>OU015767.1:24084267-24194267 GCA_907173295.1 Fagus sylvatica | reverse complement strand
TTGAGAAAAGAAAAAAGAAGAAGTATCTAATTCATCCTTCCCTAATAGTTTCCTTTGATCCGTTGAGTGGCCGAATTTTTACAAAACATGATATTATTATTGCAGAAAGTGGGTTAGACCCTATTAATCTTGATAGGAGTAGTTTGTCATGGGTTATCCCTTCAGTTTCTTATTTATTTAATTCAATATCATGTTATGGAAAATTGCACTGCATCTCTGATAGTATTTTTCTCTATTGATACTTCATTGAAATATCATAAATGAAATCATTAAGGGGATTAAACACATTTACGGTATAGTCACAATGAGAAAGTTGAAGTAAGAAGGCAGGCTAGCTTATGTTAATTCTATAGATGTCAAAAGAGAAACAAGAAAGTCATACTGGAATTGGCTCTATGGCAGCTCTAAAACTTGGATGCTTATTGACAAAATAAGTATGCATGAACTTTGCTACAACTTGGAAAGCCAGAAATTTACCACCTTGTGCCTTCATCTTTTTAAGAGCCTTTACTATAAGATGGACAAAAGCAAGCCCCTGTTATTTAATACATGCTTGTGTGTATTACAAGAGACGGAGAGAGGGAGAAAGAGCAAGTTGTTGCTTGTTGTAAGCCAGAAATGAATGGTTTATGCATAAACCCTACTTTATGACTTTCAATTATACTTGGGAATGAAAAGTAAAATATATTGCATTGGCATTTAACTTCAACATAATGACACTCTTCCAACCTCGAAAATCAACTTGAAAATATTTATTCAGAACAGAAAGTTTTATTAGCGTCTTTATCAGTAACTGAAATTGATTGAATTATATCATCTAAAAGCTTCAGTGTGAATCTTTGATTTTGAAGTTTTAATTACCAATCATGAGGAGTGTAATGATAATGATTCTACAGATGCAAATTTCTCGATCAAGTGTGGTGGAAAAGAGATGCCTGCTGAGGGTATAATGTACGAGGCTGAAAACTCATCATCCTTTGGTGCAGCATGGTTTTATGTAACTCAAACAGAAAAATGGGCAGTCAGTAATGTGGGGTTGTTTGCTGAGAGAAATAATCAAAGTTATGTTGAAAACACTTTGGCACAAGTTATTGGAACTAAAACCCCAGAACTTTACCAGTATTCAAGGATGTCCCCCGGATCACTTAGATACTATGGCCTAGGTCTTGATAATGGTCTTTATAATGTAAGCTTGTTTTTTGCGGAAACTGGTTTTGATGCTCGAAGCTCTCAAACTTGGAAGAGTCTAGGGAGGCGTGTATTCAATATCTACATTCAGGTAAATATAGATTGCTTTAGAGAAAAAATATAATTTATTCTCAACTAAAGATCATTACCTCCTTGTGTAGAGTTTCTATAATGAAAATTCTATTTATTTTCATAGAGTTCCATTTTAATTCATTCGATTAGAATTATTAAATTCTCCTGTAATTTGTTTTCTAGGGTAGTCTCGAATCAAAGGACTTTGACATATCAAAGGAGGCAGGTGGGGTTGAGAGAGCAATTCAGAAGAATTTTAAGGCTAATGTGTCAGAGAACTATCTTGAAATTCATCTGTTTTGGGCTGGTAAGGGCACTTGTTGCATACCTGTACAAGGTTATTATGGGCCACTAATTTCAGCGATTCATGTTACTTCAGGTAATGTGTATGATATAATTTATGAATTGATGTGATGTTTTTTGATATGCTTCTTTGCTGCTAACTACTACTGATAAATAATTGCTCAGATTTTGTATCTACTGTTCCTGGGATTCTACCAAGCACTCCTGGAGAGAAAAGCAAGTTGGGTTTGATTGTAGGTATTGCAGTCCCTGTTGGAGTTGTGACCTTGATTTTGATATTTGCAGTTTTCTACATGAAGAGAAAATCACTGCATCATAATGAGGAAGGTAAGAGCATAACAGCAGTAGTGGAGGTACCAGTGAAATACAGCCTAAGTAATGAACACTGATGGACTCTGTACCACACACTTTTGCCTAAAGTTCTAGTTACTCTCTGATATTTGAAAAAGCTGGATCCTAGAATAGGTGTTAGAAAAGTGTCAGTGCTATTCTTGCTTGGATAATGATATGGATCCTTTTCATGAAAGGCAATAAGGGTTCCGGCCTAAATAAGTAAATAGTTTTGGGATGTCATATTGTATGAGACAGGCTTAAATCAAGTTCTTCAAATTATATAACAATGAAAATGAAAATAATGAAGAGTTTAAATCAGTTTACTAGACCTTCTCTTGCTTGAACCTGCAGAACTTCTTGGAATGGGCCCCCGACCAAACACTTTTAGTTATGCTGAGCTGAGAAGTGCGACGGAAGACTTCAACCCTTCAAATAAGTTAGGAGAGGGGGGATTTGGACCTGTTTTCAAGGTAAAGTACATTATTATATGTAGTGTTGGATAATTACTTGACATTTACATTTGATGACAAAATTAAGTCAATGTAATCATTTCCTAACTAAAAGAAAACACTCATAGAACAACATAGTATTGTTTCTTTTTTGGTTAATTAATATGATATTTTTTCAGTTACACCCTTCCCCCGCCCAAAATAAATAAATAAATATAACATTTTTTTTTTACATGGAAAATGTACTTTTAAAAGGAACTAAACTAAAAAATACTTGTAAGAAAGTAATTACTTTTAAAGCAAATTTTAATGCTTCCAAAGGCTAAAAGAAAAAGGCCAAGGTTTTATCTTGAACTTAGGATTGTTTGTAATTGCCTATCTTAAACATTTTAGCTACAGTCAGTAATAAAGTTTTGCAATGGTATTTATCGGTGTTGATTAAAAAAGTAAGGGATTAGCGCAACGTTCAAGGGAACATACCAACATTCGTTTTGTTGAACCACAAAACCCCTGAATTGCACTTTTAATATCACTGAGTTTTGTAACTTCACAGGGCACACTATCTGATGGGAGGATAGTAGCCGTGAAGCAACTATCGGTAGCATCTCACCAAGGGAAGAGTCAATTTGTAACTGAAATTTCTACCATATCTGCTGTGCAACATCGCAATCTTGTGAAATTATATGGATGCTGCATAGATGGAGATAGGCGCCTTCTGGTTTATGAATATCTTGAAAACAGAAGCCTTGATCAGGCACTCTTTGGTATGAACATACTGTATACTCATATTACCCCATAAAATCAGAATTCATGAAATTATTAGAAATATTTGATTATAACATTATCATTTTGTTGCTGAAGACAAAGAAAGAGAAACTTGAATCATATTTCGTTAAATATGGCAAGAGCTTCTGCTAAAATATTTGATTATAACATTATCATTTTGTTGCTGAAGACAAAGAAAGAGAAACTTGAATCATATTTCATTAAATATGGCAAGAGCTTCTGCTTCCTCCTTCCCCCCTTTTTCATTGATTTCTTGTTGTCAGAGCAATATAATTACATATGAGATTTTATCAGCTGTAATTATATATGACAAATATTTATATTTAAAAAAAAATTTAAGTATTGTCAATAACTCCGCCTGTGTTTGTGTGCTTAGTGTTATATATTTTGTTTACTATTGGTTCCAAGCCCGTAAATTGGGAGGGTTGTATAGGTTTATGGCCAATATAAAATATAGTTATTTTATTATGAATAGACAACTACAGATACAAGTGGGGGCGTTCCCTACTAGGGATGTGCTGCATCAGACCCTGAATGTAGTGAGTTGTGGGCATAGGTTAGATAAGAGCCATAGGGCTTTCCCTTGGAAGTGACATGCTACATTGGCACTTGGGTGTAGTGAGAAATGGGCAATAGTCGACGAGTGTGGGTAAAGAAGTTAGTACGGGATAATAGGTTTTGTACAGGCACTTGGAATATAGGATCTTTAACGGGGAAACTAATGGAAATAATAGATACAATGACTAGGAGGAGAAGGAGAATAAACATAGTGTGCCTTCAGGAGACTGAGTGAGTATGGGAGAAATCTAAAGAAATTGTACATTATATAAATTATGGTATACAAGAAAAGATAAAAATAGAAATAGGGCAGGGATAATCATATATAACTGGCTTAAAGAAAAAGTTGTTGAGATTAGGAGGATAGGGGATAAAATTTTGTTAATAAAACTTGTTTTAGGAGAAGAGACAATTAACATAATTAGTGCGTAAATTCCTCAAATAGAGTTGGAAGAATCTCAAAAGCAAAAAATAGAGTTATTTTGAAGTATATTAAGTTGATTAAGGATATGTATGACAAAATTGTAACTAGTGTGACAAAAGGGAGGCATCACAAGTGAGTTTCCTATCACTATAGCTTTGCATCAAGGATCAACATTAAGTTCAAATCTCTTTGTGTTGACTATGGATGAGCTCATTAGATCGATTCAAGATGAAGTCCCTTGATTTATGCATTTATAGATGATATAGTTTTAGTGGATGAAAATAGATATGGAGTTAATGCCAAATTAGAAATTTGGAGAGACGTTTTAGAATGTAAAAGCTTTTGGCTAAGTAGGACTAAAGCAAAGTACATAGAATGTAAGTTTGCTGAAATTATAAATAAAAATGAAGGAGTTGTAATACTTGATGGTCAAGAGATACCAAATAGTGAGTGCTTTTGATTTCTTGGATTAACAATTGAAAAAGATGAAGAGATTGAAGAGGATTTGAATCATAGGATAAAAACAAAGTGAATGAAGTGAAGAAGCGCATCATGAGTATTGTGTGATCCTAGAATACTTATTATGTTAAATGGAAAAAGTTTAAATATCGCTATGAGATCAGTTATACTCTATGACACTAAATGCTGGGATATTAAGAAGCAACATGTTCATAAAATGAGTGTAATTGAAATGAGAATGTTAAGATAGATAAGTTAAAATACAAATAAAGATAAGCTTCGAAATGAAGAACTTCGCTTATAGATAGGGGTGGCCCCTATTGATGAAAAGGTGAGAGAGAACCGCTTGAGATGATTTTGTAATGTGCAAATGAAAGCGATTAATGCACCGGTGTGGAAAAGTGAGTTGATTCAAATTGAGGAAATGAAAAAAAAAAAAAAAAAAGGTAAAGGAAGACCTAAAATAACATTAGTAGAAGTAGCAAAAGAAGAAATATCAATTAAGGTGGTAACAAAGAGTATGTTTTTGGATAGGATAGAATGGCTTAGAAGAATACATGTGGTCGATCCTGATTAGTATGTGGAGTATCCATAGCCAACCCCAAAGTTTTGAGACTAAGGCGTGGTTTTTATATCACTAAGTATTGTCAATAATGTTTTGGATCATTGCCAAATATTTTAAAGTAGCCCAAATCTCATATGACAAGATGTTTTTTCACCACAAGACAAACATATTTTTTCTAAATCCTGATGGTCTCTGTGGCAATATCCATATGGAAGCTCTGATTTATATCACTCAAGTAACTCCTAAATTAGAATTTGGAAACTTGAATGTTAACTCTTAAATCTAATTGGATTATACAGGAAAAAGTAACTTGCGTCTTAATTGGCCTACTCGCTTCAGTGTTTGCTTGGGAACTGCAAGAGGACTTGCTTATCTCCATGAGGAATCGAGGCCAAGGATTGTACATCGAGATGTGAAGGCTAGCAATATTTTGATTGATGGAGAACTATGCCCTAAAATATCAGATTTTGGATTAGCAAAGCTTTACGATGACACAAAAACCCACATCAGCACCCAAGTTGCAGGGACCATGTATGTTGCTTATTCACTTTCTCAAAGCCATTACGTCTTTAATTTCCTGTTTTAATTGTGTCAAAGTGCATACTGCAGTTTAAGATATAGATCTTTATATAAGTATCTGAAAATCAATCAATAATCATTAAATTCATTAGAAGAATGATTAATAACTATTACAAACATAAGGATGGTACTGGAAAGTTCTTTTGCCTTTTGTTTTCATTACTGATAATCAAGTCACATGTGGTAATCGAACCTTGTCAGATGCCCTGATGGTTTTGAATAAAACTTTTAATTTGAAATCTTGTAGAGGCTATTTGGCACCAGAATATGCAATGCGTGGGCACCTGACTGAGAAGGCTGATGTTTTCGGTTTTGGTGTTGTTGCTTTGGAGATTCTCAGTGGGAGGCCAAACTCAGACAATAGCTTGGACATTGATAAAATTTATCTCCTTGAATGGGTACGGGAAAGAAATTAAATTTATCCCCTCTTTTTCCCTTTCTTAATTCACCGTTGTCGAAAATAAATTCTTATTTATTCTCCTTGTCACGGATCAATATAACGTTGTCAGGCATGGACTCTACATGAAAATAACCAGAGTTTAAGGCTAGTAGATCCCACATTAACAGAATTTGATGAAGGTGAAGCTGCTCGGATGATAGCAGTGTCTTTCCTGTGCACGCAGGCATCACCAATGATGCGGCCATCCATGTCCCGTGTTGTGGCCATGCTTGCAGGAGATATTGAGGTAGGCATTGTTACATCAAAGCCGAGTTATTTAACTGATTGGAATTTTAAAGATATAACAAGTAGCTTTTTGAGTGAAGAAGATAGAAAGCAACGTGGGGATAGTAGTAATACTAATAGCCAACTCGGTGATCTAATACCTTCTACTGTAAATGTCACTGAGACCATGTTTAGTGGCATTGTTGGAGATGGAAGGTGAAAACATTTTTCTTTGCTGCAGTCACTCAGTAATACTACTGCCTTTGCCATTTTAGGCACTTCAAAGTTCAAACTCTTTATGCTTGACTGGCTTTCATTTTTTGCAAATGATGATATATGATATGTCCTATATGTGTAGACTGAGATATTTGTAATGTATTGTATTATGCTTTTCGACCGACAATGAAATTGTTCTTCTTTGGGAAGTTATTGCTGCATAATATGGATGTGAAATTATATTGTGCAATATATAAGCCATGGGTATCCCTCATCTCTCAAGGCATCTTTTGAGATTGAGTTAAGCCCATTAGACTTTAACATGGTATCAGAACCACCCCTTGAGTGTTGGGTTGATCTCCTCCCTATTATGGTCTACGTGTTTGGTTGATCCGCCACACATGAGAAGACATATTAAAGTGAGAGTCTTGTCCCATATTGACCAAGTATTCTTGGGTTGTGCAATTTATAAGCCATGAGTTTCCCTCATCTCTCAAGATGTCTTTTGAAATTGAGAAACATCCCTCATCCAAGGGAGGGAGGGAGTCGACATTTCAAAAAGTAAAAGACGGGGGAGTATGCAACAAATTGTGCCAAATTAATGAGCCAACAGCATTTGCATCCCTTCTTACCCAAGTAAAAACACAACTATAAAGTCTATGAAGTAAGGGCCTCACATCATTACAAATTCAGCGTCTCCTATTGGAAATAGGGCATTTTTTGCCTAATAACCTTTTTTATTTTTTATTTTTTATAAGTTATATAGCCAAACGGGCCACTTTAAAAGTTATATCAAAACATAGGCCACTTTTGAAAATCATCTCTTGAAGAGACGATTTCTGTTGAATTTTTAAAATTTTTTTTTTAACACCTTTTTAAACATATCTGTTAAAAAATTAAAAAAAAAAAGTGAAATTCGTCTCTTGAAGAGATGATTTTGGTCTTATTATTATTTTTTTAAAATTTTAACACGTTGTTTGTTATCTGATTTAAAAAAAAAAAAAAAAAAAATGTCTAATTATTTTTTTAATTTTTTTTTTCTAACGCGTGCAAATTGTTTTCTTAAAAAAAAAAAAAAAAAAAACATTAAACTCGTCTCTCTGAGAGACGATTTGATAGTTTAATTTTTATTTTTTCTAAAACGCACGCCCATGGTTATCTAAATCTATTTAAGAGAATCACTTTTTTTTTTTGTCAATTAATAAAGAATAAAATTGTCAATATGATACTAGCAAGTGCGGAAAAGGCTTGGGTCCAGTGCACAGGAGCACTGGATCCGTTGATATCTTGACAAGAGTCTAGTTTTATCCAGTTTTTATATGCGTGTCAAAATCTCAACTGTGCACTAGACCTAAGCCGCATCCAGCAAGTGCATGAGTTGCCAACCTAAATGGCAAAAGAGGAGGTCATTGATTGCTGCCCACATATTCCAACCAGTAAAGTCTGCTTGCTGAAATGCAACCTGCAAGGTGTATGAAAGAAAGTCATCAGTTAATATAAAAAAACTTTACAAGAAAAGAGAAAACATATATATTGATGAACGGGTCTGATAGTTTTAGCCCATAATCCTTATTAACCCATACAATCAGGATATAAGAACCTAAATTATTTATTACACTTGTGCAGTGGCTGGAAGAAGCCTTCCATTTGAGTCCCGTAAAGCAGAAGAGTCACCAAGTGCAAATATGCGAGGGTGGCCCTTAACACGAAAGGGTTTCATCTGTTTCTGCTTGTCCTCGAGCATTTAGGGGAAGCTCATGAGGCTTGTCACAGGGTTCCAACTGAGGAAGAAGAGCTTTAGATCCAACAGTCCATAAGGTTGTCACAGTGTCGCTTTTTAAATTTTTAAACAGTTAAAATATAAAAAATTCAACAAAAAGAGAGAGAGAGATATAACTTTCAAGACGATCCTCTCCATTTCACTTTTGATGAGAGATTCATTTAAATTAAATCTAGAGATGGGAAAGTAAGTTTGGGATAAAAAAACTAGGACGAGTTTTCAATTTTTATTTTTTAGAGAGCAACCATATTTTAAATCAAATGAAACACCCCAATTTCATTTATTAAAAAGGCGAAAACAACACACATCATTAAAATTAAAAATATATATGAACCCATAAAAATGGAAAACAAGAAGGACAAGTCATGTAAAAATGAAATCAGTGAGCTAAATTAAACGCTTCAATTCCTTCCTCATTTCCGCCACCATTCGCCTCGCCTTCATTTTTTTTCATCTCACGCCTTTTAAAGCCCTCTGTTTTTAACCCCTTCACAGATATAGAGAGGACCATACTGCTTAAAAGACTCATGACTTATCAATTCCCATCTCGTTAAAATATAAAAATGGTTGGGGTGTTTCATTCAATGGTTGCTCTCAAATGCCTCTCTGTCCTTTTTTCCTCCAATCTGTTTGTTTTGTTTTGATTTTATTTAATTTTCTCTCTCTTGAATTGTTTTGAGATGATTTTTAAAACTAGTTGGCGTTTATGATTTAATTTTGATATAACTTTCAAAGTGAAATAGAGAGGAATCCCTTTATGACCTATTTGACTATATAACTTAAAAAAATGAGTTATTGGACAAAAAAATGCCTAGAAATAGCTAACTTTAAAGCCCAAAGTAGAGCCTGCTGCTTCGTTCCGAACCATACCCACATGGCCACATCAGTGTTAAGCTTTGTAGTTCCCACAGAAGGTTTCACCCAAATCTTAAAAAAAAGAAGGTTTCACCCATACGACATCATCTTGAGTCCCCATCTTCTCCTTTGTCTTATTCATTATTTACATTTACATAGAGTAAAGAAGTAACAAAAATAAAATAAAATAAAAGTAAGGTGGTTAACAAAAACGACTCAACAAAAGTCGTCTACCGAGCACAAGAAAGGAGGTGCTCAACAAAACTGGACTACATTCACTCTTTTTAATATACTTCATAGAAATCAATTTTCATTTAACAATTAGTCCGTTTTTTTTTTTGACAAATAATTTTCAAAAATTGTTTTACGGACTGAAACGGGTATAAAACAATTTATGCTTCAAGGAAAGTGATTTTACAATCAAAAGTAGGTTATTTTCAATTTAACTATATTTTCAAATAAGACTAAACACATGAGGAAAATATTTTCTAAAAATTATTTACGGATATTGTAACTTTTTTCAAATGGACCATTTTTAAATATCAGTATCCAACTCACATTTGAAATTCCAAATTTCTTTTTGCAGCATTGTTACAAGCATAACAAATTCATAACTATTGAGATGACAAATTTCACTTTCACGTAAAACTATCACTGGCATCATTTTTATTGTACACCAGTCACAATCTAAACTTATAAAATTTATTATGAATGTCGTTGTGGCTAAGAAAGAAAAATTCCACTGTTCATTCCCCGAAGGGAGCTATTTTATACGGTCTTCTTGTACTATGGTCAGTGCTTGGTAGGGTCATACACAATGTTGTATATTCCGTTCCGTTCCGGCTAGAACGGACGGAAAATCTCGTAGCGGCATGCAAACCGGTACGAGGCACCCCCATGTTCCACCTCGGCCAAAATTTCGGCCTGTTTTGGCCGGATTACTTTTTGCCTTTTGGTTTTTATTTTTTTTCTCTCTTCTGAGTTTCTTTTGAGTCAACCGGCCCTAAGTCACTTCTCTCTCCTCTTTGAGTTTTGCTCTCCGCCTCTCACTTCTCTCTCCTCTTTGAGTTTTGCTCTTCGCCTCCCACTATTTCTGCCGCCTCCAACAGTCCAGTCCAGTCCAGCCAAGCCTTTGCAGTTTGCCCACTGTTTCTGCCGCCTCCAGCAGTCCAGTCCAGATCAGGCATGAATATTTGATTTTATTATTTTTTTTTTTGTGTGTGTGTGTGTTAATTTGTAAATTTGGTTTCTGATTTGATTAAAAAATCTTGAAATTTTTAAGTTTGAATAAGAAAAACCCAATTGGGATTAGGGATTTCCCAATCTGAATTTTGTAGGACCGAAACCCATAATTGGGATTACTGTGATTGTGATTGTGATTGTGAATTTGTGAATTGTGGATTGTGAATTTTAATTGAATTTTACTATGTTATATTATGTTATGTGATTTTAATTAGACTTCTTGTTATATAATATTATGTTATGTAATGTGATTTTAATTAGAGTTCTTGATGAGATATTAGTTAAGGCTTTGTATTATTTGATGTTATTTGTCTTACCAATGTGATATTAAGACTTAAGAATTTGTATTATTTGATGTTATTTGTCTATAGTTGCTAATTATATATATATATATATATATATATATATATATATATATATATATATTTGCGGTAAACCCGAAACGGAACACCAAAACGGACCGGTACCGAAATATTCCATTCCAATAGCCAAACCGAAACGGGTGCCGAAACGGAATATACAACATTGGTCATACGTCGTTGCTATGAATTTTTCAAACAGCTTATACATAAGACACGGTGTTGAATATATTTATTGCAGATTTTGTTGTAGCTTTAAACTTACTTTTCGTTAGTGGCGTCAACAAAGATTCAGAGAACAAGAAACTCTCTCACGTTCTTTACTGGCTGCTGCCATATATCTATGTATGTGCTTTGAAGTCAATAACAATAATTAATGGTGCTGAAAATTCGTAGCTCAGGTTCGCGTGGAAAGTGTTTGTGCTCTTGAGTCTTGTCAATTGTTATTCGATCAGAAAACAAAATAGATAAAATAAAAAAGTTGAAATACTTACATCACGTTCAGGTGTCTGAACAAGTAATTAACTTAGGATTAATAATTGACTAGTACTCATGTCCCAATATTATATAGCTTAAGCTCATTTGCTCTTAAGATATATGTCAGTGTAAGTGTTATCTCTATTGCATGTAAAATACGAGGCCATGAATTTGCAGGTGGTGAAGCGACCGTCTTCATCAATATTTGCTTATTGCTATTGTCTCTTGTTCTTCCTCGTATTATCATTTGACATTTCAAACGCCCAAACTGCTCCTACCACAGACACATCTGAAGGTACTCTCTCTCTCTCTCTCTCTCTATGTATGTGTGTAGTAAATCTCATTTCATTTCAACGTACGTGTCTAACTTTTGTTTCAAAGTAATACTCACGAACCGCTTGAAATCTATATAAATTGTAATAAACCCAAGTTATTGACTTTTAATGTAAGTAGGAGTCTTGAATACAAGTTTGAGGTAGCCTATCATCAGTTCCAGACGCAGTAGTATAGACACCTATAGAATGAAATAAGTCAAGTTCAAGTTTAATGGTAATTATGTTATTTCTAACTAGTATTTAAAAATCTTTAAATTACTATGGCTAATAAATTAATTTGATTCTTTAACTACATTCATGTGGCATCAATTTTATATATACAATTCAAAAAAATAAGCCAATTGGGTTTATGTCAATAACACCTGGTGTTCAAATCTAGGTGTTAAATTTAGAAAAAGAGATGAAAAGAAAAAGAAAAAAGAGTACGATCACTTGAGAGACATATAGTTGTAAGTTTGAGGATGCAGCTACCCATGAGGGAAATCTTCCGGACAGACGATTGTAGGACAAATCTCTGCACACAAAGGAATGTGGACAGTGTTGAGCAGACACATTATATTGTCCCACATCATGGAAAATTTACATGTTTTTGTCTCAAACACGCTTACACACATAGAGATTTGCATGAAACTTAAAAATGAATAGTTTACAGCATACTAAGATACTCACACACACACACAGAAAAATTGCAGAGAGAAGACATATTGTTATGTTTAGAGAACTTACATGTTTTGAAGTTTATCACCCTTTATGCTAGGAAGGATTCCAGAGAGACTATTGTTTCCAAGAAACCTAACAATTTTGATATCGCGTAAGAATAGGAGAATAAAAACAAAGCTGGGGTAGAGAGGGAATTATGGCTAAATCAAAAGTCCATAATGACAACAAAAGAGGGCATAAATCAAGATCTTCAAGCAATGGGGGCAAAGTGCTCAGCCCTGGTTTAGGTGGTAAAGGGACGGGTTGGGTGTAGGTCCCATGTTTGTAACTCTGAATCCTTCTGTTGCAAGGAAAAGGAAAAACAAGAAGGCAAAGGCATACTTACAAGTCTTGAAGAGAACTTATATTGAACAAACCACTTGGTATTTCTCCTGTTAAGTTGTTGAAACTCAAATCCCTGCAAAAGTAAGTGAAAAATCAAATTAAACAAATAGAACAGAAAGAAGTTTCAGCAATCAGTTCAGCATTTAAAGTTTAACTTTCCATTGGAACTTACAGTGTCTGTAAACTTTGGTATTCTCCAATATCAGATGGAATACTACCAGTTATCAAAGCATTTCTTAGAACTCTGAGGAAGAAAATAACAATGGATAATTAGTGCATAGGTGAACGAGTTTAGATTGTATACCTTGTCAAAAAAATAAGTTGGAGAGGTGTATGAGTGAATGGAGGGGTTTGTTAACTTACAGGTTAGATAAGGACTTCAAATTTTTAATAAAGTCAAGGGAGGAGCTCACATTGTATATATCACCAATTCGCCTACAAATGTATAAACAAACATTATGGAACTAGTCTTGTCAAGAGACAGAGAGAAATTACAATAATTTGGAAAACATATACTCACAAAGATTCCATTGAGGTCAACTTAGAAAAACTGGATGGTATTGGACCTGTAAAAGAGTTTCCTTGAAATCTCCTACAAAATCATAGAACCAGCTTCTCAACAGTAGTATTATAGTAGCCATACGTCTCTTCTTTGGAAGAATGCATAAAAATCTAGAGAGAAGTACAACTTATCATCCACATAAAATGCATTTGAAGATGAAACCAGAAACTTTATAGCTTACAGAGATGTTAGCTTTGTCCAGTTGCCAATGAAGTCTGGTATCTTGCCAATGAAAGGACTGTCTGATGCCCACCTGAAATCCAAGCATATCTATATTAAGCTGTGATGTCCTCTTGACATGAGAAAAAAAAAAAAAAATTAGAACTGTGATGTCCTCTTAACATGGTTTGCATGTTTGTAAGGTTGGCAAATGTCGAAGGGATTTCACCACCCAATCCACAACTGTCCATGTAACTGCAAAATTGAAAAACCAACATGATTTAGACATTTCTATTTGACACACTCATGCACATGCTTAAACTGAAGAAAAAGAATGTTAGAACTGACATGTGCTCAAGTTTGACCAAATTACCAGTTCTGGAGGAAGTGTTCCTGAGAAATTATTTGAACCAAAAGCCCTACATGATATATATCCAAAGAAGCTATATGTCAAAGAAATCATCAAAATTTACATGGTGTGATTTTTCTCCTAGTAGTCAGTTTCAAAACTGATTTCTTTGACTGTTTAATTATTAAATGCATCTTCTGACTGACATTCAAGAGCTTTTGTTGATCTAGTAATAAGAAAGACTTTTTATTTTTGAGGTAATGTTAGATAAAATGAGCCATATAAAAATTTCTCATTTTGGCATTATCATATTTTAAGAATCAGGTTTGTAAATCATCAAAATTATAAAATACCAATCAAAACAAGAAAAAGAAAAAAATAATAGTACTAGTTGGAATTTATTATAAGTCATGATCCTAGATGACTAATATCTTAAAATACAAGTTATCACTGCCATTTAAGAGGTTTTGCTACTTCTGTAGTAATGTTAGATAGAATGAGCCTTGTAAAAATTTTCATTTTCAAGTTGAAATTTATGAAAGCTTCGGATTTGATAGTGTTTTTAATGAAATTAGTGAGATGATATCAAATATAGTCCTAGTTAGGTTTCTTTTTATGCTCCTTGTGGACAATGAGCCTATTATCATATCAAGAAATTCAAAATTGGAATCTAGATTACTTAAATATTTATTTAAAAATCTTAAAATTTTTATAAAAACAACACAATTTGGATAGGAATAGCAAACTAACAACTCAGAAATGATAGCTAGTATGTAAGGTTAGGATCTTCTAGAATTTTAGGTTAACTCCACAATGGAATTCCTAAAATTCTATCCATCCATTTTGAAATGACTGGATTGGATTTTACCACATCATCAACATTTAAACAAAGGTTGAATATCACCAATTTGGTATCTATCTAAATTAGTGATAACGTGGCAGAATCCAATCCACTCATTTCAAAATGGATGGATAGGATTTGAAGAACTGTATAGTGGAGTTACCCTAAGAACTCTGGAGGATCTTAATCCCTAGTATTTAGACCCAAGATGCTATCTTTTAAGAATTTTCAGGTAAGTCGGTATTACCACATCTACTGCTATGAAACTGAGTTCTTAAACCTCTTTTCCTATCTATTCTATTATGTGCAAGCTTTTAATATGCATCTTCTTTTTACAGAATTCAGAGATGTAATTAACTTCCATCATAATAAAGAACCATAATGCTACTCCAGGGCATGGCCATGACGGTTTCATTTACAAGACAAAAATGTTGATTGATGCCTTCTTTTCACAGAATAATTGATGTTCACTATAGGGTGTTTTCGTGTCTTACAGCACTAGTAGCTCCTTCAGGTTTCCAAGCTCCTTTGGGATGGTCCCAGAGAATGCATTGGTGCCAATTGACCTGAACAGTTTAAAAGACAATAAATCTAAGAACCAACAACCAGATATTCTCAGCATTTATACTTCAAAACTTCCCCAGCAGTATTGATCAATTATTTCCATAAAATAACATGACAATATATGGAAGTATCAAATAACATAATAAGCAAAATGAAATAATTGTCAAAACTAAAAAATAGTAAACAGAATATAACTAGAAAGGACACAAATATTTTGGTATGTATAAAATGTCCAAGACAGCATATGTTGCTGGTTCAATGTGTAACTGTCTAAGGCAGCAATAGAAGTGCTAATGCATGATAATTGTTGTTACATGTAAGGTTTAACCTTTACGAAGCGAGGAGTAACTGAGAATTTGAGGAGTCTTGATGATGAATATCAAGGCATGTTAGGCAAGCACTATGCATGTTCCTGTGCTGCTTGCATTGTGGAAATTCACATTGCTTGAAATTTTGTTGTGCAAATTCATTTGCTGGGGAATTTCTTTCTCTATGACCCCTTTTCGTTATGCAGAAGGCCTCCAAAATTAAAAATTAGATAGGAACTAGTTCACCTCTAATAACAACAAAAGAATACTAGGTCTAGGACTTTCATTTCATCCTCTCTCTACATCCACATGATGGGTACTTGCATTCCCAAAATGATTCATGGTCAGACAGTTTATATAGCACTTAACAAGTTGGATGTGTTTCACATGTTTTTACTGAAAATAAATGCAATTTAACAATTTCCTCATGTTGCCTTAGCCACTGAAGAAACATGAACCTACCCTAACAGATGCAGAAAGTTAAACATTAGCAACAATGTGGGGACAATGTGTATAGGCAGTAAAGCTTTGCTACAAGTTCGAATTATATATATGCCTTTTTTCAATACTTACAATGTCTTCAATGCAGATAAATTTCCAATAAATGCTGGCAAGGGGCCTGTGAAGTAATTTTTATCAATCTTCCTACAGATGTAGAACAATATTATCAACTCTAAATCTGAATCTCTCATTCTAATGAAAAAATTTAACAATCTTGAATAACCAATAAGTTTTTTTTTTAATTACTTTTTGTTCAAAAAAAGAAAAGAAAAGTTGAATTAATTATCATAAATCAAACGCAGAGAGTGATGAAATCCATACAAGAAGGTAAGATATTTCAAAAGCGACAAGTTCTTCTGGAATCCTTCCACGTTTGTTCAAGGCATACACTCTCCTGAAAAAAATATGAAGTTAGCCCGCAATAATAAAGAAAATGCTATCTATTCAAATTTATATGTTAAGGTTAGTATGTGACGGACTATCACTTGTTCCACTTGTTCCAAAAGTTTAAGCTGATAGAAAAAAGTAATCACTTAATTATTATCCTAAACCCCCATCTCATGCGAAGAGACTTGTGGCCCAATCTCTTTCGTGAGGAAAACTTATGTTCAAATCCCACAACTCTTACTTGTCATAACCAACAAAAAAAAAATCCCCTCATATATAAGCCCAAATTCCGCTTCAAAAAATGGGGCTCAACACATTGAATAACTTTTAAGTGGGAGGTAGAGTGAAATGGACTTGGCACTGGATCCAATCCGGACTCAAATAGGGTTGAATTCAAGACCACCTGCTCTGATTCTGTAATAAACTATAATATGTTCCTCAAGTTTAAACGGATAGCATTTGAAAGAAATGTCCCCAATGTTGAGTGAGATCTGATCTGAGAGAGAGATCTGTATGAGAGAGAGAGAGAGGCATACAATTGTGTGATATGGCAGGTGGTACCATTTGCGTAAGTACAGTCGCATTTGATAGCTGGGTTATTCATCGTGTCCTCAAAATCAATTCCATCATCTATGGCAGATCCGCTGCATGGGTCTCCAGTTGTGTTCCACAATGGCACCGCTTGTGCATCCCATTGTTGGAATATTGAGTTCAATGCCTCCACTGTCTCACAAGTCACAACATCGCAGCACTACCACATAAATACTATGACCAAAATATAAACCAAATGTACGTGAAATACATTGAACCATTGAATTCATTGAATATTTGTTTCTTAAATCTTGTTCATTTTTCTAACTACAATCAACGTTACTCTTTCGTACAAGATATGAATTAGTTATATATAACGAATTGCCAATTGATTTCTTCCTTACCTTTAAGATATGGGTTATATGAATATGATGTTCACTTTTATATATCTATATATAGGGAAAACATGGAGGATGACTTATATATTTCATGATTTTTTTTAATCTTAAATCTTAATCTTACCTTATATATTCCATATATATTTTTTTTAATCTTAAATCTTAATCTTACCTAAAATCCTATATATCTTAGAGTACGTGACATTTTTTCCCTTGTTTGTTACATGTTTGTTCCGTATCTTGTTATACAAATAATTGGGACGAACTGTGCATCATAAAATTTTGAAGCCCAAAATCTTAGTTTGAGTTGAGATCCAAGCTTAGAATTGCCCGAAAAAAGATTTGATTATAATATTATTGTATTTGATTTAAGCACTTATTATACAATGAAAAATATAATACATATTTAGGAGAATGGTGAAAAAAAAAAATAAATAAATAAATAAAAAGGAGGAGAATGGTATAATCCTTGGCCCATATTTAGGAGAATGTCTTTGATTCATGATTTCAACTAAACTCATTTACATGATAGCTGAAATCAGGTGTTGAAATGATTTTTCAATAAAAAAATATGAGTGGAACAAATGATTCTAAATTTTTAAAATTTTGAGTTAAATCACTTTTTGAAAGTGACACATTTTTCAGATAAGTCATAGAAGCACAATTTTGTTATTATTTTTTCAACCAAATCAATGTATGAATTTGTGATGCTTAAAAATATTCTATCATTTAAAGAAAAAGGAGAAGAAAAAATAAAATAAAAAGTATATCCATGAACGGTGAACCAACCATAATAAAGAAATGATATGTACTACTTTTTTGTGATAGTGTTATTGGACCCAATGTCAAATTTCCACCCAAAAAAAGTTATTGCAAATGTCAAAGCCACCTAATCAAGTTTGACTGTCATGCGCAAAATATTCCGATTGCAATAGAAGAAGCGGTGTCACAAGCGTTGGTGATGGTGACAGGGAGTACTTTACTTTGCATTGTGTTCAAAATGCTTAAATTTTTTTTTTTTTTTTTTTTGAGAAAGGCTTAAAGAGGTTTTTCAAATCAATATTCCCTTCTCGATTATATATCGATTTAATCATGTATGGTTAAATGGTCTCATTGAATAAATTTTTTGATTCCGCCCCTACTGGCACTAGGATGGAGTGGATTAAATTGACACATTTTTTGCATAGAGGGTTTGAGAAGGAGAAAAAAAAATGTATGCAATTAAGGTGACAAATAGATGATGTTATGATATCATTTAACTCGTTCACCAAAATATATCTTTTTTTATAGAAACCTTATATATCATTATAATTATAATACTCTTAAAAATAATACCCCTATTCTATTGCTCCATTTTTCTTCATTAAGATATCTTTCATTTTCAAATTTTAATCTATTGCGGGACAAAGGGCATATGTATGAAGTAGCTCGAAAAAAAAAAAAAGATAGATTAAGAAAATAGAAATTCATGTATGTGTTTTAGTTTGTTGATCTGATAAATTTATCATCCAATAAGATACTTGGATTCAAATTTCAAATCTCATCAAACTCATAATGTTAAATCCTATCATATTTATACTAAATAAATAAAAAATAAAAAAAACTCTCATGAGAGAGAGAGAGAGAAAAGGAACACCATGTGCTTTGCTGCAATTTCGTTTTGAGCCAACTCCACAGATTTGGGTGTATCACAGTTTATATAGATTTCATGCGGTTCATGAGTACTACTTTGAAACAAAAGTTTCACACGCAGATATTAAGAGCTTCATCTGTACTCTGAAATGAAATGAAATGAAATTTACTACACACTAACACACGCATGCATAAAGAGAGAAAGTACCTTCAGATGGGTCTGTGGTTGCATTTTGAGCTTTTGAAATGTGAAACGATAATAAGAGGAAGAACAAGAGACAGTAGCAGTAAGCAAATTGTGAAGAAGACAATCGCTTCACCTTCAAATTCATGGCCTCGTTTATTTTCATGTAGTAATAATAGATGGATAACATTTACACTGACATATATGTTTTTTGATTCTTACATTGACATATATATGTTAAAACTGAGAAGGAGTTATAGGTACATGAATCAATTATTAATTCTAAGTTTCTTCTTCAGACAACTGTAAAGTCTGTAATACTTATCCAAAAAAAAATCTGTAAAGTCTGTAATGTAACTATTTTAATAACCTTTTTATTATCTATTTTTGTTTTCGGACGCTTTTGTAATGTGTACGTAATAAAGTCTTTCACCTAATAACAATTGATAATTGTAGAAAACAAAAACAATTGGTAAGAGAGTATTCCCCTAGCAAAAAAAGAAAAAGCTATTTTACTTCTTAAAAAACCTTTTTTTTTCTATTTTACCTACTTATTTTTATGAAAGACTTCACATCTCATACTTTATTTTATAATATATTTTATTAAAATATTCTTAAATTCATTTTGCAAGTGCCAAAACACAGTAATATGATTATTTCCATTTTAAAATCCTTTAATTTGATCTATTTTATGATTTAGATTATATGTTACAGATTTAACTGTATCATTTAAGATTTTAAATGATATGACAATGTGTATATTATTAGATTTAAAAAATAAAATCTGAACCATAAAAACAATCAAATGAAGGAATTTGAAATGATTATTTCCATTTCAAAATCCTTTAGTTTGATCCATTTTATGATTCAGATTATATATTACAGATTTAACAATGTTATTTAAGATTTTAAATATTATGAAAGTGTGTATACTATTAGATTTAAAAAATAAAATCTAAACCATAAAAACAACCAAATGAAGGTATTTTATTAAAATATTCCTAAATTCATTTTGCAAGTGCCAAAACACAGTAAAACAATTATTTCCATTTCAAAATCTTTTAATTTGATCCATTTTATAATTTAAGTTCGTTTGTTTCACCATAAAACATTTATTGTAAAATGTTTTACATGTTTTTCGGTATTTGGTTACACTAAAAAATGTGGTCAACAAAAAACCATTTTTTAATCAATAGAAAACTTATAAAAAAATACACTATTTTATATCTAATTGTTTTGGATCAATATCCCAGGCAATACCAAACGAATTGCAGGGCTGCAATTCGTTTGATCCAAGCCGTTCAATTAATCCAACCGCTCCAACTTTGACAGCTCACCAAACAGGAAAAATACAACTTTACCCTTCAAAATATTTCAGCACCCGCGTAAAAACATCCGGCCCTTTCCAAAAACATTTCAAATTCCTCTCTCTCCCCTCCCAAGTCTCTTTCTTAGATCTGCCCAAAACCCCTTTCTCTCTCTCACCCACCGACGACGCTGGTACGCCGGCAAAACGCGCCCCCTCGCCGGTGGCGAATGGCCCCACCTCATCGGAAAGCTCCAAGCTTTCAGGTACTCTCTCGTTCTCTCTCTATCCCTCGCTGCCTCACTCTTTCTCTCATCTCACAGGTTCTGCTGCTGAGAGAGATGATGCCGTTTTTTCTCATTTTTGAGGTAACAATTAGATCTTATTTGTATCAACACAACCCCATGGATTGATATTTCCTTGTCAGATTTTCTTCCCCCTTAGTTTCTGGTTCTTAAGTTGAGTTAAACGAGTTTGTTTGCAAAATCTGATTATATTATCATATTATCATATCTCATCTCACAGGTTCTGTAGTACGCCGGCAAAATCGCGCCCCCTCGCCGGTGCCGAAGAGACCAGCTCACTCCGTTGCCGCCAATTTGTATGGCATTGGCTATATTATCAAATACTTAAGAAATTAAATTCTCTATTGAAGAACCTGCTAATATTCTTGGATAGTGTGGGTATGGGTTCCATCTTGTGTGATTTAAGTATTATTTTTCCTTCTTATAATTTATAGAATAATATGCCTTACAGTACAAACCTTCAAAAGAACAATGACTGACCCCTTGGATTTGTATGGCATTGGCTAACTTTATAGTTCTTATGTCTAGAATATTGTGTGTAACAAAAATCTAAGGTTATTCAGTCGCAGAAGTTAACATAATCTGTTCAATAGGGGTATTTATAACAATTTTATTTTTGCCTGAATCAGGTACTTTAATTAATTCATAATTCTTTCTCCAGTGACGCCAGCATTTAGTAACTACTTACCTCAAACGAAAATTTGTTTTAATCTGTGACAACTTCCACAGTTTGAAGTGTGATGTGGGTTATATTCCTTGTTGCTTACTTTTTTATAGTGCACAGATGCTATTTTCTGAGAAGTCTGATGTGGTGTCCTTTGTCATTTCACCATCCCTTCATATGTTTATTTTGTTTAAATGATTTACATTTGTCATTGGATCAAGTTTATCAAATCTTGGGACTCGCAACTCCTTGGGCTAATTAAGCCTTTAATGCTTTATTTTAGATTATATGGGAATAAGATCACTTGCTAAATCTTCAGCACCTCAGATAAAACTTTAAGATAGAGGTTGCAAAGTTAACTTATTCTCACCACTTCAATACATAACCAAAACATATGGGTTCACAAATTTAGCCAGCTTTCATTTCACATCAATTAAATAAGTACAAATTCCAAACTTTGTCCAAAACTGGTATGTTCATGCCTTATTATCCCAGTTTGATTTTTCTTATGAAAACTTCTTTGATATGTTCATCTTGGATGACTTTTAGTGACCTTTTCTAAACACATCACATAGAATTGCCTACTTTTCATGTCTTTTTTGTTGTCCTTTTGAAATTTTAGCACTGAGCCAACTACTAAAGTGGCATGCGACTTTGCTTTGGACTGTTTATACCTGATAAAGGTGTGGTTAATTTTAAAGCATGTCAAAGGAATAGAAGGATTCTTACTTATGGATTAAGTTCCTTGTTTAGGGACTTTCTTTTAAATTGAGAGTAGTCAAGTTGTAAGTGCATCTCTACAATCATCAAATGTCGTAATTTCTGCCAGAACATGGTTCTTCCTAATTCCTTCTTCTAAGATGCAATATTTAGTTATGCAAGGAGGTGATGGTTTATCTTATGCAGGGGCCAAAATAATTCCAAATGCAACTTACAGATGGGTTGATGTTAGAGATGTTGCTAATGCTCATATACTAGCCTTTGAGAATCCAACAGCTAGTGGAAGATATTGCTTAGTTGGAAGAGTTATGCACTGTTATGAGGTTGTGAAGATTTTACGTGAGCTCTTCTCTGATCTGAATCTTCTTGAAAAGTAAGTTACATATATTTTTATATCAATACTATTTGCATGTCACATCTTTTGTCTATCACAGATGCATTGAACAGTGTCTTTTTCTCTTTTGTTTATTTTCCCTGATCGTTTGATGGTTTACATGCATTATTTTTCTATCGCAAATAACATAGATTTTTCTTTTCCTTCAACAGTATCTTCCCATCCCGATTTGGCAATTCCATTTTTTTAATGTCATCATAATATTTTCATATAAGAATTCTAAGCTCTGAGGAATCCTGTTTCAGTGTGCTTTTCATTATATTTGAAATTTGAAACTAATATCTTTCTTAAACTCTTAGTTTTAGAAACCAAAAAAAAAAAAGGAGAGGGGAAGAGAGACAGAGACAGAGAGAAGAAATTCTCAATTTGGTCAAGTCTATAATTTATAATCCTTATTCAGCGATCAACATAAACAATAATGTGGTCTCTTATTTTGTTTCTATTTTGGGTGATGTCATCCTTATAAAATTTCACCTTGCATGCTCAAAAGTATGGTTGAGCCATAAGCTATTACATTGTATAGCATTTAGGGACACTACTATATCTTGGACAATGTGAATTAGCCATACAAGAACCATTCTGAAAGGGAAAAGGAATCAAGACAAGCATCAACTTATTTCTTTTCTCATAAACAACATCAGGTCATCAGCTTCCAAAATCAAAATTGAACATCTAACACTCTACAGTCAACCTCAATACTAACAGTGCTATTTTATGAAACTATCATGATCATTTTTTCTGAATAGCTTGGTCACTGTGTATGTGCATGCTTAGATTACAAACAGATAAATTATATTTTCTGAATAGCTTGGTTACCTCAAAATTGACTGTTTTGAACTCAAGCATCAAAGATATGCAGATAATGTGTCTTCTAACATATGTGAGCTATCACTGTGATAGAATTCCAACAAAATTGATGAATGTTTTATTCATTGCAGATCTGAAGATGACAAGCCTTTTGTGCCAACGTACCAGGTGTCCAAGGAGAGAGCAGAAAGTTTAGGACTGAACTTTACTCCTTGCCCAAGCTTTGTTCATGACACGACTTTTTGCATAATATTTGTATAGTATGAGGAATGTGTGTGTTTTTGGTGTTTTAACATTGAACACTTTTTCTATTTTTTGACAAAGCTACAGGTGGTGAGTGAAAGTAGGTTTTTTTAGAGATTGAGATTTTGGTATATTAGAAATGTTGTGAGATAGATTTTGAAGGTAAACTCCTTTTCACTGTAATGTTTGAGAGGAGGTCTTGGTAATTTTATTTCACTCTGATATGGATGTAACTGTACATAATGCAAATTGTCAAATTGTATGAATGAATAGTATGTGGTTTAGTACAAAAGTTGTTCATGTTTCAGGAAGATCAAATTTAATAATAGGCATTTACTTTTTCTAATTAGCTATTTAGAAGATAACTAATCATTAGTGCAATTGAAATATTGGCATTTCAATAAATTCAGCCAATTTATTAGATCACATTATGGAAAAATCAACTAAATTTTATTTGCATTTATACAATCATAAAGAGGATTTCCCAAAAATGTTAAAGTAATAATACAAGTTGCAACGAGTCTAATGCTCAACCCCCTAATAAATTGAGGTTGAATTTATACATTATATACACTTGTAAAGTGCAAATAAGATATAAGAATTATGTTCTCCAAAGCCAAATGAATTAGATTATGCCAACTTTATGTCTAAAGGTTCTTTCTAGAAGCCAGCAAGCACATTCATCTCCTGATTCATATACAAATAGCTTAGAAGTTGAAAGAAAGTTACACAAGTTCAAGCTTCTAAAAGCATAGACCTTCCTAATGTCCCTTCACTAATTCACAATACACTAAGAGAATATCATCCTTCCATGCTTCCACAATCACAATTTCAACCATACATTTCACAATCACAATACACTAGGAGAATGTCACCACAATTAGAACTTGTAAATATTGAAAAAATTTACTATTTATACCACCATTCCTTTGTTTCACAAGTATGCCTAACACAATGGTTCTCTCTTGAGACAACCAACTACCCTAACAAATGTTAAGAAGATAGCTTGCTGTTACTGATTTTCACAGCTCCTATAGGTAAACAGGTCTGCTATGTACAATGAGATAGAGTATGATTAAAGATGGTAATAATTGGACCATAGACATATACAACAATGATGTATTTCTTTTGCAATAACTAGAGATTATAAGTCTGGTCCTTTGCATCACAGAGGCACAATCAATCTACTTGAGAGATTAAATAGCAAATGGGGGAAGAGAACAGAGGATAATAAGTGCTAAAAAACTGTATCACACATCGAATAACGAGCTTTTGTGTGAAGCAAACTGCCTCAAACAACCAAAAACAAGGAGGATTCTGTATATATGTACTTCAATTAGAATCTAACAATGACCTATAACTAAATGAACAAATGATAAAAGAATGAATAAATCGATTGCCACGGACACGATCAAGACAAAGATTCCTAGTGGATAATGGACACAAGGATCAAAGTTTGTGGATTAATATGCCATATGATATTGATTCTATATATGACACGGTGATATCTTTCAAACATGAGCACGGAGCTTAACGCGAGGTTCTTTCCATCCTCGTTGAATAGCCCTGTGCTGCCACATTGCAGTAAGATTCTTCTGTGCTTCCAGTGCTGATTCAGCCTTCTCCCGTGCCTCCTCACAGGTATCCATCCCTGAATTGCACTTGTCTGCCTCCTTTTGATATTGGGAAGACTTTTTCTTAGCCTCTAAGAGAGCCATATCAACACGCCGCTGGTTTTCTTGAGCTTCAGCTTCCTTAAGCTTCAATTCCTGTGACAACAGATCAATAAAACCCTGCTCCGCCTCTTCACTCACATCAGGGTCATGCTTCATACAATCTAAAGAAAATATCAATTCAAGATTGAGAGAATGCCACAATTCAAGGAATAGTATGCCATACCACTCATTTTAATATGCTCAATAAGTTTAATTGCAATATCATCCACTAAAGTAATGGTGTCAAGTGCCATGATGCCAAAGCAATGTGAGATTTCAGATACAAAGTAGCAATCTTTTGGCTTCTTTACCATGACCATGCATAATCATTTGAATGCACAAAATTATCATGCGATGAATACTAAATGAAAATACACAACAATGTTATTAAGGCCATGAATGCTAAGGCATTACTGGATCTTTCACTTATGCTGCAGGCCAATGTAAATGCTATGCATATCTTAACATAGGCAGAAAGTGGGCTCGCTATTGCTGTAGGCCAATGTAAATTCTATGCATATCTTAACTCAATTATGCTGCATAGTATAAATGCATATATTAATATATATAAGTAAACCTAATACTTAAATAAGACAATGAACAGCAAGCAAGCTCTCTCATAATATCAAAAAAAGTGATTTAGTTGTCGGCTGGCTTCATTATCATCTCTCCAGAATATTTCAGAGCTTGAGGCTTTGAGCTTGCCCCAAAGTTATATCATATACAAGTTTAACAGCAACATATTTAACCAAAACGAATGTCGAAAAATATAAAGCCATCAACACGAGCTTCAACTTCAAGATCCTAATATACTAACATACATATTTTACAATAAACTTATCAAGTCCTAAGTCCTAGTTTGGTTAATTATACCAAAAACCCATCTCTAAATTTAGCATTAGAGCAGTCACAAACCCGAAAATTCAATTTTGTAACTTCCCTACAAAATTAACACTTCAAAATCAAACAATCCCCAATAAAATCAAGTATCAGAAACTATACGTACCTCTTTTCCGTTCAAAACCCGTTTATGTGAGAATATTTTAGGGAGGCTGTCATGGCGGTGGCTGGTGGTTGCGAGGGAGACTGAAATCAGGCAGTGCAGTAGAGATAGAGGCACAGCTGTGCCGGCGTGCGAAGATGGCCCTGCAGAACCGATGAGATGAGAGAGGTGAGGTGAGAGAAAGAGTAAGGCAACGAGGGATAGAGAGAGAACGAGAGAGTACCTGAAAGCTTGGAGCTTTCCAACGAGGTGGGGCCGTTCGCCACCGGAGAGGGGGCGCGTTTTGCCGGCGTACCAGCGTCGTCGGTGGGTGAGAGAGAGAAAAGGGTTTTGGGCAGAACTGAGAAAGAGACTTGGGAGGGGAGAGAGAGAGAGGAATTTGAATTTTTTTTGGAAAGGGCCGAATGTTTTCACGCGGGTGCTGAAATATTTTGAAGGGTAAAGTTGTATTTTTGCTGTTTGTGACCTGTCAAAGGCTAGAGCGGTTGGATTAAATGAACGCTTTGGATCAAACGAATTGCAGCCCTGCAATCCATTTGGTATTGCCTGCGATATGGATCCAATTGTTTTATACTTTTATGTCCAAGTTTTCGGTAAAACAATCTAAAACAGAGCATCCTCACTCTCATTTGAGCGCCTCAGTCACTCATCAGTAAGCTCTCTCTTCGGTAAGCTCTCTCTTCTCTCTTCTCTCATGCTATCTCTCTCTTTCTCTGTAGCTCTCTCTCTTCTCAAGATCTTTGTCTTCTCAATCCCTCTCTCTTTTCTCAAGCTCTCTCTCTTCTGTTGCTCTATCTCTCTCAAGCTTTTTTTTTCTCACAGATCAACACCAGATTCGACCCCAGATCCGCCATTGGTGAAGTAGTCGAAGCAATCCTTGGTATAATTTCTGATTTGGGTCAAAACCTAATTTGGGTCATGGGTTAGCTATAATTTCTGATTTACTTTTGATAATTATTGTTATTGTTGATTGGAGTATACCCTTTTGAGCATTTGTGTTGTTTTCCTCTCCATGAGCGTGTGTTGCAATTTTGTTTGAGTTGGGTTTTCATATTCTTGTTTGCTTGCCCACTACTTGTTTGATGAAAAACCATCAACCTAATAATGATGGTTTCACTCACCTGGTTAGGGGTAAGTGAGTAAGTTCCTCTTTTTTTTGTCTATATAATAATTTAGGGATGACTTATTAGTAATTAGCAAGTAGTTGGCAAGGGGATTTTGTGTGTTGGCTACTTCTTTAGGTGTGTAGCTAGTTAACTAATGACGGTACACTTTGCTCTTATCTTATATATGCTTCAAAACTAATGCTATTCGTATAGTGTTGTTATCTTTTGTGAAATTAAATTGAGAAAAACGTTTCTGAATTAAAATGTTGATGATTTGGCTTCTATTTTCTTTATAAAACCTTTTGACTATATGTGTGTGTGTGTGTGTGCAGGATGGGTGAATATTATAGGTTATTTTACTTTTATGTGTTGGTTGAATAATGTTTGTGGTGAATTTTGAGTGAGATTGGTGAACTTGAATTGATGTGATTGTAATTTAAAGGTTGCTTCTGTGAATAGGTTCAATTTTGTTTGGTTTGCTGATGAACAAAGGTTGATTACAAATTATGACTAAATTACATCCGGGATTTAAATATTCAATTGGTAAAGGTTGCTTCTGTGAATAGGTTCAATTTTGTTCGGGATCAATTGGTAAAGGTTGCTACTTCATTCAGGGCTACAAAAGACAGCAGCACTTTCTGATACTGTTGTTGCTGATTTGTGTGTGTGTGGGGGAGAGGGGGGAGTCATTGTTATTGTCTCTCTTTTATATCACGCTTTTTTTTTTCCCTTGTGCTGGGACTGTAATCATTCAGAACTCCCTTTGTTTTTTTCTTTTCCGTGCAGGGGGAATTAAGACAGAGGAGCAGATTGTGAGATGCATTCGAAAAGATGTTAATGCTCGAATGGATGCTAAAGGCTTAACAAGCAACTCCATTCTTGATACAGTGCACTAGTTGGGGCATCTCTTTGTATGTACTTGAAAGCTAAAACTGCTGTAAAGGGGTTAAAAGGCATAGGGGCTTGTAAATCTAGGCTCTTTTGTAGTGTTCTGGTGTTTGAGCTGCTGTATGAGCTGTTAAGGCCTTGTTCTTTGTTGTCCTATGGCATTAGGATGCTAGCAAGGGCCCTGTGTTTGTACTTGGTTTAGTTTTAATAATAAAACTAGACTATTTTGACTATGTAGATTGTCTATTTTAGTCTATTTGGAATCTTGAGAAGCATGGTTATTTTAAATTATGAGAAATATGGTTGATTTTTGAATTTTTTGAATTATGATTGATATTTTAAATTTTTTTTTTTTTTGAATAATGTTTGTGGATTATTATATAATTGGTTATATCAAACACCAGAAAATGTTTTCTAAAAAATGTGTCTTGGAAAATGATTTTTTTGGTCCGTACCAAACACTAGAAAACATTTTCTAACTTATTTTCAAAATTGCTACCAAACACTGGAAAATGAGTCAGTTTTCTAGAAAATGTATTTTGGAAAATGAGTCGTTTTTCAAAAACCATTTTATGTCGAAACAAATGGAGCCTCAGATTATATGTTATAGATCTAACAGTGTCATTTAAGATTTTAAATGATATGCAAGTGTGTATCCTATTAGATTTAGAAAATAAAATCTGAAATATAAAAATAACCAAACGAAGTTATTTATTTATTTATTTTTATCAGTAATAAGAAAGTTTTATTAAGGAAAAGAAAAACATCCCCAAGCACACAGACCGTGTGCTAAAAGGAAGAAAATTTACAACAAAGTACAAGAATCTAAAAACTCCTCAAAATAGGAGGGACTATTACTGCTACTACAATGCAGCCAATCAAACAAAGTACGCAACAAGACCAGCTTTAGCTCCAACACCGTCCTCCCCTGACCTTCAAAGAATATATGTAAATATTCTTAAAGAATACTGTAGTTGTGTGTAAATTTCTAAACAATAAAATAAAGGATCCGATGGCAGGGTGATTTTATAACATTTGATGAATAGTAGTCTCTATTTTAGCTAAAAAGGTATTTTAGATAATGGGTTGGGAATTTTTTAAAAGAATTCATTTTTAATAAATCATGTAACTTTTTCAAATAATATATGTGAATATTCTATGTAATTGATACGTAGTGGGTTGAAGGAGAATTCCTCCAAACCGGATTAGAGGAAAACTATATCCTTATACATATTATAAAGGTTTTTTTTTTTCAAGAAAATAAAAATTGCGGCTGTGCGCCCCTGCTAGTGCATAGAATTTCTCTTTTAACTTATCTCCTCTGTGATATAACAACCCAACAATTCGTCGTATAACTCAAATGAACTTTGCATAAGTTATTGAACCCAAAGCTCCACCAATTGAATACATTTCTTTGGCCTGAATTATCTCTTAAGTGTTCGAATATATTATGCATTAAAACTATTGGTGGACTCACACACACTCACACACCACTCACAAATGAAAGAGAAAATGTTTAATTAATTGATTTTCATAACATCTTATAAAATTATATTAAGATAACATAAATATATTACTAAATTGGAATATATTTAAAAACTAACTTAACAAATATAGTTTTTTTTAGTCTCAAATTTCGTAATATATCCATACATACATCTATTTACAAAGCTCAATTTGCTTCTTTTTTTTTTTTTTAGAAAGAAGTGATAGCAAAATTTTATTACAAAGAATTAAGCTGTACATGAGAAATAAGACAAACAGAACAGTCTTCCAACCAAACCTATGCAAAAGTTGAAGACAAAGCCTCTTTAGCCAAAAACTTGAGCAGCCTTGTTACAACACTTACTAACATAAAAAAATTTAACAAAAACAAACTTAGATTGTAGGACTTTGATATCATCAACCAAATTGCCTAAAGCAGCAAAGCAAGGACCCACCAATTGAAGCAGGTACACCAACTCCTTATTCCCAATCTCAATAATAATACTCTTGAGTGTTTGAATATATTATGCATTAAAATTATTGGTGGACTCACACACACTCACAAATGAAGGAGAGAATGCTTAATTAATTGATTTTCATAACATCTTATAAAATTATATTAAGATAACTTAAATATATTACTAAATTGGAATATATTAAAAAACAACTTAACAAATACATCTATTTACAACTCTCAATTTACTTAAAAAAGCGTGTCCTAATAAAGTTTGTCAAATCAGTAACCCACAAAACTTAATTAGTAGATTCCCCACTAAACTGCACAAGTGGGAACGTCCCACTGGCTGGCTGGTGCGTTTGTGTAGCCAATATGCCCACCACAGATTTATATCTTTTCTCCTTTCTTTGTCATTCTTATCCTATATATAATCCTACCCACTTGGCCAAATGGCTGCAGGGTGCATTTTAATTACCATGTTATGGAGTTGGACCACTTGCCCATAGATAAATTTCAAATCAGTATCCCATGTGTTTTTGAACTTGGACATCAACTTGGGCCAAACGAGCTAGTCTGAAACACCAATCAAGCTCTAGTTTTGGTTTTAATATGTAGTCCTGTGACTTTATTTATTACCCAAATTGCTATTGCTTTGCTACCCCAGCGCCACGTTATTCATACCAAGACATTAATTAATTGATGCCTTGTTAACCAGATATTAAGAAAGACACAAATTTACAAATCCGAAGCATCTCACGGTTTTTTCCTTTGTTTGTCAGAATTTACTCAAAGTAGTAGTATCTGGAAGTATAATTCATTAATTCAGTCTACATCTTTTTGAACAAGCAATGCACATGAGGTACTGTCAATGAATGAATGAGTTTTTCAAGTCAACCCTACTTTGGGTAGCATTCTATTAAGCACAAACATGACAAAATAGGTTATGTGTTATGAGGTTTGGATTGCCTAAACCCGTCTTAATTTTAGGTGTCCATTTATTATTAAATAGAGTAAATTATATTGACACAGTGACACTCCATTTTTTTAGGAAAACTAGACTCGTTACACCCAATTTTGAAAAAATAACACTCCGCTTCCAAATTTGCAAATAATTAACACTCTGACAACCTTATTTCATCCCTCAATCCACTCAAAAAACCATTGATTTTATGCCTCTTAGATAAACCCTTCAATTTGTTGGACAAGACTTCAAATTGGGCCTAACAACTACACTTGAGGCTTGCCTCACCTTTGTAAGACTCTCTATTGGGCCATCATAGGATGTGGGCTTATGCTCTTCAATGCCTTCATGAAGGACTTTCAGTTTTCAAATGAATCCTCAGCATCCTAGAACCAAATTAGAGCCTCACCTTCCATATAATAATAGGCTATTAAGATCTTCTCAAGGTTTGGAACTTGGTAGTACTTCAAGTACTGGTTGGCCTTGTAGATCCAACTTGAGGGAACCCCCATTTTGTGAGATCTAACTTCATGGTCCATGGGAGATTGACCATGCCTTTGTTGCATGTCATTACTTCTACCTCCACATTTTGGTTCTTAAGCCCTTGGTAGTGCAACCCTAATGTCATTGAAAGCCTCAATGATTTAAGTAATATGTTGAGTCAAAATCTCCATAGATCTTTGTTGGCATTCTTCTTGTTGTTTCATGCTTGCAAAGGACTCAGCCAATTTTGAAACTCTTGTACCGTCTATCATCTTGGATCAAGTGCTCTAATACAAATTGTAATGAATCTTCTTTATTCCAAAGGTGGAAGAGAGAATTGTTGGTTTTGGTTAAGAAGAACGTGTAAGAATTAAAGGGATTTGACTTAGTTCAAGACAGTCACCGTCCAAGAAGAAGAAGAAGAAAAAAAAAGGACTTGGAAGAGAGGCTAGATAGAAAAAAAGAAAAAAATTGCATCCATGTTCATTATTATGATTATTAAACTCATGACATAATCTATACTATAATATAAAACCGAAGTTTTTTGACTTTTGGTTGACCTCATAATATTGCGTCACATAAGCTTTTGAATTCTTCACAATTTTACACCTCATTATTTTATATATATATATATATATATTAATTGAATTTAAATTTTATTCTATAATTAAACATCTCATTAGAATCTTGACATATTATATTTTCTTTAATAGAAATAATATATTATTCCATATATATAAACACAATCATAATAAATGCCTAATACTATAATATATTTTATATATAAACACAATAATAATAAATATCTTTTAATAATTATCAATTTTCATATTTAGATAAAATATAAAAGATAATAAAAATCATAGTTAAACCAATAATTTTTTATATTTAATTTTAATTTATTTTCTATGCATCGCATAGGTTTGCGACTAGTTTATACTATTACTAAGGAATGACTATTCTTTATAATAAAAACATAATCAAACAACTAAATAGTTATTTCTACGTAATAACTATTACATTATAGTGTCTATTACAGCATACCAAATGAGTCCTAAGAATCTTATAAGGCAAATAGCAAAAGTAGCTTGAGATTAACCTTCTAACTTACTACTACTTTGTACAAGTCTTTTGTAACTAACTGAAACAAAAAAAAAAAAAGAAATCCATTGGGCTACCTTTCATCTTATTCAATCCCTTTATATAAATTAGATTATAAATAGATTAAGAATTATGCTTTAAAATAAAAAAAACCCAACCCAAAACGACATCGCTAGGACACGGGAAGGAAAACAATTAAAATGGCGCTCCCTCAGAGCTGGGACTTCATTTTGAAGGTAGCAGTGCCATGTCATATCACAAATCCTGTGCAACGGAGAATGGTTTAAAGCCATAATTGCCTTGTTCAGTTTAAAGCCATAATTGCCTTGTGTATAGAGTGTAGAATGTAGAATGTATATGGATTTTAGTTGTGTATGCTGTTTGGTTGCTCAGAAAACAGTAAAAGTAAATCTATTAAGGCTAATAATAATATGTAGTTGCTGACTGTTTAAGGCTAATAATAATATGAGTTATGGCAACTAGGAGGGTCTTTTAGTTATATCATGGTCCATGTTTGCCTAGTACTAGTACATAATCTCCATTGAATATTTTATTAGACAGTAAAGTATGGTGCATTATCTATTTGTCATCTAGCATTTATTGTTTCCCCTGCTTTCTGTTTCTCCCAAATGCAGTTCTTGTCCTCCTGGACTTCCTCCCTCTTTTCACTTATGTGTACTTCACAAAATAACAATAGGATTCATCCATTACACATGAAACAAACCATTTAATATGAATGCTTACTTGTATCTTTTATGTTATTTCCTGTTTACTTGTATCTTTTATGTTATTCTCTTTACCATGCAAACTATTTAATATGAATGCTTCAAGTTTGAGTTTCCAAATTAATGGGTAAATTTTGCTATCCTTTCCTCTAGTCAATCTCACCTTTATTCGAAAATATTTACTATTTGCAACTTTGCTTGTTTTGAAGAATTGTCATGTTGAATACCTTAGGTTTGGTGGTCAATGTTGGCATTTGGTTAATTTTGTCTTGGTGTTGGTTATCATATTGCTGCTTGCATGATTTCTCGATAAGTCCTATACTCATTTACTTTGATATTGTGTATGTAGAGATATGTCTAACACGGCCACTACGTCAACGCCGATGTTAGTAGAGGATACCGCCTCTAACGAGGATACTACTCCAATTGAGAATGTACAAGAAGTGGAGGATATACAAGAGGGGGTTAGTAAAAGAAAGAGAACATCGGCAGTATGGAATCACTTTAAGTTAAAAACGGTTGAGGGGAAGATGAAGGCCCAATGCAACTATTGTAAGAAGCATTTGTTGGGAGAAAGTAAACAAGGGACAAATCATTTACATACTCATCTTGAGAGATGTCCATCGTTGAAGCTTCGAGGGGATCTTAGGAGACAAGTCATGATAAAAGAGCAAGGAAAGGCGAATAAGAAAGTGAGTGCGAGCCCGTATAATTTTGACCAAGAGGGTTCGAGGGAGGATCTTGCCCACATGGTCATTATGCATGAGTACCCTCTTGCAATGGTTGATCATGTTGGGTTTAGAAGATTTGTGAGTGGTCTTCAACCAAATTTTAAGTTGGTTTCAAGAAATACTTTGAAACAAGACATATTGAAGATATATGATTATGAGAAGCAGAAGTCTATGGCAAAGATTGACAATAATGGAAGTAGAGTCGCCATCACAACGGATATGTGGACTTCGAGTAATAAGAAGAGAGGGTTCATGGTAGTCACGGGACATTACATCAATGACTCTTGGATTTTGGAAAGCCAGATTATGAGGTAAATTTTTATTAAGCTATATTATTTTTTAAAAATTTGTCACTGATTGTAGTAGTTTTTGTTAAAGCATGTTGTAATTATTTAATTGATTTGTTTTAGGTTTATCTATGTACCATCTCCACACACAAAAGAAATCCTTTCTACTGTTCTTTTAGAGTGTCTTTTAGAGTGGAATGTTGATAGGAAGTTATCAACAGTGACTGTAGATAATTGTACCACAAATGATGCTATGATGAGAATTCTGTTAGAAAAGCTTGAAGTTAGTTCACTTGCTTTAGGTGGATCATTATTACACATGCGTTGTGCTGCTCATATATTGAATTTGGTGGTTCAAGATGGTTTAGCTGTAATTGGTGATGGCATTGAGAGAATTAGGGATAGTGTACTTTTTTGGACAGCATCACCAAAGAGAAGGCAAAAATTTGATGAATCAAGTCGACAATTGCGTATTTCAAATACCAAGGAATTGGTACTTGATTGTAAGACTCGTTGGAACTCTACTTATTTGATGCTTGCAAGTGCATTAATTTATAAAGATGTATTTTCCCGTTTGAGGCATTTTGATGCTTTATACACTTGCATGCCAAATGAGAGAGATTGGGAGGTAGCAAAAGACATCTGTGAGAAACTAGAGGTTTTTTATAGGGTTACGAAGTTGTTTTCTGGCACTACCTACCCTACAGCTAATGAATATTTTCCAATGTTGTGTGAATTGAAGATGGAATTAAATGAGTGGATTGTAAGTCCAAATGAATTGATCAAACTTATGGCATCAAAAATGTTAGAGAAATTTAATAGTTATTGGAGTGTTGTCAATGGGATCATGTGTATTGCGGCTATCTTAGATCCTAGGTATAAAATGAAAATAATGGAATATTATTACCAACAGGTCTATGGTCGTATTAGGGGTTCTGAAGAGATTGAAAAAATTAAGAAAATCTTTTTTAACTTGCTTGCGGAGTATGGTAGTGAAAACTCGGATGAAGAAGCAAGTTGTTCTCAACCTCCATCTTCTATGGAAATTGTTTCACATGATTTTGTGCAGAACCGGTTAAGGAAATTTGATTCTTTTGTTAGTAATACTACTAATAAAAGAAACAAAAAAAGTGAGGATGTTGTAGAAGAGTTTGATACATATATTAAGGAAGGAGTATTGAAAACAAGTGAAATATTTGATATTTTGGGTTAGTGGAATCACAATGGATTGAAGTATCCTACTTTGCAACGCCTTGCAAGAGATATTTTAGCTATTCCTGTGACAACCGTTGCATCAGAGTCTGCTTTTAGTACTAGTGGGAGATTGTTGAGTCCACACCGTAGCCGTCTTCATCCAAGAACCTTAGAAGCATTGATGTGTGCACAAAGTTGGTTATGGAGTGAACTTAAAGGTAAGCAATTTTATTTGTTTCATGAAATCATGATTGTATTATTGATTCTTTTGTGAATATGTAATGAGGTTTATTTTGTGTTGTGTTATTATTTTTTATTGTAGGTTCTTCACCCATGCCAGAAGATGCCACAATTCAAAACATTCTTGAGGACTATGATGATCATGAAGAGGAGGAAAGTGGTGCCATGGAGCTTGGGGACTAATTGAAATGAGTTGTTACTTTTTGAAAGTTTTTGTGTAGGTACCACTCTTATGATTTTACTACTAATTGCACCTAGAATGATTGTTATAATTTATATTTCCTAATTCAAAGTTATTGCGTATGCTTTATCTATAGGGTGCTCATCGAAGAAGCAGCAAGGCCTTTTTAGAGTAAAAGTGCTGAATTTATTCAGATTTCATGTTTTGAGTTTTGCAACTGCAAACCGGCCCTTCAATAGTATTGCTGCAACAAAGAATTGGTTTAGTGTTGCCCATTTTCTGTAATATTCAAATTGGTTTTGTAATAGACACATGAACCAATTTCTATCGTTTTGTCTATTTGAAGATGCATAAGTTTTTGTGTTGTTGTTTTATTATCAATATGTATATGATCTCTTTCAATTGCTCAAAGATGGAAATTGATTCAGAATGCATCCATGAGATAAGGATGATGCTGATGTACAGGTGGTCCTTTCAATTACAAGCTAGCATGAATGCTGGGACCATATAATAGTTGGAAAATTTCACCACATTGCTAATACAGTATATGAGGAGGATGTAATGTTACTGCACACGTATTACTCATTTTGTGTTGCTTTAGTGGGGTTAAGACTCCAGAAATGTCTCATAAAGGTCAATCATGTGCTCCTTGCATGATTGAAAAAGTAAACTTATAATCAGGAAGTGCAAACTATATAGCAAGTGTTGAGATTACTTTAGAAATATAGATTAATCATATATAGTCCCACTATTGCACATCAACTTAATCCGTAATTCATATCCAATTATTCTTATTAAATTCAAATGCAATATGGTTAATATAAAAGCTATTTCAGTCTAGTCTAGATACCCCTAACATATTTAAAAACAAAAACAAAACAAAAAAGAATCGGGTCGGGTCGGGTCGGGTACCCGTCGGGTACCATCGGGTCGGGTTAAACGGGTACCCGTTGAAACAAACGGGGCGGGGCAATAAACGGGTTTTTTTGGGGCGGGTCTCTAAACGGGGCGGGGCGGGTCGGGTTGAAACCCGACCCATTGCCATCCTTAAAATCCCAGAATTTCACTTCAATCTCAAACCAAAAACTCTAATTCAAAATTCTAGGGCTTTTTTCTTCTCTCTCTGAGCCATGGGTCGGTCTCGTGCGGTGTTACATTCTTCAGAAGACGATCCAAACCAAAGGTCCAAGAGAAAGAGGCCGACTACTATTACTACCACAACTAATGCCGCTGCTTCCAATTTAGAATCAACAACAACTACTACTACTACTACTACACCTACAGGAAAACTAGCTTTGTACCACTGTAATTATTGCAACAAAGATATCTTCGGGAGAGTTCGCATTAAGTGTGTAATGTGCCCAGATTTTGACCTTTGTTTGGAGTGCTTTTCGGTTGGAGCCGAGGTTACACCTCACAAGTGCAACCATCCTTATAGGGTTATGGTTAGTACTTTTATTGTTACATTGCCAGTTCAATCTCAAGCATTTATTTAAGTTTTCGACTTTTCGTAATTGGTTGTTAGTTGCAACATTTTTGTTGTTATTCTTTTAATAATGAACTTCGGTTTTACTTCGGTTTTTTTTGTTATATTTATAGATGAAATCGATGAGAGATTAGCGGCTAGATTAGAATGTTATTAGAAAGAATTGCAATTGTGAGAAGTTATCATAGTTTTTAAAACCATACTGCCCGTCAAGGGCGAATGCCCTGGATTACCCGACATCTGGTTTTGGCGGGTGTGCTCAGTTGCCCGTAGGTTTTACTGCCTAGAGGCGAGTCCAAAGGGTTTTTCTTTAGGAAAAAAAAAAAAAAAAACCATACTGGATAGAGAACCGGAAAAGGGAGTCGTTCTTGGTTTGACGGTTGGATTGGGATTTGAACGGTGGGTGATTAGGCTTTCAAGAAAATACAAGACGGCTTTTGACTTATCAGTGAATTTTGCCCCAATGAAGCAATGGTGTTAGATTAAAGAAAAGAAACACCATTTCCTTTCTTTAATCTAAACATGGGTGTGTGAATCTTTTTAGGAGTGTGAATAGGAGCGAATTTGTATGAATCAAATGATTAGAAGATAGACAACGTTAGGGGTGAATGCCCCTGGATTACCCGGCACTGGTTTTGGCAGGTGGGGTCAGTTGCCTATAGGTTTTTTTTGCCTAGAGACTAGTCCAAAGGGCTCTTCTTTAGAAAGGTTTCCTATGTTTTCAAAAAAAAAAAAGATAGACAATGGATGTGTTTTATATTTTAGTTCATTATAAAATATGAAATTGGAAATATCATATTGATATGTTATTATCCATGTATATATTGTTTAAAGGGGAAAAAACATTTTTTTTTTTTTTGCAGGACAATCTCTCTTTCCCACTTTTGTGTCCGGATTGGAATGTAGACGAAGAGATGTTACTTCTGGAGGTAATTTGTTTACATACCAAGCTCACGTATCACTAAAAAAATATATGTTTTATTTAGTTGTTTTGGTTAATGCTGATGAATCCACATGTTGATGTTTGAGTGTTGAATTGTGTCTCATATTTAGGGAATTGAAATGTATGGATTTGGTAACTGGGCTGAAGTTGCTGAACATGTTGGAACGAAAAGAAAATCACAATGTATTGACCACTATTATGCTGTATACATGAACTCTCCATGCTTTCCTTGCCCGGTAAGCAAGTTTTAATATGTGAATACATGCAGACACTACATACATATATACATACATGTAAGTATATTATGTGCATGAAAACTAATATGCTCATATTTTTGTAATTTATGTACCTAGGATATGTCGCATGTTATGGGAAAGAGCAGGGAGGAGCTCCTTGCTATGGCCAGAGGGCATGGTGAAGTCAAGAATGGTTAGTTTTCCAATTATTCCATTGTCAATTGCTGACTTGTAGGTCTTATTTTAGTAATTTTGCATGATGAGATTTGACCATTTTGAATTAGTCTTGGTAAAAGCATGGTTAAAGCTCAAAGCTCCACAACTGAAGTGCTTTAGACAGCTAAAATGAAGCACATTAACAAAAGCATGCCTAAGGCACACTTTTTTAATAAAAGCAAAGTGTACATTGTTTTTTGGCAAAACTATTGTTTTTGTCCCTAAACTTGAAGTTCTTTTTCGTCCCTGAACTTTGAAAAAGTTCGTTTTTACACATGAATTTCATCCTTTTAAAAAAAAGTCCAAGCACGAAAACCGAACTTCATGCAAAGTTTAGGGATGAAAACAATAGTTTAACCTTTTATTTTTTGTGTCTAAAAAGATAAAGTATTAAATTTAGCCATTCTATTCCAGAATTTGTTTCCTTCCTCTCTTAACAATTGTGCATAATTCGTTATAATTATTTTAGGTTTTTTTTGCTTTTATAATCGTGAACATGATCTAATCTCATTTTAAAAAAAAATTATTCTTATAAAAAAAAAAAAATTTTAATTTAGCCATTATATCTTAATACTATTGATATGGGCCCTTGATTTTTTTATTCTATTTTTTATTTTGATAAGTAAGAAACTTTATTGGAACTGCCCAAGCATACTAGAAGTATACTGTGGGACAATATGGGCGCTTGATGTGTTATACAAATACCACTTCTCATGGTGTGATGCACTACACATAGGCCAACTTCTCATTACTAATCAACACAATAAGTTATAGAAGAAGACAAATGGTTACATAGAGGCTGTTAATTTAGATAAACTAGATAAGGAGGCCACCAAGGAGGGTAAGTGATTCAAGTTCTAGTTCAAAACATACTCCTAATGGGAGAGAGACTATTAATTTAGATGAAGTAAATGAGGAAGATGATGAGGGTTACAAATCTTATGATAACAATGATGATGGTCATATGCTTAAGAAGGATGATGATTATAACTTTAGGACTGCATTGCATAACTTGTGTTAGGCATAAAAGTCACTACTTACCATTCTAGTATTTGGGTCTTTGCTTTTGGATATATATATATATATTTTTTTATAGGTAAAAAGAATTTTATTAAAAAAGAACCAATGGGCACAAAATATGCACACAGAGGCCAATAGTTACATTAGAAGAAGAAGCAGAAACAGAATTTAAAGAAACAACAGAATGCAACACTGCCTTTTGGACATATTTTTGTACAATAATGTACTTCATTTTGATCATGGCTATCAGATATCATTGTTGTGTATATTTTATAAAGCACAAATGAATTATATAAATGCTATTCTTAAATTTTATTATTAGTTGATCACTTTATTGTCATTTAGTCCATTAATAATGTTTTTAAATTTACCACATGTAAATTTTAAGGAATTGAGCTAGCCTACGTAGGATTTGGAACCTACAATCTTTATGCCAAGTTGAGAGGACCTTGATAGATTGAGGTGGAGTCTGAACGGCAATGGTAGATTTAATGTTCGGTGATACTATGAGGTTTTGTGAGGCTCTAGTGAGGCCTTTTCCCTTGGAAAAGCATTTGGTGTGCTAAAGGCTAAAGCTCCAAAAAGGGTTTGCATTCTTTGTATGGACAACAGCTTGGTGAAAGATCCTAACATGTGATAATCTTATGAAGAGAGGCTGTAGCATGATTAATTGGTGTTGTATGTGTAGGAGAAGTGGGGAGATTGTGAGCCGCCTGTTGTTGCATGTGTTGATGTGCATGATTTGTGGGATTTCGTCTTCTTTATGTTTGGTGTCCATTGGGCGATCCTGAGGAGTGTTGTTGAAGTTGTTGGAGGAATTGGTTTGGTGAAAACTCCTCATTTGTTTGGAATTTAAGCCACGGTGTGCTTACTTTGGATATTGTGGAGATACAGGAATCATCATACATTTAAATTTAAAGGCATAGAAGTCTTGGTGGCCCAACTGAAGTCATCTTGTATTAGGACTTTGTTTGAATTGGTCTTGTGTCTTAGGGCCTATCAATGTTGACAATGTTGTTGATTTCATTGGTTTCCTTTCTTTCTGAATGTTACTCCTATTCTTTTGTGATTATTTTGGCTATATTATGTATACGTTTTGTATGCATAAGTAGCTTCTTTTTTTCCAATAAAATTATATTACTTATCAAAAAAAGCTTTTATTCTTTTCTTTAGTATTATATAACTATGAATCCTAAGGTAGCTTCCTTTTTCAAAAATATTATATTGCTTTTCAAAAAAAACTTTTTTTTGGTATTATATAATTATGGATCCTTCTAGCGGAAGTTATATACATTATTTTTGAAAATGTGGGCTTCACTTTAATCAGGTGCACGCTTGCGTTTGTGCATAAGCTCTAGGAGGCCTTTGTGCTATCACGTAGGCCTTATGGTTTAGGCCGAACCATAGCTAAGTATATTTTGTGTTTGCTGATCTGTTGTTGTGCATGATAAATGGAATTCCTCCTCCCATTTCTGTTGCTCAATTGAAGTGTTACTTCAAAAGCATCACTCTTCAAGTTAATTCACTCTTTTGTTTCTAAGGAGTTGTGTGTATTTTACTCTTATACCTCCTCTTTTCTTGGGAATTATATAAGATACTAGTACTATTATGTGTGTTATGACTGTGTACTTTTCCTTTTAATTGCCACAGAAATTCCCAAGGTTGGGGAGCTTACACTGAAAGAAGAGTCTCCGTTTTCAGCTAGAGACAGGTATTGTTGTCTTCATCACTCTATAGTTATTTTCAATTCAACTTTGTGATCTTCATTTGCTAATTCTTGATTGCTTCATCAGATGTGACGAATCAAAAAAGGGTCCAGCTTGGCAATCGTCACCTAGCTTAACATCAGGTAGAGCAGTCAATATCTTGAGGGGTTGTTGTTTATCATGATTTTTCTTTGTGCCTGTTTGGCTGTCCCAAAAATTCTGATTTTAATCCTAACACAATAATGTAAATTAGCTGTATTTGGTTGCTTAATTTGCTCAAATGAAAAAGTAAGGAGTTTGCCCTTATCTCTAAAAATTTAAGTTGAGGAAAATTGAGCTCTGGTTGAAGGATTAAACAGAAATTGTGGTCTATGTGATTGCAGCTGATAGGATTGGTGGTCTTGTTTGATCTGAGGGATCTGGAAAGAGGTGGTTTCAGATTTGTTGATGCTGATTATTGGCAGCTAAATTGTAATTTCATAAGTCGAGTCTTAAAACAGTCCAACTAAGCCTTCAAAGATTAAAGCTAAGGGCCTGGAGTGTAAATGGTTTAACAGGGCAGCATTGGGCTTTAAAGGAGCCTTGAAAGGTCCAAAGACATGCCCAGGTTGGATTTAAAACATGGGCTAAGTTCCAAGCCCATCGCTGGAGATTTTCCAGCAATTTAATACTTTCATTTTGGGTCCCATAAGTTCCGGATATGTTCTGGAGACAAAAGTCACTTGTTGCTATACTCGTAGAGGATGTAGGACTTGAGAATGTTATTCTAAATGAAGTGAATCTCTGTTGGCTGGTGCTAGTTTTTAAGAACATAAAAGTCTTAATGGATGAGAGGTTCATCTAGATAAGGATATACACAATCTGATTGGCGGGGGGAAAAGGTTAAAAACTCTTAACAAATTAGATGTCCTTTTTATTAATGAGTATAGAGGATAGAGTTTAGCTTAAAACCAGTTTGGAGGAATATTCCTCCAACCCACTACGTGATGACTGAAATGACTATCCATGTTTATTTTTAGTCACATGACCTATATAATTAGTCATGTGACTTTTTTAAATAATACATATGTATAGATTTATGAATCGCCACATAGTTTGTTGAAAGAGATTACTTCAAACTAGTTTTGAAGGTAAACTCTGTCTATATTTATATATATAAGTAGAAAAAATATTTAAAGAAAGGAGAGCTCAAAATTCTAAGCTTCCATAACTGGTGCGTAAAATGCTGCTCTTTATAAATTAGTGATAAGCTTGAAACAATACACTAGTATTAACTGAACAAACCGTAACGGCTTTTGGTACAGTATTGACAACTTTGCTACTGACACGACTCTCATGCCTAGACATAATGGGTACTTGATGCTGCTTTCTCAAGTGACATGCTTCCACATTGTAAGGATTCAACTTGACGGCATGAAGGAGCCAACAACTCCAAGATCTGAAGAGAATGATGATCGAGATGACAATGATAAATTAAAAGGGATAGTGGAGGATTGAAGTGCTACTAACAAAAGAATTGAGCCACGTAACAAAAGTGGACAAACCCAAAACCATTAAATTAATCCATATTGTAAGGATTCAACTTGACGGCATGAAGGAGCCAACAACTTAGAGATCTGAAGAGAATGATGACCAAGGCGGCAGCAATGAAATGAAAAGGAGAAGTGGAGAATTGAAGTGCTATTTAATAGGACATTTGAACCACCTAACAAAAGTGGACAAACTCAACTCCATTAATTTAATCCAACCAATCAGTGATATCCCACAGCTGCACCAAGGCTTTTCTCATATATGCTATATATATATATATATATCGGTGAGGGCCCATTCACTTGAAAAACCCACCTAACCCACATAGAATCAGCACATATATATTAAAAAAGGAAAGAAAACTGAACTAGCCTGAAACTAACAGAAAAGGTCTAGAAATACCAAATTAGAAATCAACACTTAGTGAGTCAATTAAGCCATGAAAAGTCAGATCGACACCTTAGGATGGAGTTCTGGCAGATTCTCAATGATTAGAGACTTTACTTAGTGCAATCGGGGTTGAGGGAATGGTCACTAGATGCAATCAACTAGACACGTGAGTGAACCTCGGTCAGGTGATGTCATTTTGGTGTCGCGATGATCATGGAATCAGTTGCTGGAGCCAATTGACTTTTCTAGTGAGTGAATCGTGGTCATTGAAGTTACGATTAGTGGTGGAAGGGTGTGGCTATGGTCCCCCAGCGTCATAGATTCGATTGGTTGTTGTCGTTGGCGTCAGAGGTTCTGTTGTTTGTGGTTGCAGGCAATGCAGAATGCTGGAGTTAGCGGCCATGGGTGGTGTGCAGTTCTAATACCATGTTATTCTTTGGGAAATACGTAGAGTTAAAATTAAATTACCTAACACAGTACTTATTATTTATTGGCAAAATTTAGGTACAGTTCCTTGGGTGATATAATTTAAATTTCCCATTTGAATTTAACCACGTGTGAATTGACTAATGCAGTTCAAACAATGTTATTTTTCCCAAGAACAATTAAATTCAACCACTTGACTTATTGGCTAATGCAATTACATGGTTGAATTTAATTGGGGGTAATAAGGTACTATACATAAGAAATTGTACCTAAGTCTTTCCCATTATCACTGTAATATTTCTAATACATTTTGACTAATATGCCCGTCACATGTATATTACTTATTTGAAGGGTTGAAGTCTTCAGTCGCACTTCTCAGCTCAGCATAACTAAAAGTGTTTGGTCGGGGGCCCATTTCCAAGAAGTTCTGCAGGTTCAAGCAAGAGAAGGTTTAGTAAACTGATTTAAACTCTTCATTATTTTCATTTTCATTATTATATAATTTGAAGAATTTGATTTAAGCCTGTCTCATACAATATGACATCCCAAAACTATTTAGGCCAGGAACCCTTATTGCCTTTCATGAAAAGGATCCATATCATTATCCAGGCAAAAATAGCACTGACACTTTTCTAACACGTATCCTAGGATTTAGCTTTTTCAAATATCAGAGAGTAACTAGAACTTTGGGCAAAAGTGTGTGGTACAGAGTCCATCACTGTTCATTACTTAGGCTGTATTTCACTGGTACCTCCACTACTGTTGTTATGCTCTTACCTTCCTCATTATGATGCAGTGATTTTCTCTTCATGTAGAAAACTACAAATATCAAAATCAAGGTCACGACTCCAACAGGGACTGCAATACCTACAATCAAACCCAACTTGCTTTTCTCTCCGGGAGTGCTTGGTAGAATCCCAGGAACAGTAGATACAAAATCTGAGCAATTATTTATCAGTAGTAGTTAGCAGCAAAGAAGCATATCAAAAACATCACACATCAATTCATAAATTATATCATAAACATTACCTGAAGCAACATGAATCGCTGAAATTAGTGGCCCATAATAACCTTGTACAGGTACGCAACAAGTGCCCTTACCAGCCCAAAACAGATGAATTTCAAGATAGTTCTCTGACACATTAGCCACAAAATTCTTCCGAATTGCTCTTTTCACCCCACCTGCCTCCTTTGATATGTCAAAGTCCTTCAATTCAAGACTACCCTAGAAAACAAATTACAGGAGAATTTAATAATTCTAATCGAATGAATTAAAATGGAACTCTATGAAAATAAATAGAATTTTCATTATAGAAACTCTACACAAGGAGTTAATGATCTTTAGTCGAGAATAAATTATATTTTTTCTCTAAAGCAATCTATAGTTACCTGAATGTAGATATTGAATACACGCCTCCCTAGACTCTTCCAAGTTTGAGAGCTTCGAGCATCAAAACCAGTTTCCGCAAAAAACAAGCTTACATTATAAAGACCATTATCAAGACCTAGGCCATAGTATCTAAGTGATCCGGGGGACATCCTTGAATACTGGTAAAGTTCTGGGGTTTTAGTTCTAAGAACTTGTGCCAAAGTGTTTTCAACATAACTTTGATTATTTCTCTCAGCAAACGACCTCATATTGCTGACTGCCCATTTTTCTGTTTGAGTTACATAAAACCATGCTGCACCAAAGGATGATGAGTTTTCAGCCTCGTACACTATACCCCCAGCAGGCATCCCTTTGCCACCACACTTGATTGAGAAATTTGCATCTGTAGAATGATTATGATTACACTCCTCATGATTGATAATTAAAACTTCAAAATCAAAGATTCACACTGAAGCTATTAGATGATATGATTCAATCAATTTCACTTACTGATAAAGAAGCTAATGAAACTTTCTGTTCTGAATAAATATTTTTAGGTTGATTTTGGGGGTTGGAAGAGTGTCATTATGTTGAAGTTACAAGCCAATGCAATATATTTTACTTTTCGTTGCCAAGAATAATTGAAATTCACAAAGTAGGGACTATACATAAACCATTCATTCTGGCTTACAGCAAGCAACAACTTGCTCTCTCTTTCTCTCTCCCTCTCTTGTAATACACACAAGCATGTATTAAATAACAAGGGCTTGCTTCTGCCCATCCTAGAGTAAAGGCTCTTAAAAAGATGAAGGCACAAGGTGGTAAATTTCTGGCTTTCCAAGTTGTAGCAAAGTTCATGCATACTTATTTTGTCAATAAGCATCCAAGTTTTAGAGCTGCCATAGAGCCAATTCCAGTATGACTTTCTTGTTTCTCTTTTGACATTTATAGAATTAACATAAGCTAGCCTGCCTTCTTACTTCAACTTTCTCATTGTGACTATACCGTAAATGTGTTTAATCCCCTTAATGATTTCATTTATGATATTTCAATGAAGTATCAATAGAGAAAAATACTATCAGAGATGCAGTGCAATTTTCTATAACATGATATTGATTTAAATAAATAATGAATTGAAGGGATAACCCTTGACAAACTACTCCTATCAAGATTAATAGGGTCTAACCCACTTTCTGCAATAATAATATCATGTTTTGTAAAAATTCGGCCATTCAACGGATCAAAGGAAACTGTTAGGGAAGGATGAATTAGATTCTTTTTTTTTTTTCCTCAAAAAAATGAACATACTTTTTTAGCACATACATGAAATACTATTCATTTGTCAAATATCGCTTGGCTCCACAACATTCAAGCAAATTTGGAAGGTATCCAATTTTATGGTTTGTAGATTAGTTTGATCAGTTTCAATCTATATATGATCCCAACATCCTATGGGAAAATGCTGTGGCCCTATCAATCATGACAGGCTGTGCCTCATCAATTCGTCATATTCCATAATAAAGTATAAGACAGAAATAACTTACAGACTGGATGATTCCTATTGCAAGGGAAATTTCTTTGGAGGCAATTCAGTCCTGGCAAAACACTGCAAACACAGAAAATGACTACAGCTTTTCCAGATAAACAAATTTCATAAAAGAATTCATTCGATTCGACTAAAGATGTGAAATGGTAATCACTTTCCTTCTCATGCCTACTTTTATTGGACCAGTTTGTTAAAATGAGGGTGAGAGGAACTACTACTCACCTTATGTTTGAGCTGTCAAATATGAAGTTGTTTGCCACCAAATTCCTACATAATTTTATCTCATGATCAGCTGTCACCATCTCTCCTGATACTTTTTTGAGATGATATATAGGATAATAAATTAAAACATTGGTACAGCAGATATTCAAAAACAAGCCGTTAGGCTCTTAAAGTCAGCATTGTTCAAAATCCAGTAGTTAACACCCATCGAGGTATAGTGAAGGGTATTGTTAGGGGTTAGGGATATATATATATATATAACGACATAGTTATATATAGATTTCAAACGCCCAAATTGCTATTGTCTCTTGTTCTTCCTCGTATTATCATTTGACATTTCAAACGCCCAAACTACTCCTACCACAGACACATTTGAAGGTACTCTCTCTCTCTCTATGTATGTGTGTAGTAAATCTCATTTCATTTCAAAGTACGTGTCTAACTTTTGTTTCAAAGTAATACTCACGAACCGCTTGAAATCTATATATAACTATGTCGTTATATATATATATATCCCTAACCCCTAACAATACCCTTCACTATACCTCGATGGGTGTTAACTACTGGATTTTGAACAATGCTGACTTTAAGAGCCTAATGGCTTGTTTATGAATATCTGCTGTACCAATGTTTTAATTTATTATCCTATATATCATCTCAAAAAAGTATCAGGAGAGATGGTGACAGCTGATCATGAGATAAAATTATGTAGGAATTTGGTGGCAAACAACTTCATATTTGACAGCTCAAACATAAGGTGAGTAGTAGTTCCTCTCACCCTCATTTTAACAAACTAGTCCAATAAAAGTAGGCATGAGAAGGAAAGTGATTACCATTTCACATCTTTAGTCAAATCGAATGAATTCTTTTATGAAATTTGTTAATCTGGAAAATCTGTAGTCATTTTCTGTGTTTGCAGTGTTTTGCTAGGACTGAATTGCCTCCAAAGAAATTTCCCTTGCAATAGGAATTCTCCAGTCTATAAGTTATTTCTGTCTTATACTTTATTATGGAATATGACGAATTGATGAGGCACAGCCTGTCATGATTGATAGGGCCACAGCATTTTCCCATAGGATGTTGGGATCATATATAGATCGAAACTGATCAAACTAATCTACAAACCATAAAATTGGATACCTTCCAAATTTGCTTGAATGTTGTGGAGCCAAGCAATATTTGACAAATGAATAGTATTTCATGTATGTGCTAAAAAAGTATGTTCATTTTTTTGAAAAAAAAAAAAAGAAGAAGAATCTAATTCATCCTTCCCTAACAGTTTCCTTTGATCCGTTGAATGGCCGAATTTTTACAAAACATGATATTATTATTGCAGAAAGTGGGTTAGACCCTATTAATCTTGATAGGAGTAGTTTGTCATGGGTTATCCCTTCAGTTTCTTATTTATTTAATTCAATATCATGTTATAGAAAATTGCATTGCATCTCTGATGGTATTTTTCTCTATTGATACTTCATTGAAATATCATAAATGAAATCATTAAGGGGATTAAACACATTTACGGTATAGTCACAATGAGAAAGTTGAAGTAAGAAGGCAGGCTAGCTTATGTTAATTCTATAGATGTCAAAAGAGAAACAAGAAAGTCATACTGGAATTGGCTCTATGGTAGCTCTAAAATTTGGATGCTTATTGACAAAATAAGTATGCATGAACTTTGCTACAACTTGGAAAGCCAGAAATTTACCACCTTGTGCCTTCATCTTTTTAAGAGCCTTTACTCTAGGATGGGCAGAAGCAAGCCCTTGTTATTTAATACATGCTTGTGTGTATTACAAGAGAGGGAGAGAGAAAGAGAGAGCAAGTTGTTGCTTGCTGTAAGCCAGAATGAATAGTTTATGTATAGTCCCTACTTTGTGAATTGCAATTATTCTTGGCAACGAAAAGTAAAATATATTGCATTGGCTTGTAACTTCAACATAATGACACTCTTCCAACCCCCAAAATCAACCTGAAAATATTTATTCAGAACAGAAAGTTTTATTAGCTTCTTTATCAGTAAGTGAAATTGATTGAATCATATCATCTAATAGCTTCAGTGTGAATCTTTGATTTTGAAGTTTTAATTATCAATCATGAGGAGTGTAATCATAATGATTCTACAGATGCAAATTTCTCAATCAAGTGTGGTGGCAAAGGGATGCCTACTGAGGGTAAAGTGTACGAGGCTGAAAACTCATCATCCTTTGGTGCAAGCATGGTTTTATGTAACTCAAACAGAAAAATGGGCAGTCAGCAATGTGGGGTCGTTTGCTGAGAGAAATAATCAAAGTTATGTTGAAAACACTTTGGCACAAGTTATTAGAACTAAAACCCCAGAACTTTACCACTATTCAAGGATGTCCCCCGGATCACTTAGATACTATGGCCTAGGTCTTGATAATGGTCTTTATAATGTAAGCTTGTTTTTTGCGGAAACTGGTTTTGATGCTCGAAGCTCTCAAACTTGGAAGAGTCTAGGGAGGCGTGTATTCAATATCTACATTCAGGTAACTATAGATTGCTTTAGAGAAAAAATATAATTTATTCTCGACTAAAGATCATTACCTCCTTGTGTAGAGTTTCTATAATGAAAATTCTATTTATTTTCATAGAGTTCCATTTTAATTCATTCGATTAGAATTATTAAATTCTCCTGTAATTTGTTTTCTAGGGTAGTCTTGAATTGAAGGACTTTGACATATCAAAGGAGGCAGGTGGGGTGAAAAGAGCAATTCGGAAGAATTTTGTGGCTAATGTGTCAGAGAACTATCTTGAAATTCATCTGTTTTGGGCTGGTAAGGGCACTTGTTGCGTACCTGTACAAGGTTATTATGGGCCACTAATTTCAGCGATTCATGTTGCTTCAGGTAATGTTTATGATATAATTTATGAATTGATGTGTGATGTTTTTGATTATGCTTCTTTGTTGCTAACTACTACTGATAAATAATTGCTCAGATTTTGTATCTACTGTTCCTGGGATTCTACCAAGCACTCCCGGAGAGAAAAGCAAGTTGGGTTTGATTGTAGGTATTGCAGTCCCTGTTGGAGTCGTGACCTTGATTTTGATATTTGCAGTTTTCTACATGAAGAGAAAATCACTGCATCATAATGAGGAAGGTAAGAGCATAACAACAGTAGTGGAGGTACCAGTGAAATACAGCCTAAGTAATGAACAGTGATGGACTCTGTACCACACACTTTTGCCTAAAGTTCTAGTTACTCTCTGATATTTGAAAAAGCTGAATCCTAGGATAGGTGTTAGAAAAGTGTCAGTGCTATTTTTGCTTGGATAATGATATGGATCCTTTTCATGAAAGGCAATAAGGGTTCCTGGCCTAAATAGTTTTGGGATGTCATATTGTATGAGACAGGCTTAAACCAAATTCTTCAAATTATATAACAATGAAAATGAAAATAATGAAGAGTTTAAATTCAGTTTACTAGACCTTCTCTTGCTTGAACCTGCAGAACTTCTTGGAATGGGTCCCCGACCAAACACTTTTAGTTATGCTGAGCTGAGAAGTGCAACGGAAGACTTCAACCCTTCAAATAAGTTAGGAGAGGGGGGATTTGGACCTGTTTTCAAGGTAAAGTACATTATTATATGTAGTGTTGGAGAATTACTTGACATTTACATTTGATGACAAAATTAAGTCAGTGTAATCATTTCCTAACTAAAAGAAAACACTCATAGAACAACATAGTATTGTTTCTTTTTTGGTTAATTAATATGATATTTTTTCAGTTACCCCCTTCCCCCGCCCAAAATAAATACATAAATATAACATTTTTTTTTGCTTGGAAAATGTACTTTTAAAAGGAACTAAACTAAAACATACTTGTAAGAAAGTAATTGCTTTTAAAGCAAATTTTAATGCTTCCAAAGGCTAAAAGAAAAAGGCGAAGGTTTTATCTTGAACTTAGGATTGTTTGTAATTGCCTATCTTAAACATTTTAGCTACAGTCAGTAATAAAGTTTTGCAATGGTATTTATCGGTGTTGATTAAAAAAGTAAGGGTTTAGCGCAACGTTCAAGGGAACATACCAACATTCGTTTTGTTGAACCACAAAACCCCTGAATTGCACTTTTAATATCACTGAGTTTTGTAACTTCACAGGGCACACTATCTGATGGGAGGATGGTAGCTGTGAAGCAACTATTCGGTAGCATCTCACCAAGGGAAGAGTCAATTTATAACTGAAATTTCTACCATATCTGCTGTGCAACATCGCAATCTTGTGAAATTATATGGATGCTGCATTGATAGAGATAGGCGCCTTCTGGTTTATGAATATCTTGAAAACAGAAGCCTTGATCAGGCACTATTTGGTATGAACATACTGTATACTCATATTACCCCATAAAATCAGAATTCATGAAATTTTTAGAAATATTTGATTATAACATTATCATTTGTTGCTGAAGACAAAGAAAGAGAAACTTGAATCATATTTCATTAAATATGGCAAGAGCTTCTGCTTCCTCCTTCCCCCCTTTTTCATTGATTTCTTGTTGTCAGAGCAATATAATTGCATATGAGATTTTATCAGCTGTAATTATATATGACAAATATTTATATTTAATTTTTTTTTTTTTAAGTATTGTCAATAACTCCGCCTGTGTTTGTGTGCTTAGTGTTATTTATTTTGTTTACAATTGGTTCCAAGCCCGTAAATTGGGAGGGTTGTATAGGTTTATGGCCAATATAAAATATAGTTATTTTATTATGAATAGACCACTACAGATACAAGTGGGGGCTTTCCCTACTAGGGATGTGCTGCATCAGACCCTGAATGTAGTGAGTTGTGGGCATAGGTTAGATAAGAGCCATAGGGCTTTCCCTTTAATTGACACGCTACATTGGCACTTGGGTGTAGTGAGAAATGGGCAATAGTCGACAAGTGTGGGTAAAGAAGTTAGTACGGGATAATAGGTTTTGTACAGGCACTTGGAATATAGGATCTTTAACGGGGAAACTAATGGAAATAATAGATACAATGACTAGGAGGAGAAGGAGAATAAACATAGTGTGCCTTCAGGAGACTGAGTGAGTATGGGAGAAATCTAAAGAAATTGTACAGTATATAAATTATGGTATACAAGAAAAGATAAAAATAGAAATAGGGCAGGGATAGTCATATATAACTGGCTTAAAGAAAAAGTTGTTGAGATTAGGGGGATAGGGGATAAAATTTTGTTAATAAAACTTGTTTTAGGAGAAGAGACAATTAACATAATTAGTGCGTACATTCCTCAAATAGAGTTGGAAGAATCTAATAAGCAAAAAATAGAGTTATTTTAAAGTATATTAAGTTGATTAAGGATATGTATGACAAAATTGTAACTAGTGTGACAAAGGGAGGCATCACAAGTGAGTTTCCTATCACTATAGCTTTGCATCAAGGATCAACATTAAGTTCAAATCTCTTTGTGTTGACTATGGATGAGCTCATTAGATCGATTCAAGATGAAGTCACTTGATTTATGCATTTATAGATGATATAGTTTTAGTGGATGAAAATAGATATGGAGTTAATGCCAAATTAGAAATTTGGAGTGACGTTTTAGAATGTAAAAGCTTTTGGCTAAGTAGGACTAAAGCAAAGTACATAGAATGCAAGTTTGCTGAAATTATAAATAAAAATGAAGGAGTTGTAATACTTGATGGTCAAGAGATACCAAATAGTGAGTGTTTTTGATTTCTTAGATTAACAATTTATAAAGATGAAGAGATTGAAGAGGATTTGAATCATAGGATAAAAACAAAGTGAATGAAGTGAAGAAGCGCATCATGAGTATTGTGTGATCCTAGAATACTTATTATGTTAAATGGAAAAGTTTAAATATCGCTATGAGATCAGTTATACTCTATGACACTAAATGCTGGGATATTAAGAAGTAACATGTTCATAAAATGGGTAAATGAAATGAGAATGTTAAGATAGATAAGTTAAAATACAAATAAAGATAAGCTTTGAAATGAAGAACTTCGCTTATAGATAGGGGTGGCCCCTATTGATGAAAAGGTAAGAGAGAACCGCTTGAGATGATTTTGTCATGTGCAAAGGAGAGCGATTAATGCACCAGTGTGGAAAAGTGAGTTGATTCAAATTGAGGAAATTAAAAAAAAAAGAAAAGAAAGGTAAAGGAAGACCTAAAATAACATTAGTAGAAGTAGCAAAAGAAGAAATATCAATTAAGGTGGTAACAAAGAGTATGTTTTTGGATAGGATAGAACAGCTTAGAAGAATACATGTGGTCGATCCTGATTAGTATGTGGAGTATCCATAGCCAATCCCAAAGTTTTGAGACTAAGGCGTGGTTTTTATATCACTAAGTATTGTCAATAATGTTTTGGATCATTGCCAAATATTTTAAAGTAGCCCAAATCTCATATGACAAGATGTTTTTTCACCACAAGACATAAACAGATTTTTTTCTAAATCCTGATTGGTCTCTGTGGCCAATATCCATATGGAAGCTCTGATTTATATCACTCAAGTAACTCCTAAATTAGAATTTGGAACTTGAATGATAACTCTTAAATTAAATCTAATTGGATTATGCAGGAAAAAGTAACTTGCGTCTTGATTGGCCTACTCGCTTCAGTGTTTGCTTGGGAACTGCAAGAGGACTTGCTTATCTCCATGAGGAATCAAGGCCAAGGATTGTACATCGAGATGTGAAGGCTAGCAATATTTTGATTGATGGAGAACTATGCCCTAAAATATCAGATTTTGGATTAGCAAAGCTTTACGATGACACAAAAACCCACATCAGCACCCGAGTTGCAGGGACCATGTAAGTTGCTTATTCACTTTCTCAAAGCCATTATGTCTTTAATTGCCTGTTTTAATTGTATCAAAGTGCATACTGCAGTTTAAGATATAGATCTTTGATATAAGTATCTGAAAATCAATCAATAATCATTAAATTCATTAGAAGAATGATTAATAACTATTACAAACATGAGGATGGTACTGGAAAGTTCTTTTGCCTTTTGTTTTCATTACTGATAATCAAGTCACATGTAGTAATCGAACCTTGTCAGATGCCTTGATGGTTTTGAATAAAACTTTTAATTTTAAATCTTGTAGAGGCTATTTGGCACCAGAATATGCAATGCGTGGGCACCTGACTGAGAAGGCTGATGTTTTCGGCTTTGGTGTTGTTGCTTTGGAGATTCTTAGTGGGAGGCCAAACTCAGACAATAGCTTGGACACTGATAAAATTTTTCTCCTTGAATGGGTATGGGAAAGAAATTAAATTTATCCCCTCTTTTTCCCTTTCTTAGTTCACCGTTGTCGAAAATAAATTCTTATTTATTCTCCTTGTCACGAATCAATATAACGTTGTCAGGCATGGACTCTACATGAAAATAACCAGAGTTTAAGGCTGATAGATCCCACATTAACAGAATTTGATGAAGGTGAAGCCACTCAAGTGATAGCAGTGTCTTTCCTGTGCACGCAGGCATCACCAATGATGTGGCCATCCATGTCCCGTGTTGTGGCCATGCTTGCAGGAGATATTGAGGTAGGCGTTGTTACATCAAAGCCGAGTTATTTAACTGATTGGAATTTTAAAGATATAACTAGCAGCTTTTTGAGTGAAGAAGATAGAAAGCAACGTGGGGATAGTAGTAATACTAATAGCCAACTCAGTGATCCAATACCTTCTTCTATAAATGTCACTGAGACCATGTTCAGTGGCATTGTTGGAGATGGAAAGGTGAAAACATTTTTCTTTGTTGCAGTCACTCAGTATTACTACTATCAGTGGAAAGAAAATATTCCACTGATCATTCCCCGAAGGGAGCTATTTTATATGGTCTTCTTGTATTATGGTCAGTGCTTGGTAGGGTCATACGTCGTTGCTATGAATTTTTCAAACAGCTTATACATAAGACACGGTGTTGAATATAATTTATTGCGGATTTTGTTGTAGCTTTAAACTTACTTTTCGTTAGTGGCGTCAACAATGATTCAAAGAACAAGAAACTCTCTCACGTTCTTTACTGGCTGCTGCCATATATCTATATATGTGCTTTGAAGTCAATAACAGTAATTAATGGTGCTGAAAATTCGTAGCTCAGGTTCGCGTGGAAAGTGTTTGTGCTCTTGAGTCTTGTCAATTGTTATTCGGTCAGAAAACAAAATAGATAAAATAAAAAAGTTGAAATACTTACATTACGTACAGGTGTCTGAACAAGTAATTAACTTAGGATTAATTATTGAATACAAGTTTTTTATTGGATAATAAAAAATTTTACCAATTGAGTTAATTAGAATATGCTTTAAGAGTGTTTATAGTGGAACACATGAGTCCAATTACATTGTATTTTCTTTCAATCTATTTTTGTTGTCTTTTATTTTGTTTTGCTTAATAAATATGCCCTTTGTCCCGATAAAAATTTGTAAATGACAGATATCTTGATGTCAAGGATCAAGTGATAGACTAGGGTTATAATTTTAATTAAATTTATATATTTTGTTGAATTTAGCTTCACATCATCATCTATTTGTCACTTAATTTAATACAACTATTTTTTTTTTCTTCTTCTCAAACGGCCCTATGTGCAAAATGTATTAATTTAATCCACTCCATGCCATTACAATTGAGGAAAACAAAGGCAGAAAGATTGCGCATCTATATATAATGTATTAATTTAATTCGAATTGGAAATATTTATTATAAACTTTAGGGAATAAGATTTTATCCATTTAAAATGAAATCTAGTTATAGGGATATAAATTATAATTTACCCATTTTTTTTTATTCTTGTCAACACCACAAAGATCACACTGATTGAAAAGTTATGCACAAAATGAATGTTAGTATTTTGGGTAAAATTTAGGTACAGTTTCTTAGGTTTCTTAATTGAATTCAAACACATGGTTGTATTAACCAATGAAACACAAATAATGTTATCTTTTTCAAGAATATTTAAATTTAATGTATTTGAATTCAATTAAGAACCTAATGTATTTGACCTAAAGAACCCTAGTATTTTTAAGTTATTGCACAAAATGAATGCACAAAGATCACACTTGTTTATGTTTTGAGATTTAAATCCTGGCTATGTATATAAAAGGTCACATAAAATGCCAAAAGTGAATGTTAATGAATTGATTGGACGCAATTCAAAGTAAATTACTCCCGTCACCGTCACTGTCACCGTCACCAACGCTTGTGCATTCTATGAATCTATGATTCTATAGTCCAAAAGTAAATGTTGATTTGAAAAATCTCTTCAAGCATTTTGAACGCAATTCAAAGTAACTTTCTCCTGTCACTGTCACCAAAGCATTTTGCATTGACTCGGATTTCTCTTTTGCATTTATCCGGATCTTGTGCATTAGTTTTATATATGAGAATCAAATTACATGATAATAGTTTTAAATGATTACGAAGAAGAGTTGTAATGTAATTTTTTTATTTCGGTCATTGATTCGATATATTAAAAAAAATATTTAAAAGGTTATTTTTTTATTAGATGGTGAAGGTCAAAAATCATTTTTAATAAATAATCGAGATCAAAACTATTGCCATGTAATTAGTTTGAAATCTCAATCCCAACAATTGGCTCATATCTTCATCATTCAATAAAAATATTAAAAAAAAACTGAAAAATAAAAATAAAAATTTTGTAAGAGGTATTGTACGGCTCTCAATCCTTATTGCATCACATTGGAATTTCTTGAGCCTGACAATCAGACTTTGACGTTGACATCACATAAAAGTAGTACATATAATTCTAGAAAGAAATAAAAAAACACTTTGATATTTTTAATTTTTAATTTGAAATTGTAAATTCTAAAATTTCGAAAATATTCAAATTATTCATTTTATCTAAATTTCTCACATTTTTGTTTAATTTATATTAATAAATTCATTTTTTAATATTTTTTGAATAAAAAAAAACGTTTTTGAACTAAATTTCTATTGATTTTTTAATGGATTTATTTATAAAGTTTTAGAGATAAAAATCAATCGGGTAAGTCTCAAAGTTTGTGGACTTCCTTTTTTTTTGGGTAAAAAACGATAGCAAGACTTTATTATTGTTTAAATAACCTGTACATATGTATAACATGAGGCATATACTCAAGACGATCTTCCAGCCACATTTCACTACCCACACGGGTTTGTGCTCTCTGAGTTAATGCTAAAGCAACTCTATTACATTTATGATCAACCCACATAAAACGAATATTCTTCAACATTATAGCCATTGCTTTTATATCATCCAGGTATTCCCATATGGAGCTAAACAAGATTCACTTGACCCAAAGTTTAAGTACTTCTAATTTAAAATAAGAAGATTAGTAAGTGAGTCTGTTTGATTTTACCCAAAGTTTAGAAAGTGTTTTTGTATTCTCTTATAATTTTTAGAGGGTTGATATTTCCACACTAACCAGTGATATTTTCGCACCATTTGGTACGGAAATATCACTGTTTACTGCACTAAACAGTAATATTTCCGTACCACATGATGCAAAAATATCACTAGTTAGTGTGGAAATATCATTAGCCAATTTTTATCCAATGCTAAGTCAAGCTTCCTTTACAAGGACTTTAAAATTTTTATAGTTAAGAATAAAGTAGCTCATTAATTTCATTTAAAAAATAAGTTATATAAAATTACACTTATTCAGTATTGAACGGTTTACCTATTTATTTTGCAATTAAAGTTTTTTTGCTAAACTTTTGCAATTAATTTATACTATGATACAATGTATTATTTACATTGTATAGTTATTGTTTAAATCAAATACAATAATATTATACACCAATCTTACCGGTTTCGGGCAATATTATCATCCCATCTTGTCTCTCTACTCCATAATTCATATATCCATTTAATTGGATTTGAATTGAACATTGATGGTTAGGGTTTGTGAGAGGATTAGGGATATGAAGGAGAGAGGGAGAGAGAGCCGGGCATTATTTGAACTTCATTATACATCAAATGTAATTTGATCATAAACCTTTTGAAATATTTATATAAATAAAGAAGTCATTTCACAAAATCCACTATTTCCAACTATCAAATATATATATATATCGAAAATCGATTAAAGATATTATTCCTTTGGTTGAACCTTGTAGGAATGGACTAATGGTCATTAATTTGTCCAATTTTTTTTATTTATTTTTTGGTTGGAAAAGTTGCATTGACTTTTCCTAAGGTTTATTTTATTGTAAATTTACCCATTGGTGTTGCTCTAAAGAGAAAAAGAACAAGAAATTTAATTCTCTCATGGCTGCTGCCATATTCCAAGTCAATGATGGATGGAGCTTGGGCTGAAAATTCGAAGATCAGGTTCCTGTGGCTTTGCGTTTGTGCTCTTGTCTATTGCATTAGGTGAAACTAGGGGTGGCAAAAAAAACCCAAACCCATTAGCCCACCCAAACCCACTTACTAATTGCCCACCCAAACCCACTTATTTAATAAATGGGCTAATGGGTGCTAGCCCAATTAGACCCAATTAAGTTGAGTTTAATTGAGTTTTAATTGGGCTGCTTATTGGGCATTTATAAAAAACCCAAACCGGGCCAAAAAAAGAAAAAAGAACAAGCAAAAATAATCCTAGCCGTCCAAATAAAAAAGAACAGGGAAAACTAATCCTAGCCGCCCAAATCAAAATGAACGGCCAAAAAAACCCCTAGCCGCCCAAATCAAAAAATTTCTCTGCCTCTCTGGTTTCGTCTCTTTCTTCGTCGCTGGTTCGTCTCTCACGCCATTGTTGTCAAGGCCAAGCTCGCTCGCTTCGTCTCTTGCTTCGTCTCTGGTATGTGTCTTTGTATATAAAGGCTTAGTTTTGCATTTTGGAATCTGGGTTTATTTTATGTTGGGCTTTATTTTGTATATAAAGCCTTTGTTTGGCTTCTGAGAAAATTGGGGAAAGAGTGAAAGAAGAAAGAAAGTAGAGGGTATTAAATATTTTATGTTGTTTTGTTTTCTGGGTTTATGGGTGGGTCAGTTACTTTCAGTAGAGTGGGTTTTTGGTTTGTTTAGAAACCCAGTTGATCAAAATTTGAAATTGGAATGTGTAATTTGATTTGTAATGTATATTCTCTTGGGAGCCAATGGAGCATTAATGCTTTTGGATTGGAGATGAATGAGTTTTAGCTGGATTTAAGATAGTGAAACTGAAACATATATGTTGAGGTGCATATGTTAAGTTAAGAAGTTGAATTGGACAGATATATTGTAAGAAAATGAATGTTGGGAAAATCATGATGTTGCTTGGATTGAGGGAGTGGATGCTGATCTTTTGTGTATGATAAGTTGTAAATAGATGCAAAGTTGTGAAAAACGCATCAGTTTGGATGCTCGTAGGTGCTATTTGTGTGTCTGAAAACCCAGGTAAATTGAAGATTGGCGGTCAAGTTACTGTTTTTTGTGTGCTAATTAAGGTATCTAAGTGACTAGAGGCTAGGACATGGGAGGTAGCAAGAGTTGTAGATATCTATTAAATGATTTGTGTGGGACTTCACGGTGTCTGTGTTTGTAGTGTACTGGTACAGATGTAGAAATATGTATCTACATCTCTTGCATGTGCTTTTTTGCCAGATTATCATGGGTTGTCTATTAGTCAATTTGGTATGTGTCTAAGTTTAGTCAATTTGCTATGTGCCAGATGTAGAAATATGTATCTACAACACTAATTGCAAATCAATGTGGTACATGACTAGAGAAAACTGGCTCCATATCTGGTTCAAAAGTATATGCTGGAATATTTATTGATTATCACTTGCCTGGCTAATATATGATCAGTATATTTGAGGAAAGATCCATCTTAAACTATATTTATTCTGTTACTTGTTTGGTTGATGGCTCCACCCTGTGAATTACTCAATATGTGATTTGGCTTTTATTTTACTTTAGTTACTTGTTTGGTTAATTTATGATAGTATTTGGAAGATTTCATTTTGGCACTTGGTTAAACATGCTAAGTTTGTTTGATGGGTGGTTTTGGATTTCTTTTTTCATATAGATATCACTTCAATGAATGAGGAAGTTGATGAGTTTGGTGAGAGTGCTTCAAGTGTTTCTAAGAAAACTAGATGTAGGACTTCTACGATATGGTCAGAATTTTACTAAAGGATCTCTATTTTTTAAACTTTGGAAATCGATACAAACCATAGGAATTGGGAAGGATGAAACAAAACTTTTTGGCTAGTTTTTGTATAGTTGGTTATGTTCATTTGCTTGTATTTTTACTCAAATATTGCTAAAATATTTTGGTGAGATGATGGAGGCCCTGTTTTTTTAATTTCAAATTTATTGTTCTCTATCTGATATGTATAGTTGAGGACAGATAATAATAATAATAATAATAATAATAATAATAATAATAATAATAATAATAATAATAATAATAATAGGGGTATTTTGGTCGTTTTAGTAGTTATAGAGGTATTTTGATCATTTTGAGGTTTTGGGGGGTATTTTTGTCATTTTAGAGATTTTAAGAGGTTTTGGTCATTTTAGAGGTTCCAAGGGTATTTCAGTAATTTTCCTAAGTTTTAATTGTTTTTTTATCATTTTCTAGGCTTTAAGGGTATTTTGGTAAATATCTACTTTATTAAATGGGTTTAAATGGGTGGGTTGGGTTTTAGCTTAGATAATTGGGTTGGGTTGGGTTTGGGCAATATCTATTTTATTAAATGGGCTTAAATGGGCTATTGGGTTTTAAAGGCCCAGCCCATTTAATGCCCACCCAAACCCACCCAAACCCACCCATTTGACACCCCTAGGTGAAACACAAAATCAGTTCTTTATTTCATTTGGGCGGTTGTGGGATATAATTATTACGTACACGTTACGCAAGCTTCCGAAAACAAAATTAGATATTAAAAAAAAAGTTATAAAATACTTACATTAATAATTGACTCATGTCCCTATATAGCTTAGCTTAATAGCTCCTTCACTATTAAGATATTATATATAAGTCAGTGTAAGAGTTCTCTATTTCAAGTAAAATACGAGAGGCCATGAATTTGAAGGTGAAGCGACCGTCTTCTTCACTATTTGTTCACTGCTACTGTCTCTTGTTCTTCCTCGTATTATCCTTTGACATTTCAAATGCTCAAAATGCTACCACAGACCCATCTGAAGGTACTCTCTCTCTCTCTCTCTCTCTCTCTTTTTATGTATGTGTGTGTAGTAAATCTCATTTCATTTCAAAGCACTGATGTAGCTCTTATAATCTATGTGTGTAACTTTTGCTTCAAAGTAGTACTCATGAACCGCTTGAAATCTATATAAATTGTAATAAAGTAATAAACCCAAATCTATATCATATTTATCAAATGACGCGTGTTAGTCAAACTAAACTCAATTTATAGTCGATGTAGATTACGAATAGTCTCCGGTACTATTGATCATGATACTCCAAATTAATACATGTAAATCCTTTAATACAATTTTTTTTTCTTTTCAATATTACGGTTTGAGCTTGTTATATTTTTATATTAAATGACTAATATTTTTTAGTGGGAAGTACCATGTCATTGTATCAATAATTATTCATCTAGTATTGCATATTGCTACACGCACCCGGCACAACATGACATTTAGATAGTTATGAATTTTTTTGTGAAATTATTGTGACTCGTGATTTATTGTTTTTCACCAAACTAAATTCCTCTTAGGAAAAACTTAACATTTTTTTTTTTTTTTGAAAACAAAAGTGCTTAGAGTTTTTCAAATCTTTTATTATTCTCTTGGGTGTATATCATATTGGGTTATTTGATTTACAAATATAGGTACACTGAAAGCAATTGAAGTTTTAAAAAATTACATTTAACCAAATAAACAAAATAAACTGCCAAATAAACCTAATCAAAATAGTTCATTCATTCCAATGGCATGCATTTTTGGAAAAGGGGGGGCTTTGGGTTGACTGGTTAAGATTGGTGCTGGTTCACCGTTCATGGACATATTTTTTTTTTGTTTCTCCTTTTTCTTTAGATAAAAGAATATAGTTAAACATCACAATTTTTTTTTTTTTTAAATTTTTTATGAAATTTAAACATCACAATTTCATAGATTGATTTGATTGAAAAAATATTGAAATTGTGTTTTTTTTAAAATTGTGTTTTTTTTATAACTTATCTGAAAAATATGTCACTTTTAAAACGTGATTTGACTCAAAATTTAGAATCGTTGGTTCCACTCATATATATATTTTTTATTTATTAGAAATCATTTCAACTCATATGATTTCAGCTGTCATCTAATGAGTTTACTAGAAATCATGAATCAAAAGACAGTCTCCTAAATAATATGGGACAAGGACACCATTTGACTATCAATACCTCTTAAGTTACGACTGAGTTTCTTTACCTATTCATTTTGCAATTGCTTTATATATTATGGATAATTCTAAAACAACCATTCTTTTTGTGTGTGTGTGTGGGTATGTTACCTTAGCTCCAATAAATAAAAGGTCACACACTCACATATGATGGTACCTACATCACATTTTTTGGTATTCTAAATTTTTATTCATTTATTTAAATTTAATTTATATAAAAAATTTATAGTACCGATGACACGTTAGATATTAATAACATCACATATGATGGTAACAATAGTTAAGATTTGAGTGGGTACTGTACCAAAAAATAAAAAATGTATGAGTATAGAATGACCCTAAATCAAATACAATAGTATTATACTCAAATCTTAAGCTCAGATCAGATTTCAACTCAAACTAACAATTTGGGCTTCAAAATTTTATGATTGTATTGCTTAGCTCTCTCATGAAGAGAATATGGGTTCAAAATTCGAATCCAACCTTAGAAACAATAATATTTGGAATTGAGCAATAGTCAGTAAAGAAAATATGGAGAATAGAAAGAGATTGCTTCAAATCCAAGAATGTTTGTTATTGTCTGCTTTCTAATCCTCCGTTAACGTGAAAGTAGTATAAGGCTTTTAAGCCGAGAGTCTTATAGTTAAGTAACATGCTCTTCTTTATGTAGAGAAGAGTTTGAATCCCCTATTCTTCTATATTATAACTACCAAATTATCAAAGAAATATAAGGATTTAAAAGGGGTTTTGGTGAGATTTAAAATGATATGGCGTTTGGTTTATCCAAAATAGATCTTGGGCTCTGACCATATAGACTGGATTTGGTTAAGGAAACATTATTAGATACTCCTCGGATAAATTGCGTGATATTCTCTCATCTCACATAAATAAAGTGAATCCCAACATGAATCTAATGGGTAATACCCTCTATTATTATGTAAAAAAAAAAAAAGTATCAGTCACTCCCAAACATTATTGATAATGCATTTGTTATAATCTGTGCGGTACTTTGGAATCTTTTCACGTACGTTTGGTTTATATTTTGGTCATATGATTTATGTGGTAGTGCTGTGATGTTGTAACTTATGAGACAGTGAAGGCATTGAACTCAATATTCCAACAATGGGATGCACAAGCGGGGTCATCGTGGAACACAACTGGAGACCCATGCAGCGGATCTGCCATAGATGATGGAATTGATTTTAAGGACCCAATGAATAACCCAGCTATCAAATGCGACTGTATTTATAGAAATGGTACCACCTGCCATATCACACAATTGTATGCTCTCTCTCTCTCTCTCTCTCTCTCTCTCTCTCTCTCTCATAACACATATATAATCACCATCTTCCATTCATAAATTATTCTCAAATTATAAACTACAGTTTGGAATTTGGACCAAAAGGTGGAGTAACAGTTGTTTGTTACTCCACCTATAAGGAATTGATTTTGAGGACAATATGAATAACCCAGCTATTAAATGCGTCTGTAATGGTACCACCTGCCATATCACACAATTGTATGCTTCTCTCTCTCTCTCTCTCTCTCTCTCTCTCATAACGCATATATAATCACTATCTTCCATTCATAAATGGACAGAGTTTGGCTACAAACTGGTTTGTAGCCAGCTCACTACAACCTACTACGTGTCACCTAATAAGATTATACACGTGTACTTTCATAAATTATTCTCAAATTATAAACTACAGTTTGGAATTTGGACCAAAAGGTGGAGTAACAGTTGTTTATTACTCCACCTATAAGGAATTGATTTTGAGGACAATATGAATAACCCAGCTATTAAATGCGTCTGTAATGGTACCACCTGCCATATCAGACAATTGTATGCTTCTCTCTCTCTCTCTCTCTCTCTCTCTCTCTCATAACGCATATATAATCACCATCTTCCATTCATAAATGGACAGAGTTTGGCTACAAACTGGTTTGTAGCCAGCTCATTACAACCCACTACGTGTCACCTAATAAGATTATACACGTGTACTTTAAATCACATGATCTATTTAATGAGTCATGTGACTTCTTTAAATAATATATGTGGATAGTCTTAAGAAGCTGCCACATAGTAGTTTGTAGTAAACGGGTTACAAACCAGTTTGTAGCCAAACCTTGTTTTTTATAAATTATTCTCAAATTATAAACTATAGTTTGGAATTTGGACCAAAAGGTAGAGTAACAGTTGTTTGTTACATATGGAAATCAAAGCGTGCATGGACATGGACCCCATTTCCATTTGAGATTCACAAACTCTGATAGTACATTGTAGAGTATATTGTCTCCTTTTGTGGCCCTCTTTCCATGTTCACCTCTTGAGGTATATCACTACAATTCCAATTCACGGAAAGCTAAAAGCTATTCATTTCTCTTAGAGAGGCCATATAGATCTTACACCTAAACAGATTCTCACTCAACATTGGGGACATGTTTTTCAAATGCCATTCGTTTAAACTTGAGGGACATATTATAGTTTATTATGGTATTAGAGCAGGTGGTCTTGAATTCAACCCTATTTGAGTCCGGATTGGGTCTAGTGCTCCAGTGCACTAGACCCAATCCAAGTCTATTTCACTCTACCTCCCATTTAAAAGTTATTCAATGTGTTGGGCCCCATTTTTTGAAGTGGAATTTGGGCTTATATGTGAGGGGATTTTTTTTCTTTTTTGGTTATAACAAGTAAGAGTTGTGGGATTTGAACATAAGTTTTCCTCATGAAAGAGACTGAGCCACAAGTCTCTTCGCATGTGATGGGGGTGTTAGGATAATAGTTAAGTGATTACATTTTTTCTATCAGTTTAAACTTTTGGAACAAGTGATAGTCTGTCACATACTAACCTTAACATATAAATTTGAATAGATAGCATTTTCTTTACTTATTGCGGGCTAACTGTTCATATATTTTTCCAGGAGAGTGTATGCCTTGAACAAACGTGGAAGGATTCCAGAAGAACTTGTCGCTTTGAAATATCTTACCTTCTTGTATGGATTTCATCACTCTCTGCGTTTGATTTATGATAATTAATTCAACTTTTCTTTTCTTTTTTTGAACAAAAAGTAATAAAAAAAAAACTTATTGGTTATTCAAGATTGTTAAATTTTTTCATTAGAATGAGAGATTCAGATTTAGAGTTGATAATATTGTTCTACATCTGTAGGAAGATTGATCGCAATTACTTCACAGGCCCCTTGCCAGCATTTATTGGAAATTTATCTGCATTGAAGAAATTGTAAGTATTGAAAAAAGGCATATATATAATTCGAACTTGTAGCAAAGCTTTACTGCCTATACACATTGTCCCCACATTGTTGCTAATGTTTAACTTTCTGCATCTGTTAGGGTAGGTTCATGTTTCTTCAGTGGCTAAGGCAACATGAGGAAATTGTTAAATTGCATTTATTTTCAGTAAAAACATGTGAAACACATCCAACTTGTTAAGTGCTATATAAACTGTCTGACCATGAATCATTTTGGGAATGCAAGTACCCATCATGTGGATGAAGAGAGAGGATGAAATGAAAGTCCTAGACCTAGTATTCTTTTGTTGTTATTAGAGGTGAACTAGTTCCTATCTAATTTTTAATTTTGGAGGCCTTCTGCATAACGAAAAGGGGTCATAGAGAGAGAGAGAGAGAGAGAGAGAGAGAGATTCCCAGTTGAATTTCAAGTAATATGAATTTGCACAACAAAATTTCAAGCAATGTGAATTTCCACAACGCAAGCAGCACAGGAACATGCATAGTGCTTGCCTTCATGTATGATATTCATCATCAAGGCTCCTCAAATTCCTCATGTTACTCCTCGCTTCATAAAGGTTAAACCTTACATGTAACAACAATTATCATGCATTAGCACTTCTATTGCTGCCTTAGACAGTTACACATTGAACCAGCAACATATGCTGTCTTGGACATTTTATACATACCAAAATATTTGTGTCCTTTACTAGTTATATTCTGTTTACTATTTTGTTAGTTTTGACAATTATTTCATTTTGCTTACTTATGTTATTTGATACTTCCATATATTGTCATGTTATTTTATGGAAATAATTGATCAATAGTTCAATACTGCTGGGGAAGTTTTAAAGTATAATTGCTGAGAATATCTGGTTGTTGGTTCTTAGATTTATTGTCTTTTAAACTGTTCAGGTCAATTGGCACCAATGCATTCTCTGGGACCATCCCAAAGGAGCTTGGAAACCTGAAGGAGCTAACAGTGCTGTAAGACACGAAAACACCCTATAGTGAACATCAATTATTCTGTGAAAAGAAAGCATCAATCAACATTTTTGTCTTGTAAATGAAACCGTCATGGCCATGCCCTGGAGTAGCATTATGGTTCTTTATTATGATGGAAGTTAATTGCATCTCTGAATTCTGTAAAAAGAAGATGCATATTAAAAGCTTGCACATAATAGAATAGATAGGAAAAGAGGTTTAAGAACTCTGTTTCATAGCAGTAGATGTGGTAATACCGACTTACCTGAAAATTCTTAAAAGATAGCATCTTGGGATCTAAATACTAGGGATTAAGATCCTCCAGAGTTCTTAGGGTAACTCCACTATACAGTTCTTAAAATCCTATCCATCCATTTTGAAATGAGTGGATTGGATTCTGCCACGTTATCACTAATTTAGATAGATACCAAATTGGTGATATTCAACCTTTGTTTAAATGTTGATGATGTGGTAAAATCCAATCCAGTCATTTCAAAATGGATGGATAGAATTTTAGGAATTCCATTGTGGAGTTAACCTAAAATTCTAGAAGATCCTAACCTTACATACTAGCTATCATTTCTGAGTTGTTAGTTTGCTATTCCTATCCAAATTGTGTTGTTTTTATAAAAATTTTAAGATTTTTAAATAAATATTTAAGTAATCTAGATTCCAATTTTGAATTTCTTGATATGATAATAGGCTCATTGTCCACAAGGAGCATAAAAAGAAACCTAACTAGGACTATATTTGATATCATCTCACTAATTTCATTAAAAACACTATCAAATCCGAAGCTTTCATAAATTTCAACTTGAAAATGAAAATTTTTACAAGGCTCATTCTATCTAACATTACTACAGAAGTAGCAAAACCTCTTAAATGGCAGTGATAACTTGTATTTTAAGATATTAGTCATCTAGGATCATGACTTATAATAAATTCCAACTAGTACTATTCTTTTTTTCTTTTTCTTGTTTTGATAGGTATTTTACTAGTTTTGATGATTTACAAACCTGATTCTTAAAATATGATAATGCCAAAATGAGAAATTTTTATATGGCTCATTTTATCTAACATTACCTCAAAAATAAAAAGTCTTTCTTACTACTAGATCAACAAAAGCTCTTGAATGTCAGTCAGAAGTTGCATTTAATTAAACAGTCAAAGAAATCAGTTTTGAAACTGACTACTAGGAGAAAAATCACACCATGTAAATTTTGATGATTTCTTTGACATATAGCTTCTCTGGATATATATCATGCAGGGCTTTTGGTTCAAATAATTTCTCAGGAACACTTCCTCCTAGAACTGGGTAATTTGGTCAAACTTGAGGAAATGTAAGTTCTAACATTCTTTTTCTTCAGTTTAAGCATGTGCATGAGTGTGTCAAATAGAAATGTCTAAATCATGTTGGTTTTTCAATTTTGCAGTTACATGGACAGTTGTGGATTGGGTGGTGAAATCCCTTCGACATTTGCCAACCTTACAAACATGCAAACCATGTTAAGAGGACATCACAGTTCTAATTTTTTTTTTTCTCATGTTAAGAGGACATCACAGCTTAATATAGATATGCTTGGATTTCAGGTGGGCATCAGACAGTCCTTTCACTGGCAAGATACCAGACTTCATTGGCAACTGGACAAAGCTAACATCTCTGTAAGCTATCAAAGTTTCTGGTTTCATCTTCAAATGCATTTTATGTGGATGATAAGTTGTACTTCTCTCTAGATTTTTATGCATTCTTCCAAAGCAGAGACATATGGCTACTATAATACTACTGTTGAGAAGCCAGTTCAATGTTTTTGTAGGAGATTTCAAGGAAACTCTTTTGAAGGTCCAATACCATCCAGTTTTTCTAACTTGACCTCATTGACCGATTTGTGAGTATATATTTTCCAAATTATTGTAATATCTCTCTGTCTCTCAACAAGACTAGTTCCATAATGTTTGTGTATACATGTGTAGGCGAATTGGTGATATATACAATGTGAGCTCCTCCCTTGACTTTATTAAAAAAATGAAGTCCTTAACCAACCTGTAAGTTAACATACCCCTCCATTCACTCATATGCCTATCCAACTTTTTTTATTTTTTATTTTTATATACAATCTAAACTCGTTCACCTATGCACTAATTATCCATTGTTATTTTCTTCCATAGAGTTCTAAGAAATGCGTTGATAACTGGTAGTATTCCATCTGATATTGGAGAATACCAAAGTTTACAAAAACTGTAAGTTCCAATAGACGATTAAACCTTAAATGCTGAACTGATTGCTGAAACTTCTTTCTGTTCTATTTGTTTCTTTTGATATTTTTTACTTTTGAAGGGATTTGAGTTTCAACAACTTAACAGGAGAAATACCAAGTGGTTTATTCAATATAAGTTCTCTTCAAGACTTGTAAGTATGCCATTGCCTTCTTGTTTTTATTTTCTTCTTGAAACAGAAGGATTCAAAGTTACAAACATGGGACCTACACCCAACTTGTCCCTTTACCACCTAAGCCAGGGCTGAGCTCTTTGCCCCCATTGCTTGAAGATCTTTATTTATGCCCTCTTTTGTCATTATTCTGGACTTATGTTTTAGCCATAATTCCCTCTCTACCCTCTCTCTCTCTCCCCCCCCCCCTTTTTTTTTCTTCTTCTCCTATGCTTTCTCTTACTATATATCAAAATGGTTAGGTTTCTTGGAAACAATTTTCTCTCTGGAGCCCTTCCTAGCATAAAGAGCGATAATCTTCAGAATGTGTAAGTTCTCAGAACTTAATAATATGTCATCTTAATCTATGAATGTTTGCTCTTTCATTATGCTTTAACATTATTCGTTTTTAGGTTTCAATGAGACTATAATAATGTCATCTTAATCTATTAATGTTTGCCCTTCCAGAATTTTAGTATGTTTTAACATCATTCTTTTTTATGTTTCAAGTGAATCTCTTTGTGTCTATGCATTTTTACATTTCAAGCAAATCTCTCTATGTGTGAGTATTTTAGTATGCTTTAACACTATTCATTTTTACGTTTCAAGCGAATCTCTATGTGTGTAAGTGTGTTTTGAGACAAAAACTTCTGTAAATTTTCCACGATCTGGGACAATATTATGTGTCATGCTTTAAAACCTAAATATAGAAAAAAAAAAAAAAAAAATCCCTAATGTGTTCATGTTGGACATGTTTTATATATATATATATATATATATATATATTTATATTATTTATGGACATGGTCTGGACATGGAGGACATGGTCTTGACATGGTGAACAAAAAAAATTATAAAAAAGGGAAAAGATATGGCACCACTTAGTATTCTCTCTCCATGTCCCTTACAGCAAATTGAAGTTGTAGAGTGCTCTGAAGCAAATGGTGTCGGATGAAATGATAATCAATCTCAATGTGCTTCGTTTGCTCTCATGAAAAACTTCATTATGTGCAATTTGAAGAACATTCCTCTTGTCACAAGTTCATGATAGTGGTGGAAGGCAACTTCCTCCTATTGAACGAGCACACTGAAGATGACATAATTTGGATGGAGGACAGGAAAGCCCAAGAGGAGGTTTCATGTAAGCCTCATTCAAATCACCATTCAAAAATTCATTTTTTTTACATCCATCTAAAAAATAAACCAATGTTGAAAGGCAGCAACCGCAATGAGAGTGCGAACTGATGAGAGGTGAGCAACTGGTGTATTGATCTTATAGACCCACTTGCACCCAACTATAGACTTCCCTGGAGGCAAGTCAACGATATCCCCCATTTATGACAGTGCATCAAGTTCCTTTGTCATAGCTTTTAGCCAAAGAGAGTCAGTTGAAAATGACTTACTTGAGTAGTCCGATGTAGTGCTGGAGGTGATGTGCTATCAGTTCCCTCAGATGGTGTAGAATCATGGGATGAACCTTATGAAGCACAGGTACTCCTCCTAAAATGGAGTACCCGTACCAGGTACTGGTACTGCTTGGGTGTTATTGGGGTACGAAAAAAAAAAAAATTTGAATACTTGATCACATAAGCATGAAATAACTAGTATTCTTTTGCTAGTCTTACCTCCAATCAAGCCTCTTGAACACTTATCTTTTATTCTATTTTGGTTTCAATGTTGAATACTTCTTTTATTTACTCTTTTGGATCTTGGTTGTACTCTAAAGATCATTTAATGACAATGAATGTATTTTATTATACATGATTGCTCTTAAATTCACATATGTTTAAAATTATATGAAAAATATATACATAAAATATAAAAAAATTTAATAAATATACCCCACCGTATCCGTATCCTGATTTTTCAAGAATTGTCGTATTGCTATACCGTACTAGTATCGGTACCCAAAAACTTACCCGTGTTTCCTAGGATGAAGGTGGAGTTGGACTGACTATATTGACAAGGGAAGACTCAACTTGTGGTTATTTAAGGAAGAGATCAAGAGCTATTTGAGAGGTAGAGTGCAATGTAGGAAGCAGGTCCACTAGGGAATGGTGTAGAGGAAGGAACATGAAACTTGGACATAGTGTGGAATAGTGCACATTCCCAGAAGACTTCATGACGGGAGATCCAAAAGTGTTTGGAGAGAGGCTTATAACACATGTAGCCTTTGTGTTCAACACCATATCCTAGGAAGCAACAAATTCTAGAATGAGGCTCAAGTTTTGTGTCTTCATGAGGTCATGAGTTGGAGTAAGACATAACACATAGAGCCAAAGATTTGAAGATGACTGTAGTCAGGGGGTGAGCCATATAACCTTTCATATGGGCTGAAGTTGTGAGTGTTAAGGGAAGGAACATGGTTGATGGTATGGACAGTGGTAAGAGTGGTTTCGCTCTAGAATGGTTTAGGCACAGAGGCAAAGATGAGAAGAGCATGAACAATATCTAAGATATATATGACGCAATTTGAGTTCGGTTCCCATTCTATTGGGAAGTTTTTGGACAAGATAATTGGGGAATGGTCCCAGACTATTTTAGCAATTCTTTAAAGGCATGTAGAGTATATTCAGTAGCATTGTCAAATTTGAACACTTCAATTAATGTGTAAAATTGTGTTTTGATAATTGTTAAATTTGGAGCATCCAACCTCAAAACCAATTGGCAATGAGTGAAGAGGCCCCAAGATCTTATATGTAGAAATGCAAGGTTTTAAATGTCCGATGTGAGACTTTGATTCTCAAAACACTCCCTCATGTGTGGTGGAACCAGCCAAACACGTGGACTGATTGTATTGGGTGACGTGGAGCACGTGTGGCCATTGTGCAAGACACATGGATGAAATAACCCACTCTGATACCATGTTAAATTTGGAGCATCCAACCTAAAAAAAAATTGGCAATAGGTGTAGAGGTCCCAAGATCTTATATGTAAAGATGCAAGGTTTTAAATGTCCACTGTGGGACTTTGATTCTAAACAATAATGTTTGTAGATTGATGATAGATATCCAACAATTTAGATCTAGATTTCATAAGATTAATCCATGTATACCAAGAGAAATCATCTAGAAAAATGATTAATTAATAGGATACCCCAATACTAGGCACAAGAGAAGGTTTCAGAATGAACAACATCAAACGATGTAGATGTGAACAACATCAAACGATGTAGATGCAAACGATTTACTATTATTAAAAGGTAAAATTGATTGTTTTCCAAGCTTACAAACAGTACAGTGAAATGACTCAGTGGACATTAGACCTAATAGATCCATAGACACTAAAAGATTTATCCGAGACAAGATGGGTGGTCAAGACAAGAGTGCCAAAGTTGAAGAGAGGATGGTGGTGATGAGCATGGTGTTGTAGAGGAAAGAGCACGTTGAGGAAGATGAAGGGATGAAAGCTTGAACATTTTTCCAATTCTATAACATGTCCTAATAGTTTGCCCCGTTTGAGTATCCTACAAATCATAACCAGAGGAGGAAAACAAAACATGAAAGCCAAGTTCGCACAAATGACCAATAGAGAGTAGATTCATGGAAAGTTGGGGGACATGAAAAACATTTAAGATAGAGAGTGAAGGTATGGATATAGTGCCTATGTGACAAACATGCATAGTGGAGCCATCGACTGTGTGAATCATTGGTGACAATGTTACAGGATTGGACTTGGATAAAGATGAAAGATATGGAGTCATATCATTGCAACAAGTAGAGTCAAGAAACCAAGAAGATGACGTACTTGATGTGATAGAGAGAGCTGAGGAAGATGCAATGTTAAGAAGGAAATAGAATCTAATTGATGAGTGCCTCTATGTTAGCTAGAGTAATTAGTACAATGGATACAGAAGGCTTAGTAGGAGTGCTGCTTGAAGGCGGTGGAGCCTCTGTATTGGTTGCAGAAGTGGTGGGGGAATCGGTTCGTGGTTGTGAGAGTTGTCAACAGTTTTTAATGGTGTACCCTGAATGAAGATAATATTAGACATTAGTTATTATCCCGTCGGCCTCTGCGTGGAGCTTAGCGAGATTTAGAGCTATTGGAGCACTCTTGCTAATGAGATGGAGGAACGAATGCTCGGGCTGGCGTGGTTAAGGAGAGGGAATGGTGAGGATAGAGATATTACTCTAGAACTAGATGGTTTGCAGGCGTGTCTCTTCGTGGATAAGCTCCTGAAGAACCTAATCAAGCGACAATAGAAGGGAATGATGGAGAAGCTAAGCACGGACTGGCTGAAAATTTGCATGGAGGCCATTCTAGAACTATTAGAGGCAGGACTAGGACTCATTTAAGTACGTGTAGAACTTCTCAGCCTCACTTGTATATGCTCATTCTAGCTCAGAAAGGGTCAACTGATCCCGAAGAGCTTTCATGCATGCATAAAATTCATTGAAGCGTTACCCGGGCTCTTGTTTAAGACTGGCGAATTAAATAATGACTAGGAAGCAATGAGAACAATAAGAGCCTGAGCATTAGAAGGCAAGAAGATCTTAGGATTCTATTGTAATTTCATAGCTCCCAAATTCAATGCCAATTGAAGAATCGCAAATGTTGCGTAACTAGGAGATAATTTTGTGACTAGTGTTATCCCAATCTTTAAGAAATTTTCATATTTCTCTATAGATTCTTCTTTAATTAGTGCTTTATGAGCTCCAGTATTGTATGTCCAGAGTTTGTGACCTTAAAGGAAACTGCATATACTTTGTGCCCAAAGAGTGTAGTTGTCACCATTTGAGAGTATCAGGAATAGATAAGTAACATCGTTTTGTGCCATTTTGATAGGTCAAATGAAAAAATAGATTGAAAATTTGAATTAGTGTGAAACAATGAGTAGGAAACACTCAATTGGACAAAATCAACCCTAATCAATAGTCAGTCAATGTTGGTCAACTATGCTAACGTGGCACCCACTAGTGTGGTAGAGAATGTACTGTGCTAGCATGGCATTATGGTAATGCAGTGTGCCGATGTGGACTAGGGTTGATGTAGCATATCAGGTGGTGACACGTTGAGATTGCTATCTTGGTGGGCACGTGACGTGCGTGAGGGTGCTTGAGACAGTCTCTTACTGGCATGTGGGGTGCGTATAGGCTCATGGAGTGATAGGGGCGGTGCGTGAGAAGCTGTTCTATCACATGGAAGTGCATGTCAAGCATGGAGGTGTATGGCAGGAATGTTGGGAGGCGTGCGTGGGCTTCTTTTGTAATTAACAAAAGAAGGTGCATGTGACCAACAAAAGGACACAATGTCTCATCTCTATTGATCACTACCTCAACGCCAAAGGTAATCGCTCATGTGAGAGAGGCGATCAAAACCTGTCAACATACCTTCTCAATATGAACCCCATAAACATGGTGATCATTGTCTACTCTCCAAATGTTCATAGTCATGACTCCTGAGTGACACAACGGATCGAGTATAAAACACACCATATATCATGTGCTTAAACGTATACGTTCAACCACAAACACTTAGTCTAAATGTTCAAGTAGTGTCTTGGGGAAATTCCTCTCAATTTGTTTTCATATACTTATGTGCTTGCTTTTATCACCCATATGGAAATGTCAAAACTATTTTATTGAAAATATTTCTAACTCTTGTAATATGTAGTCAAGAAGTATTCGTTATTGAAAGTAATATAATTTCACGAAAAGTCACAACTATTCATTATAGACACTGTAGCCATATTCAATTGGGTTCAAACCCTACCCAATGTTCCTTAAATAAAAAAATAAAAAATTTAGTAAACTGCAGTCTGACAATATTACTAAACTACTTATATAGTTGTCCAAATCCTCGTAACCGTATTGAAGTCTCCAATCTTAAAACAAAAAGGGAAAACGCCGATTACGAAGTAAGAACTCCAATTAAACCAGATGATTATTATGTGGAACCACTGCCAAGCGCTGAAGCAGATACTAAAACAGCTTATTAAGATCGTAAACACATCAATGCTTATGTGCCCCTTGCTTGTGGGAGTGCAGATCAGTATTTTGTTGCCCAACCAACAGGTAGTACTGTATTGCTAAATCATTTAATGAAAATCCTGTTCTAGTTGTCCTGAATTTTAGTAACACAAGTGTTTGCCTTCCTCATAAAGCTCTAATGAGGTGATGGAAATGATTATGATAAGGGAAATCATATAATCTTTGAACCTTTCCCAAATTTATATTTGTCATTTGTTACTTGAAGCATAGCTGCCCTAGTCATTGATTTGGTTTCCTCCAAATTTATCCAATAAAAAGCCTTTCTTCTTCCTCTTCTTTTTTGATAAGTCCTTATCATTTTTATCTTAAATACATTAATTAATCTTAAACACAAATTGTTAACTACTAAAATTCTTGCGATGTTTTGTAGATCGGTTTCACATCTTTCAAATGGGTTTGCTTAGAGTCGAGAAAAGATACACGAAAGCCCGAGATATAAGAAAAACAGTGCTTAAACTGAGGTAGGGATGTTGTTAGTGGGAGGCACTATTGGGAAGGAACGCCAGAAACGAAAGAGAGGGGCATGGAGAAGGGTTTTAGAACCCTAGATTTGATACATGTCAAAGGAGGACTAAAGATTGTGTATTCTATTGCATTGAGCAATTGAATTGTATAAAGAGATGTCTAAATATAGGCACAGAGTCCTAGGACTAGTAGGACTAGTACTGCTAGCCTTAGGGACTAGTGGAACAAGTACAATAATAATAGTACAATGGGCTAAGCCCACACATGGACTTGGGCGAGTATAACTCTAACCATGGAGGCTCTTGTTGCCTTTATGAGGAGGATGCCTCCCCTTCTGAGTCGAGTGATGGAGGTGTTTTTGTTAGTATGTTGTTTCTTTTGGTCTTTCTTTTTGGCTTTGGATGTATCCGATGAACAAAAAAAAGAAGGCAGAGGAAAGTTACAAGCCTTAGCCAAATGCTGGTAATATGCTGTTGCTTTGCTTTGTTTGTTTGATTTTTAATTTTGGCTTTTTTTATTTTTAATATCTTTTTTTTATTTAACTTTCCCGCCTAACATACTGTTCTATAAAAGGAAGAAAATTTTCCCCTTCTTTGTGCCTAAATAATGGTATTGTTCTTTCTTTCTTTCTTTTTGCTTAACAAAACAAAAAATATGCTTAAAAATATATAAAATATACCTAAAAATATTGCAATTATTACCTTTTTCAAGTTTGCATGAGAAATATTTCATAAATTAAATTGCTCAAGGGAAAAACATAAGAAGCCCTTTTAACTTTGTAGGGTATCTTTTAAATGTCATGCAATAAAGTTTTGCATTTGGCAACTGACCAATTGATGAAAGCAGTCTAGTTGCTTTGCCGATTTCTTATTTTGATTTTTCTTTTTTCTTTTTTGTGTTCATTATGTGTCTACTCAATACTGTTCACACTCCTTTGCGTGCAGAGATTTGTCCTACAATCATCTGTCTGGAAGATTTCCCTCATGGGTAACTGCATCCTCGAACTTACAACTGTATGTCTCTCAAGTGATAGTACTCTTTTTTCTAAATTTAACACCTAGGTTTGAACACCCGTTGTTATTGACATAAACCTAACTGACTTATTTATTTATTTTTATTAAATTGTATATATAAAATTGATGCCACATGAATGTATTTAAAGAATCAAATTAATTTATTAGCCATAGTAATTTAAAGATTTATAAATACCGGTTAGAAATAACATAATTAGTATATTACCATTGAAACTTGAACATGGCTTATTTCATTCTATAGGTATTTATACTACTGCTTCTAGAACTGATGATAAGCTACCTCAAAAGAAAACTTTTAATGCTCCATTTAAGAAAAGAAAAAAGTAAAAATAATCACTTTAAATACATTGACATGCATGGCAGAAACTATATTAGGTATTTCCGGTCCTGCATAATTTTTTTCTTTTAAGGTCATGTCAAATGCCCATATATATTTATGCCCCTTCTAAAACTTGGTTAACCATTTTTCTTGTTTTATGAGAACCCTAACAATACCATTCATTATACCCTGATGGTGTTAACTCCTAATTTTTGAACAGTGGTTACTTCAGGAGCCTAACAGCTTGTCTATGAATATCTGCTGTATCGCTGTTGTAATTTATTCTCGTATATAACATCTCTAATAAGTATCAGGAGAGATAGTGACAGCTGATCATTAGATAAAATTATGCAGGAATTTGGTGGCAAACAACTTCATGTTTGATAGCTCAAACTTAAGGTGAGTATTAGTTCCTCTCACCCTCTTTTGACAAACAAGTCCAATAAAAGTAGGCCTGAGAAGGAAAGTGATACCATTTCACATCTTTAGTTGAATGAATTCTTTCATGAAATTTGTTATTTTCGATCAAAAGTATTCATTCTCTGTGGTTGCAGTGTTTTGCCAGGATTGAATTGCCTCCAAAGAAATTTCCCATGCTATAGGAATTCTCCAGTCTGTAAGTTATTTCTTTATTATACTTTGTTATGGGATATAACGAATTGATGAGGCACAGCCCGTCATGATTGCTAGGCCCCCAGCATTTTAACATTGGATGGTGGGATCATATTTAGATCCAAACTGATCAAACTACTCTAAAAAACCATAAAATTGGATATCTTCCAAATTTGCTTGAATGTTGTGGAGCCAAACAATATTTGAAAAATGAATAGTATTTCATGTATATGATAAAATTGTATGTTCATTTAAAAAAAAAAAGAAAAAAAAAGGCATCTAATTCATCCTTCCCTAAGAGTCTCCTTTGATCCGTTGAATGGCCGAATTTTTACAAAACCTGATATTATTATTGTAGAAAGTGGGTTAGACCCTATTAATCTTGATAGGAGTAGTTTGTCATGGGTTATCCCTTCAGTTTGTTATTGATTTAATTCAATATCATGTTATGGAAAATTTCACTGCATCTCTGATATTATTTTTCTCTATTGATACTTCATTGTTATATCATAAAAGAAATCATGAAGGGGATGAAACACATTTATGGTATAGTCACAATGAGGAACTTGAAGTAAGAAGCCAGGCTAGCTTATGTTAATTCTATAGATGTCGGAAAAGGAACGAGAAAGTCATACTGGAACTGGCTCTGTGGCAGCTCTGAGCTGTTCTCATTACAACTAATTTTGAGATTAACCAATCTAAAACTTGGATGCTTATTGACAAAATAAGTATACATGAACTTTGCTACAACTTGGAATTTGGAAAGCCAGAAATTTACATCTTTTTAAGAGCCGTTACTCTAGGATGCACAGAAGCAAGCTCCTGTTATTTAATACATGCTTGTGTGTATTACAAGAGAGGGAGAGAGAGAGAGAGAGCAAGTTGTTGCTTGCTGTAAGCCAGAAATGAACGGTTTATAGATAGACCCTCCTTTGTGACTTTCAATTATACTTGGGAGTGAAAAGTAAAATATGCATTGGCATGTAACTTCAACATAATGACACTCTTCCAACCTCCAAAATCAACCTGAAAATATTTATTCAGAACAGAAAGTTTTATTAGCTTCTTTATCAGTAAGTGAAATTGATTGAATCATATCATCTAAAAGCTTCAGTGTGAATCTTTGATTTTGAAATTTTAATTATCAATCATGAGGAGTGTAATCATAATGATTCTACAGATGCAAATTTCTCGATCAAGTGTGGTGGAAAAGAGATGCCTGCTGAGGGTATAGTGTACGAGGCTGAAAATTCACCATCCTTTGGTGCAGCATGGTTTAATGTAACTAAAACAGAAAAATGGGCAGTCAGCAATGTGGGGTTGTTTGCTGATAGAAATAATCAAAGTTATGTTGAAAACACTTTGGCACAAGTTATTGGAACCAACACCCCAGAACTTTACCAGACTTCAAGGATGTCCCCGGGATCACTTAGATACTATGGCCTAGGTCTTGATAATGGTCTTTATAATGTAAGCTTGTTTTTTGCGGAAACTGGTTTTGATGCTCGAAGCTCTCAAACTTGGAAGAGTCTAGGGAGGCGTGTATTCAATATCTACATTCAGGTAACTATAGATTTCTTTAGAGAAAAAATATAATCCATTCTTGACAAAAGATCATTGCCTCCTTGTGTAGAGTTTATATAATACAAATTCTATTTACTTTCAAAGAGTTCCATTTTAATTCATTCGATTAGAATTATTAAATTCTCCTGTAATTTTTTTTCTAGGGTAGTCTTGAATCGAAGGACTTTGACATATCAAAGGTGGCAGGTGGGGTGGAAAGAGCAATTCGGAGGAATTTTGTGGCTAATGTGTCAGAGAACTATCTTGAAATTCATCTGTTTTGGGCTGGTAAGGGCACTTGTTGCATACCTGAACAAGGTTATTATGGGCCACTAATTTCAGCGATCCATGTTGCTTCAGGTAATGTGTATGATATAATTTATGAATTGATGTGTGATGTTTTTGATATGCTTCTTTGCTGCTAACTACTACTGATAAATAATTGCTCAGATTTTGTATCTTCTGTTTCTGGGATTCTACCAAGCACTCCAGGAGAGAAAAGCAAGTTGGGTTTGATTGTAGGTATTGCAGTCCCTGTTGGAGTCGTGACCTTGATTTTGATATTTGCAGTTTTCTACATGAAGAGAAGATCACTGCATCATGATGAGGATGGTAAGAGCATAACAGCAGTAGTGGAGGTACCAGTGATATACAGCCTAAGAAATGGACAGTGATGGACTCTGTACCACTCACTTTTACGGTTTTGCCTAAAGTTCTACTTTCTCTCTGATATTTGAAAAAGCTAAATCCTAGAATAGGTGTTAGAAAAGTGTCAGTACTATTATTGCTTGGATAATGATATGGATCCTTTTCATTAAAGGGAATAAGGGTTCCTGGCCTAAATAGTTTTGGGATGTCGTATAGTATGAGACAAGCTTAAAGTTTCTGCATAATTTCGTTTAATCCAATCTTTTTACTGACCCCCTCCCCCCCCTCATTTTCAAATTATATAACAATGACAATAATGAAGAGTTCAAATCAGTTTACTAGACCTTCTCTTGCTTGAACCTGCAGAGTTTCTTGGAATGGGCCCCCGACCAAACACTTTTAGTTATGCTGAGCTGAGAAGTGCGACAGAAGACTTCAACCCTTCAAATAAGTTAGGAGAGGGGGGATTTGGACCTGTTTTCAAGGTAAAGTACATTATTATATGTAATGTTGGATAATTACTTGACATTTACATTTGACAACAAAATTAAGTCAGCGTAATCATTACCTAAATATTACTAAGAGAAACATTCATAGAACAACATAGTATTGTTTCTTTTTTGGTTAATTAGTATAATATTTTTTTCAGTTACCCCCTTCCCCCACCCAAAATAAATAAACAAATATAACAATTTTTTTATTTTTGCATGGAACTAAACTAAAAAACTAAAAAATACTTGTAAGAAAGTAATTGCTTTTACATGCAAATATAAATGCTTCCAAAGGCTAAAAGAAAAAGGCCAAGGTTTTATCTTGAACTTAGGATTATTTGTAATTGCCTATCTTAAACATTTTAGCTACAGTCAATAATAGAGTGCTGCAATGGTATTTATCGAAGTTGATTATAAAAGTTAAGGGACTAGCGCAACGTTCAAGGGAGCATACCAACATTCATTTTGTTGAACCAAAAAACCCCTGAATTTGCACTTTTCAATATCACTGATTTTTGTAACTTCACAGGGCACACTATCTGATGGGAGGATAGTAGCCGTGAAGCAACTATCGGTAGCATCTCACCAAGGGAAGAGTCAATTTGTAACTGAAATTTCTACCATATCTGCTGTGCAACATCAAGGGAAGAGTCAATTTGTAACTGAAATTTCTACCATATCTGCTGTGCAACATCGCAATCTTGTGAAATTATATGGATGCTGCATTGATGGAGATAGGCGCCTTCTGGTTTATGAATATCTTGAAAACAGAAGCCTTGATCAGGCACTATTTGGTATGAACATACTGTATACTCATATTACGCCTTCCATGCTTAGGGCCCATAAAATCAGAAATCATGCAATTATTAGAAATATTTGATTATAACATTATCATTTTGTTGCTGAAGACCAAGAAAAGAAACTTGAATCATATTTCATTAAATATGGCAAGAGCTTCTACTCTTCCTCCTTTTCCCTGATTTTTATTTTATATTTATATATTTATATATATATATATAGAAATTCTAATCTAAACTCTCACACACACACACATATTTTGAATATCTTGAGGATTGAACCCACACCCTCATTGATTTCTTGTTGTCAAAGCAACAGAATTGCATATGAGATTTTATCAACTGTAATTATATATGACAAACTATTTTTTAATTATCATTAAGTATTGTCAATAAATCTGCAATGAATCTGCCTGTGTTTGTGTGCTTAGTGTTATATATTTCGTTTACAATTGGTTCCAAGCCTGAAAAATAGGAGGGTTGTAGAGGTTTATGGCCAATATAAAATTTAGTTATTTTATTTAATTATGAATAGATCCACTACAGATACAAGTGGGGGCATCCCGTACTAGCGATGTGCTACATCAGACCCTGAATGTAGTGAAATGTGGCATAGGTTAGATATTGCTTTCCCTTTAATTGACAAGCTACATTGGCACTAGGGTGTAGTGAGAAATTGGCAAGAGTGGACGAGTGTTGAAAAATAAGTTAGTCTGGAAGAATAGGTTTTGTACAGGCACTTGGAATATAGGATCTTTAACGTGGAAATTAATGGAAATAGTAAATACAATGACTAGGAGGAGAATAAACATAGTGTGCCTTTAGGAGACTGAGTGAGTATGTGAGAAATCTAAAGATATTGAGCATACATTATATAAATTATGGTAGTCAAGAAAAGATAAAAATAGAAATAGGGTAGGGATAATCATATAAATGTCTTAAAAGAAAAAGTTGTTGAGATTAGGAGGATAGGGGATAAAATTTTGTTAATAAAACTTGTTTTAGGAGAAGAGACAATTAACATAATTAGTGCGTACATTCCTCAAATAGAGTTGGAAGAATCCATTAAGCAAAAAATGGAATTCCTTTGAAGTATATTAATTTGATTAAGGATATGTATGACAAAATTGTAACTAGTGCGACAAAAGGAGGCATCACAAGTGAGTTTTCCTATCACTATAGGTTTGCATCAAGGATCAACATTAAGTTCATATTTCTTTGTGCTGACTCTGGATGAGCTCATTAGATCGATTCAAGATGAAGTCCCTTGATTTATGCTTTTGTAGATGATATAGTTTTAGTGGATGAAACTAGATGTGGAGTTAATGTCAAATTAGAAATTTGGAGAGATGTTTTAGAATGTAAAAGCTTTTGGCTACGTAGGACTAAAGCAAAGTACATAGAATGTAAGCTTGCTAAAATTATAAATAAAAATGAAGGAATTGTAATACTTGATGGTCAAGAGATACCAAATAGTGAGTGCTTTCGGTATCTTAGATTAACAATTCATAAAGATGAAGAGATTGGAGAGGATTCGAATAATAGGATAAGAACAAAGTGAATGAAGTGAAGAAGCGGATCATAAGTATTGTGTGACTGTAAAATACTTATCTATAATCTATAATATAAATTAAAAGCTGAAGCAGAGATAAATTTTTTTTTCCTCCTTCAAACACCGCCACGTCATAATCTCTGTACCCACATACGTCCATGTCATCCTACCCTCTTTTTCACTCTCTCTCTCTCTCTCTCTCTCTCTTTCTCTATCTCACATCTCATCTTTCACCTCTTCATCTCCCTCACCTTTTCATCTCCCATGGGTTTTTCCCCTTTGCCTCTTCATATCCCTCACTTCTTCATCTCCCCAATTGATTACACCCTCAATCTCCTATTTAAACTCTCCACTACCCATTACCCTAACAATTGGTGATGCACTCGAAATTTTTTTTGCTCCATGTGCTTCTATGGTGGTTTGTGTATGAAAGATGGAAATTTTTCCCCTTTTGCTCTTTGATTGGATTTGTGGATTTTGTGGTATGTGTTATTACTAGATTTATATTTTTTTTATTTATTGTTTTTTATTGGATTTGTGGGTTCTGAACCTTGGGTTGTAGTTTTGTGGTGATTGGTATTTTTTTTCCCATTGGTTTTCTGATTGGAGTTGTGTGTAGTTCTGTGTTTTGTGTTATGGTCAAATTGGATTTGTTTTATTTTGTGGTATGGGTTCTTATATATATTGCATTGTATAACTTTGATTATAATTGAAACTATTCAAGAAGTTGATGCTACAGGTGTTCACGGGTCTACATTATAAATAAATTTCTTATATATTTACACACAAAATTAAAACGTTTTCGCGTATCGCGTGAGTCTACGACTAGTATAAACTAAAAATTGAATCTGAAAGAAAATTTTTAGGTTTCCCCAAATACTGTCATGTCAGATTTGCTACTCTCACATACTTCTAGCTTCCCCTTCCCTTTATTTAATTCTCTCTCACACTTTTTTTCAAAAATAAATTCTCTCTCTCATGGCTGTTCCTTTACCTCACCTCTTCATCTACCTCTCACCTCTTGAACTCCCTGACCTTTTCATCTCCTCAATTAATTACCTCACATTTTCATCTACCTCTCTCTCTCTCACCTTTTGAACTCTCTGGCCTCTTTTTCTCCTCAATTAATTACCTCAGTACCTCACCTTTTCATCTACCTCTCTCTCACCCTCACCTCTTGAACTCCTTGACCTCTTCATCTCCCCAATTAATTGCACCCCCAATTTCCTATTTAAATCCTATGCTGAGATTTGTTTTTAGTCTCCATGTGGTCCCTATAGTTCTATTGTTGTTTGAGTCTCAAATGTGCGTTCTTTCCCCTTTGGTTTCTGATTGGCTTTGCCGGGTTTCATGCTTTAATTTATTTATTTATTTGGTTTTTCTATGCTACTCAATATTTTTATTTTTTGGCTTTTGTTGTTCTTTGTTCCGTTGGTTTTATAATTTTGTAGTTCCTAAGCTTTTCTCAAGCAATGTTTTAATTGTTGTCTTGACTTCATTCGTTTTTCTGTTTATCTTGATGTTGTACAACATTAGATTAATTAGATTAGATATATTTCCCGTGCATCGCATGGGTTTGCAACTAGTTAAGTTAAATGGAAAAGTTTATACGATTGCTATAAGATCGGTTATACTCTATGATACAAAATGTTGGGATATGAAGAAGTAACGTGTTCATAAAATGAGTGTAATTGAAATGAGAATGTTAAAATGGATAAGTGAAAATACAAAGAAATATAAGCTTCAAAATGAAGAACTTCGCTTTTAGATAGGGGTGAAGAATCGCATCATGAGTATTGTGTACATCGTGGAATACTTATTAAGTAAATGGAAAAGTTTATAAGACTACTATAAGATCAATTATACTCTGGGATATTAAGAAGCAACATGTTTATAATATGAGTATAATTGAAATGAGAATGTTAAGATGGATAATGAAAAATACAAATAAAGATAAGCTTCGAAATGAAGAAGTTTGCTTATAGATAGGTGTGGCCTCTATTGATGAAAATGTGAGAGAGAGTTGCTTGTGATGATTTTGTCATGTGCAGAGGAGAGCGATTAATGCATTGGTGAAGAAGAGTGAGTTGATTCAAGTCGAGGAAATTAAAAATGGTAGAGGAAGACCTAAAATAACATTAGTAGAAGTACAAAAGAATAAATGTCTGTTAAGGAGGAACAAAGAGTATGTTTTTAGATAGGATAGAATGGTTGAAAAGAATATATGTGGTCGATCTTGGTTAATATGTGGAGGATACATGGCCAACCCCAAAGTTTTGAGACTAAAGCGTGGTTGTTAGATCACTAAATATTGTCAATGACGTTTTGGACCATTGCCAAATATTTTAAAGTATAGCTAAAATCTCATATGACAAGATGTTTTTTCACCACAACATATAAACAGATTTTTCTAAACCTTGATGGTCTCTGTGGCAATATCCATATGGAAGCTCTGATTTATTATTTCTCAAGTAACTCCTAAATTAGAATTTGGAACTTGAATGATAACTCTTAAATCTAATTGGATTATGCAGGAAAAAGTAACTTGCGTCTTGATTGGCCTACTCGCTTCAGTGTTTGCTTGGGAACTGCAAGAGGACTTGCTTATCTCCATGAGGAATCAAGGCCAAGGATTGTACATCGAGATGTGAAGGCTAGCAATATTTTGATTGATGGAGAACTATGCCCCAAAATATCAGATTTTGGATTAGCAAAGCTTTACGATGACACAAAAACCCACATCAGCACCCGAGTTGCAGGGACCATGTAAGCTCCTTATTCACTTTCTCAAAGCCATTCTGTCTTTAATTGCCTGTTTTATATTGTATCAAAGTCCATACTGCAGTTTAAGGTATAGATCTTTATATAAGTATCTGACAATCAATCAATAATCATTAGATTCATTAGAAGAATGATTAATAACTATTACAAACATGAGGATGGTACTGGAAAGTTCTTTTGCCTTTTGTTTTCATTACTAATCAAGTCACATGTGGTAATTGAACCTTGTCAGATGCCCTGATGGTTTTGAATAAAACTTTTTAATTTTAAATCTTGTAGAGGCTATTTGGCACCAGAATATGCAATGCGTGGGCACCTGACTGAGAAGGCTGATGTTTTCGGTTTTGGTGTTGTTGCTTTGGAGATTCTCAGTGGGAGGCCAAACTCAGACAATAGCTTGGACACTGAAAAAATTTATCTCCTGGAATGGGTACGGGAAAGAAATTAAATTTATCCCCTCTTTTTCCCTTTCTTAATTCACCATTGTCGAAAATAAATTCTTATTTATTCTCCTTGTCACGGATCAATATAACGTTGTCAGGCATGGACTCTACATGAAAATAACCAGAGTTTAAGGCTGGTAGATCCCACATTAACAGAATTTGATGAAGGTGAAGCCGCTCGAGTGATAGCAGTGTCTTTCCTGTGCACGCAGGCATCACCAATGATGCGGCCATCCATGTCCCGTGTTGTGGCCATGCTTGCAGGAGATATTGAGGTAGGCGTTGTTACATCAAAGCCGAGTTATTTAACTGATTGGAATTTTAAAGATATAACAAGCATCTTTTTTAGTGAAGAAGATAGAAAGCAACGTGGGGATAATAGTAATTCTAATAGCCAACTTCGGTGATCCAATACCTTCTCCTGTAAATGTCACTGAGACCATGTTGGGTGGTATTATTGGAGATGGAAGGTGAAAACATTTTTCTTTGCTGTAGTCACTCAGTAACACTGCCTTTGCCATTTTAGGCACTTCAAAGTTCAAACTCTTTATGCTTGACTGGCTTTAATTTTCTGCATATGATATATTTGATGATATATGATGTCCTATTGGTATAGATTGAGATGTTTGTAATGTATTGTATCATGCTTTTCGACCAACAATGAAATTGTTCTTCTTTGGGAAGTTATTGCTGTATAATATGGATGTGAAATTATATGTTAGACGGTAATTGTTTTACTATCATGATTTTATTATGATGTTTCCAGTCTTCTTCTCACTGCACTCTCCTACAAGCATCCTCTGGGATTTGAATCCAAACCTTTCCCTACGGAGAGGGTCAGAAGTATCCCTTGAACTATGAGGTGTCCATTAAAAATTTACATATGATGTACCAAAACTAGGGATGATGTGGTCCATGGCTGGGTTTAAGATTTTTGCCATTGACCATAAGCCCAGTACCAAACTGATGCTCCATTATGTTATAAGGAACACGAGGGAAGTCAATGGGTTACTAACCTACTGATTACTGTGATAGGTTTTTGGGAGTAAACAGTTTGAAAAAATATTGTGAAAAATGTTGTATTCCTAGAATTATTTGTTAGGTTTTTAGGTTGTCTAATTCCGTGACAAGGGTTGTATTAAAATAATTGTTTTTGGGTGTATTTCATTGCTTGTAAAAGTCTTACATACTATCTAGAAGCTGCTTGAAGAATGATTAAGTTAGAATAATTTCTCTCAAGCAAAATCCCACCTCGCTCAAGCGAAAGGCAAACTCGCTTATGTGAAATCAAGTCTCGCTTGAGTGAAATAACAATCAACTCAAGACTTTGCATGTCACTAGGGAGATTGTGGAATGCTTGATAGATTGACACTATTGGGGTCAATAGTGTCGTTCTACCCATGTGGGCGGCTCTTGACAGGCTTTTCCGGGTGCGATTCGAATGCCATAAAAGACTTTAGCTTCCTACACTGGGCATCATTTGGTTTTCAAATAAGACGATCAAGAGGTTCGGTCCAACCAAATGGTATCAAAGCTAGAGTCATGGGTTCGAGTTGCAGGAGCGTCATGTTGAGGGAGGGATTGTTGGGGTCAACAGTATCGCTTTGCCCACATGGGAGGCTCCTGACAAGCCATGCCAAATGCGATTCAAATACTATAAAGGTGGTTAGGACAAACTATTCAACAAAAGTCATGCTACTGGGTGTAAGAAGGAAGGTAGTTTAATGAAATTTTGATGGAAATGTCCATAATGCTATTTATATTTTACAATTTTTTTTGTAATTTCCTATTTTAATATTTGCCTCTCACATTACCTAATAGTACCTCATTATTTTTTTATACTCTTTAATTTTTGTAACTGAATCTTATTGTGTCTTGGGAAATTATATTTTCACACCCACTTTTGTTATTTGCGCACCAATGGTGTGGAAATAACAATCACCTTGTGTCTTACACTAAATGAGCTACATTTTTAAACCATCATCATTATTAGTTTGCTTTTAGTAAAAAATGTTGGTGTGGAAATATAATTTCCCAAAAAAAAAAAATTTACCTTGTTATTTTGATTATTATATAATAGTAATAATAATATAAAAAATGACAACTTCTTTTATAAAAGTTGGAGTATAATAATGTTTTTATAAAATTATTATTATTATTTTTTTATTCTTTTTCATGATACTCTCTAATAAGATTATTTGCGTTCTAATCCATCTGATTTCATTTCTTTATAATTTCTTTATTTCATTCAATTTCTTTATAACTCCCAAATAAAACCTATATTTATTTTTTTTTAAGGGATAAAAGATTATATTAAAACGAAACCAACATACAAAAGGAGAGGGGAACTAGATCCTTTTAGACCAACAGAGAGCGTGCAAGCCACTAGAGAGAAGATGGTAAAGGTTTCCAAGAACAGACAAAAATAGCCACTAAACACACACCAGCCAACAACTATACAACAAGACCTTACAAACCAGCAAACCGAAATAGGCCACAAACATAAGGACAAAAGGCCAAATAACCAAGCAAAGTCTATCCAGGCACAAGCAAAGATAGGAAGGGCACGAGCAACAACCACCAGCAAATGAGGCTTCTGCAGGACAATTAAATTCTTCAACCAAATAGCAAGATAGCTCAAAATAGCAAAGAGAGATAGGAGCTTCACTTCTTCAATAAAGCAACCAAGAAGATCCATAGGGAAAGGGGGAAGAAGACAGGAGAGGTAGAATCAGATTGACCACAGTGCGAAACACCATTTGATTCTTGGAGGAGGGCACTCAATAAAGAGATGCTTAAAATATCCAAAGCAACAGTTGTTGATCCTGCATTGAAAATTAACAACCCGAATCTAATCAAACTGCAAATCACTTCTGCCAACAAGGAGAAAACTAAAAAGTCCTGACTACAGACAAATCTAGCATAAACAAAACCAACACCAATAGAACCTTGAAGTAGAAAACCACCAGATATATACAGGCTAAAACCAGCTGGGGACCTATGATTCGACGTAGGTCGAGCACCCCCACGCCAAGGTGAGATTGAAGAACTCATGAGGGTGGGTGGGGCAAGTTTGGGCTCGCCTCCTCAGCCATAGGAATAGGATTAATAAGATTTTCTAGCTTCCTCCTGCCTCCTTTATCTCGAGCCATCTTCTCCAAGTCCCTAAACCACCTTGCTTCCAGTATCTTTCCATTTGAGCTGCTACCATTGTCTGACTTGATAGCCTTTAAGGGCTCGAGCTTGATTTTTTTATTTTCAGACCACTCTTGATGGACCCCATCAAGAATCCTTCTTTTACCAAGAGTTTGAGATTTAGAAGAAGTTGCTTCCATGGGCTTTATACCAGAGTCCTCAATATCTTGAATGACTACCGATGAGTTTGTGGTTTTTGGATGGTCTTCTGCATGGATTACAACGGCCCACACAAGAAAGCGGGCTTGGGTAAGACAAAGCCCTTCAGGAATAAGTTGTTTTTCCAAAGGCCTAACATGCCCTAAAGCTGATGACTAATTGAGGAGATACAGTATGGACCTGCCCACTATCAACTTGTGTGGGGTTAGTCTTAACCAAGGTATTAGATGCTGACTCATCAAGGGGTTCAGTTCCAAAAACTCGTTGGGAAGTTTCACAAACTGCTGTCTTCTCATCACCTACCACCTGAGCAAATTCTTGCATATGAGACTGTTCATTGATGGAAGTCTCATTAGTCGCCGCATTTGAGATTACTTTGTGGAGAAACATCTCAGCCTCGGGAAGACTCACCAGCTGTTCAGCATGTTCATTTTCCACTTGACCGAGATATTCTCTTCCTTTTTCCTCCACCATGGACGATGTACCTTCCTTTGTACCTAGCTTCTCTGCTTCATGGGCTTGTATCACATCCAAGAACATAAGATCAGAAGCTCTGTTACTCTTCCTTGTGATAGACTCTGCAATTAACCAAGGTCCATATCCTTTAAAAAATTTATCCCTAGTGACTACACCTTCTTGTCTTTCTTTTCCCCATTTGCAATCTCTTTTCATATGCTCCAATCTCCCACAGCCATAACAAAAGTCTGATAACCTCTCATATTTGATTTGAACCCACAAATCTACCAGAGGTGCCCTGTCAAGCCAAAAGCCTTTGAAAAAAGGGGCGGTGGACTTAATCTCCACTTTGATGCGTAAGAAATTTCCCCATTTTGCCTTATCAACTCCTGCAAGATCCACATCAAGGAACTTCCCCATCCCATTGCCAATAATTTTGGCATTTTCTTTTGACAAATACTCCATGGGCAAATTATGGGCTTGCACCCAAAAGGAAGTAGTGGAGAAATCAACCTCACAAGGGAGTTGGTTCTTCTCCACTCTTTTGAGAATAAGATGATACCCATAAAGGAGGAAGGAAGAAGCTAGAAAATCTTATTAATCCCATTCCTATGGATGAGGAGGCGAGCCCAAACTTGCCCCACCCACCCTCATGAGTTCTTCAATCTCACCTTGGTGGTCCCGAGCTGGTTTTGGCCTGTATATATCTGGTGGTTTTCTACTTCAAGGTTCTATTGGTGTTGGTTTTGTTTGGGCTAGCTTTGTCTATAGTCAGGACTTTTTAGTTTTCTGCTTGTTGGCAGAAGCGATTTAGATTGCACAGTTTGATTGGATTCATGTTGTTAATTTTTAATGCAAGATCAGCAACTCTTGCTTTGGATATTTTAAGCATCTCTTTAATGAGTGCCGTCCTCCCAAAATCGCATGGTGTTTCGTACTGTGGTCAATCAAATTCTACCTCTCCTATTTTCTTCCCCCTTTCCCTGTGGATCTTCTTGGTTGCTTTATTGAAGAAGTGAAGCTCCTATCTCTCTGTGCTATTTCAAGCTGCCTTGCTATTTGGTTGACCTCAAATAGTGGCTGCAACAACTTGTTAATTTTTATTATTATTTTAAAGCAACTTGGCCATCTAAATGCTAATCTATACTATAATGTAAAACCGAAACTTTTTTTACTTTTGGTTGACCTCATAATATTGCGTCAAATAAGCTTTTGAAATCTCACAATTTTTCACCTCATTATTTTAATATATATTTTCTAGTTGAATATAAATTTTATTATATAATTAAACCTTCTATTAGAATCTTGACACATCATATTTTTCTTTAATATAAAAAGTATTTTATTCCATATATACAACACAATCATAATAAATGTCTAATACTAAAATATATTCCTTACTTTTCTTTTGTGTTATTATTTCCTCAACATGTACATCTGGTTGTTTACATATTGATGTAAGTTTTTTTAGTGTATCAAATGTATTACGAAAATATACTAAAATATTTATAATTGTGAATTGAAGTCATCAATATGAAGTATCTACCTTTGTAACAATTCATCAACTTCTGGTATCTCAAGATTGATATACACCTTAGTCGCAGTTGTTGAAGATAATGAATATTGACCTAGTATCATAGTTAATTTTTCTTTAAAAGAAATCAACATAACACAAATCATAAAATAATTTATTTTATATGTTGTATATAAATACCTCCGAATGTCTTGATAGTTGTTGAGGTGACAATGATGATGAATGGCCCTAGATTATTCTTGTAGAATTCATCATCAATTTGTGTTGCAGTTGAATTCCACAGTGTAACTCTAATAGTTTTTCCCCTGAGAATTGTATAAAGTTTAGGTTTTTTTTGTATGTAAAGATTTTCTATTTTTTTTTTTTTTTTGTATGATTTACACATAATTAGAAGGGATAGTATCATTACTCTTTCAGCTTCAAGTAGATGTTGCGCAGTATACACGTAGCTCCTTTTGCCTTGATATTTTCAGCCGGTCCAACTCCAGTCAGTGTTCCAATAATGTCTATATGTGCATTTCAAATTTCAATAATGTTACGTAATATTCAGTTTTTATAAATATATATATATATATATATATATATATATATATATATATATATATATAGAGAGAGAGAGAGAGAGAGAGAGAGAGAGAGAGAGAGAGAGAGACAATTGAAAATTGTGTACAATAATTTATTAAAAATACTACCAGATAGGTAAGTGTTGTTCATGCAGCGATTTGTCAAAGTACCATAATCTGCAAATTGAAATGAATGGATGGGTATAGAAACTTTTTCATCTTCGATCAAAGTTACTGTCGTTGTCATCATGAAAAGGATTTTTATGTCACTCTGAATAGGTCTAAACTGTCCAGTATTCATGGTAACATTGAAATTTTTTATAATATATGATTGTCCTTCTGCCAAATGACGACGGTAACGTAGTTCATGATGTTTCCTAACACATGCATGCATCATTGTTCCCTAAAAAAATACATAAGGTCAGAGTATATATATATATATATTGTAGCCACATCCCTAAAAAAATATTGGGGCTCCTTGTAGTTGTTAATAAAGCCCAGGACCCAATAATTCGAGAGCAAACACACACTTATATATATATATATTTTTCATGTAGCATAAAAACTTCTAATATATATATATATATATATATATATATATTTTTGAGTTGCATACCTCTTCATCAACCAGAATCATGTCGATGCTGATGAGTTGATTTGTGTTTGTATTAATTGCATCCCACATTCTTGCAATCCGAACCTTAATGATCCATGTGTCTTTATCTGTTGAGATTTGTTTCAAGGTATTGTAAGACATTTCCTTGAACAATGGTATCACCTGCAATTAAAAATAGTTAATTGTCATTATTTCTTTTGATTTGATTTTTTAAATGCATAGATGTGTAAATATTAGTTAATTATAAATATAACCGTTTTTATAATACATTGTAAACAATGTAATATATTGTTAGCATACCTAACTTCTAACATTTACCTTATACCAAATTAGTAAATATTTCTTTGTAAACTATATTTTTAGTTGAAGATGAGCGTTCACCATCATCATCAATTATCAAAATCCGAAGACCACTTCTACTGGTAACCCTTGAGATCGCCACATATAATTGTCCATGACTGAATACTGGTCTTGGTAGATAAAGTCCAACATTATGTAATGATTGTCCTTGGCTTTTGTTTATAGTCATTGCAAAACAAACTGAAATAGGAAACTGCCTCCTTTTTAAGACGAAAGGCCACTTAGAATCAGATGGTGACAGAATTATTCTTGGAATGAATACCTTGCATCCAACATGTGTGCCTGTTATTATTCGAGCTTCTATCACCCATCTTGACATTTGTGTGATTGTAAGTCTGGTCCCATTACAAAGTCCAGCACTTTGATTTAGATTCCGAAGCAACATAATTGGCAGCCCGATTTTTAGTTTTAGCTCATGATTGGGAATTCCTGCAAATTTGAGTGAATTCAAGAACTCAACAGGGTAGAGCGCGTCTTGATGTTCAATATTGCTAGAGGCTTTACAAATTGAATCAGCACTTAAATAAGTTGCTTCCGGAGAGTCAATAAGGTCAATGATATATTCATTAAGTTCTTGCACAATATCATTTGTTGGAGCAAGGATTGCCCTTTCTTGTAGATAGCTTCCATCCATATAGCTTTCTAGCAAATTGGGGTAGGTTGCCTCAACGATATCCTTTTTTGGGTCCAATTCACCAGGTACTAATAGATCTTTAGGTATTTCTATGATTGAATTCCCATCAGCATTGGCAATTGTGTCATCTCCCACTTTTAAGATCCACTCCGCAAAGTCTCTTGTTGGTTTGTCACCACGATTTTGTTGAATGCGCATATTTTGTGTCAATTTGAATACCGTACAGTAATCCCACAAAAGCGATTGATTAATTGAAGATTCCACTATATCTTCTCTACGTCCTTTAGGTATTACTGGAAGTATTTGCCGAAAATCTCCTCCTAAAACAACAGTTTTTCCCCCAAAAGGTTTGTCAAGGCTTGTTGGATCAGTAAAACGTAACAAATCTCGGAGTGAACGATCGACAGCCTCAAAACAATTTCTATGAGCCATTGGAGCTTCATCCCAAATGATAAGGCTCACTTTAGACATAAGCTCTGCTGCATGTGTGCCTTGTTTTATTGAGCATGTAGATTCATCACCTACTTTAATCGGTATTTGAAATCTTGAGTGCGCCGTTCTGCCACCAGGCAATAGCAATGCAGCAATTCCTGATGATGCCACAGCTAATACAATTTTCCCTTCTGACCGAATCCAAGTAATCAGAGCTTTCCAAAGATATGTCTTTCCTGTTCCTCCATGCCCATAAACAAAATAAAATCCACCATTGTTGCATGTTACGGACTTCCTAACTTCATCATATATATTCCTTTGATCAGTGTTTAAACCCTGGACAATTCGAGCATGTTCTTCTGCTTCACCTAACTTATCATAGTTAAGTTCTTCAACTATCAATCGATTATTGCTTTCTCTTAGACGCATCATATCTGGATATGGCATCATTTCAAACTCTTTCAAGGATCTACCATTTCTCACCATATTGTTTTCAATTTCTTCGAGAGTGTAGTTTTGAATTTGCTCATTAGACAATCTCAACTCTTCATATTGCAAGATCCTCCTTTGACGATGTAGAATGTCATCAGATAGAATTTCCCAATTTGAAACCCATAGATTATATGGATCAGAGACTTCACAAAATAGCAAAATAGTTGTAAATAGTTCTCGAAGTTGTTTACCAGTAGCCCACAGTGATGCTTGTCTAATTGCTTCATGCCATTCCTTATCATCATCTAGAAGTCCAAGTGCATAACATGCTGCTCTAAAAGTGGGATGAATAATGTTGTTAATAGTTCTGATTTCCTCAAATGTTCTTGGCCCTTTAACTACATTGAGGAGCATCCTTAAGTAGAATCTTTCACCGCTTCCCGGGTGTGCATAATATATCCTTCCTATACTTCTCCCAGACTTTCTTGGACTCCATTCTGATATATTTTTATGCCAAACCCATTTGCTTGGAAATTCAGAGTACGTTAGCTGTCTTGCACTGTCATACATTTCATTAGCCTTGAACCATTGGGTAAACATAGTCTTGTCAACATCAGGCCTATCTATGACGTTATCCAGGTAGTCTGAATCTGTGAACACAACGTTGTGCTCATCTTCAAGGTGGAATCCCAGTCTCTCAACAGATGGATCTCTATATTGGATTTCAAATTCAAATATTCTCCAACATGCTTCTATTGCAGATACATATCTACAATCTAAGTAAGTTTTTATCTCATCAATCTCCGTAATTTGGGTTGAATTTGATCTAGGATCAGCATCCGAATTTTCTTGCAAGTACAAATGTCCCTCTATCTGGCCCTTTGTTAATGTATTTGAATAAATACTTTATAGACCTTGAACGGTTGCACCATTCAACATTGATATGGGCTTGATATTTAATCAGCAATTCCTTATTGTATGGGACTACAAATCTGTTATCTAGCTTAATTCCATTCTTCTCAACCGTTCTTCCATCGTCTCGTCTTCTATAAACTGGGAAACCATCCTCATCAATCGTTGTTTCAGCATAAATTTTTTTTGGAAAGTGTTTCTTGCATTTGTTCTCAATCATACATGGAGAGTTAGTATTAGCAGCACCACTTGGACCATGAATCATGAATTGACTCACAACCTCGTAAGCCTCTGGTTCAGTTAATGCATCAGGTATTTCAGCTGAAATTATTTTATCAATCTCTGCCGAGGTTGGGTGCTTATTCAGCATTGGCTTGTAACTTCAACATAATGACACTCTTCCAACCCCCAAAATCAACCTGAAAATATTTATTCAGAACAGAAAGTTTTATTAGCTTCTTTATCAGTAAGTGAAATTGATTGAATCATATCATCTAATAGCTTCAGTGTGAATCTTTGATTTTGAAGTTTTAATTATCAATCATGAGGAGTGTAATCATAATGATTCTACAGATGCAAATTTCTCAATCAAGTGTGGTGGCAAAGGGATGCCTGCTGAGGGTATAGTGTACGAGGCTGAAAACTCATCATCCTTTGGTGCAGCATGGTTTTATGTAACTCAAACAGAAAAATGGGCAGTCAGCAATGTGGGGTCGTTTGCTGAGAGAAATAATCAAAGTTATGTTGAAAACACTTTGGCACAAGTTCTTAGAACTAAAACCCCAGAACTTTACCAGTATTCAAGGATGTCCCCCGGATCACTTAGATACTATGGCCTAGGTCTTGATAATGGTCTTTATAATGTAAGCTTGTTTTTTGCGGAAACTGGTTTTGATGCTCGAAGCTCTCAAACTTGGAAGAGTCTAGGGAGGCGTGTATTCAATATCTACATTCAGGTAACTATAGATTGCTTTAGAGAAAAAATATAATTTATTCTCGACTAAAGATCATTACCTCCTTGTGTAGAGTTTCTATAATGAAAATTCTATTTATTTTCATAGAGTTCCATTTTAATTCATTCGATTAGAATTATTAAATTCTCCTGTAATTTGTTTTCTAGGGTAGTCTTGAATTGAAGGACTTTGACATATCAAAGGAGGCAGGTGGGGTGAAAAGAGCAATTCGGAAGAATTTTGTGGCTAATGTGTCAGAGAACTATCTTGAAATTCATCTGTTTTGGGCTGGTAAGGGCACTTGTTGCGTACCTGTACAAGGTTATTATGGGCCACTAATTTCAGCGATTCATGTTGCTTCAGGTAATGTTTATGATATAATTTATGAATTGATGTGTGATGTTTTTGATATGCTTCTTTGCTGCTAACTACTACTGATAAATAATTGCTCAGATTTTGTATCTACTGTTCCTGGGATTCTACCAAGCACTCCCGGAGAGAAAAGCAAGTTGGGTTTGATTGTAGGTATTGCAGTCCCTGTTGGAGTCGTGACCTTGATTTTGATATTTGCAGTTTTCTACATGAAGAGAAAATCACTGCATCATAATGAGGAAGGTAAGAGCATAACAACAGTAGTGGAGGTACCAGTGAAATACAGCCTAAGTAATGAACAGTGATGGACTCTGTACCACACACTTTTGCCTAAAGTTCTAGTTACTCTCTGATATTTGAAAAAGCTGAATCCTAGGATAGGTGTTAGAAAAGTGTCAGTGCTGTTTTTGCTTGGATAATGATATGGATCCTTTTCATGAAAGGCAATAAGGGTTCCTGGCCTAAATAGTTTTGGGATGTCATATTGTATGAGACAGGCTTAAATCAAATTCTTCAAATTATATAACAATGAAAATGAAAATAATGAAGAGTTTAAATCAGTTTACTAGACCTTCTCTTGCTTGAACCTGCAGAACTTCTTGGAATGGGTCCCCGACCAAACACTTTTAGTTATGCTGAGCTGAGAAGTGCGACGGAAGACTTCAACCCTTCAAATAAGTTAGGAGAGGGGGGATTTGGACCTGTTTTCAAGGTAAAGTACATTATTATATGTAGTGTTGGAGAATTACTTGACATTTACATTTGATGACAAAATTAAGTCAGTGTAATCATTTCCTAACTAAAAGAAAACACTCATAGAACAACATAGTATTGTTTCTTTTTTGGTTAATTAATATGATATTTTTTCAGTTACCCCCTTCCCCCGCCCAAAATAAATACATAAATATAACATTTTTTTTTTGCTTGGAAAATGTACTTTTAAAAGGAACTAAACTAAAACATACTTGTAAGAAAGTAATTGCTTTTAAAGCAAATTTTAATGCTTCCAAAGGCTAAAAGAAAAAGGCGAAGGTTTTATCTTGAACTTAGGATTGTTTGTAATTGCCTATCTTAAACATTTTAGCTACAGTCAGTAATAAAGTTTTGCAATGGTATTTATCGGTGTTGATTAAAAAAGTAAGGGTTTAGCGCAACGTTCAAGGGAACATACGAACATTCGTTTTGTTGAACCACAAAACCCCTGAATTGCACTTTTAATATCACTGAGTTTTGTAACTTCACAGGGCACACTATTTGATGGGAGGATGGTAGCTGTGAAGCAACTATCGGTAGCATCTCACCAAGGGAAGAGTCAATTTATAACTGAAATTTCTACCATATCTGCTGTGCAACATCGCAATCTTGTGAAATTATATGGATGCTGCATTGATAGAGATAGGCACCTTCTGGTTTATGAATATCTTGAAAACAGAAGCCTTGATCAGGCACTATTTGGTATGAACATACTGTATACTCATATTACCCCATAAAATCAGAATTCATGAAATTTTTAGAAATATTTGATTATAACATTATCATTTGTTGCTGAAGACAAAGAAAGAGAAACTTGAATCATATTTCATTAAATATGGCAAGAGCTTCTGCTTCCTCCTTCCCCCCTTTTTCATTGATTTCTTGTTGTCAGAGCAATATAATTGCATATGAGATTTTATCAGCTGTAATTATATATGACAAATATTTATATTTAAAAAAAAATTTAAGTATTGTCAATAACTCCGCCTGTGTTTGTGTGCTTAGTGTTATTTATTTTGTTTACAATTGGTTCCAAGCCCGTAAATTGGGAGGGTTGTATAGGTTTATGGCCAATATAAAATATAGTTATTTTATTATGAATAGACCACTACAGATACAAGTGGGGGCTTTCCCTACTAGGGATGTGCTGCATCAGACCCTGAATGTAGTGAGTTGTGGGCATAGGTTAGATAAGAGCCATAGGGCTTTCCCTTTAATTGACACGCTACATTGGCACTTGGGTGTAGTGAGAAATGGGCAATAGTCGACAAGTGTGGGTAAAGAAGTTAGTACGGGATAATAGGTTTTGTACAGGCACTTGGATATAGGATCTTTAACGGGGAAACTAATGGAAATAATAGATACATGACTAGGAGGAGAAGGAGAATAAACATAGTGTGCCTTCAGGAGACTGAGTGAGTATGGGAGAAATCTAAAGAAATTGTACAGTATATAAATTATGGTATACAAGAAAGAGATAAAAATAGAAATAGGGCAGGGATAGTCATATATAACTGGCTTAAAGAAAAAGTTGTTGAGATTAGGGGGATAGGGGATAAAATTTTGTTAATAAAACTTGTTTTAGGAGAAGAGACAATTAACATAATTAGTGCGTACATTCCTCAAATAGAGTTGGAAGAATCTAATAAGCAAAAAATAGAGTTATTTTAAAGTATATTAAGTTGATTAAGGATATGTATGACAAAATTGTAACTAGTGTGACAAAGGGAGGCATCACAAGTGAGTTTCCTATCACTATAGCTTTGCATCAAGGATCAACATTAAGTTCAAATCTCTTTGTGTTGACTATGGATGAGCTCATTAGATCGATTCAAGATGAAGTCACTTGATTTATGCATTTATAGATGATATAGTTTTAGTGGATGAAAATAGATATGGAGTTAATGCCAAATTAGAAATTTGGAGTGACGTTTTAGAATGTAAAAGCTTTTGGCTAAGTAGGACTAAAGCAAAGTACATAGAATGCAAGTTTGCTGAAATTATAAATAAAAATGAAGGAGTTGTAATACTTGATGGTCAAGAGATACCAAATAGTGAGTGTTTTTGATTTCTTAGATTAACAATTTATAAAGATGAAGAGATTGAAGAGGATTTGAATCATAGGATAAAAACAAAGTGAATGAAGTGAAGAAGCGCATCATGAGTATTGTGTGATCCTAGAATACTTATTATGTTAAATGGAAAAGTTTAAATATCGCTATGAGATCAGTTATACTCTATGACACTAAATGCTGGGATATTAAGAAGTAACATGTTCATAAAATGGGTAAATGAAATGAGAATGTTAAGATAGATAAGTTAAAATACAAATAAAGATAAGCTTTGAAATGAAGAACTTCGCTTATAGATAGGGGTGGCCCCTATTGATGAAAAGGTAAGAGAGAACCGCTTGAGATGATTTTGTCATGTGCAAAGGAGAGCAATTAATGCACCAGTGTGGAAAAGTGAGTTGATTCAAATTGAGGAAATTAAAAAAAAAAAAAAAAAGGTAAAGGAAGACCTAAAATAACATTAGTAGAAGTAGCAAAAGAAGAAATATCAATTAAGGTGGTAACAAAGAGTATGTTTTTGGATAGGATAGAATAGCTTAGAAGAATACATGTGGTCGATCCTGATTAGTATGTGGAGTATCCATAGCCAATCCCAAAGTTTTGAGACTAAGGCGTGGTTTTTATATCACTAAGTATGTCAATAATGTTTTGGATCATTGCCAAATATTTTTAAAGTAGCCCAAATCTCATATGACAAGATGTTTTTTCACCACAAGACATAAACAGATTTTTTTCTAAATCCTGATGGTCTCTGTGGCAATATCCATATGGAAGCTCTGATTTATATCACTCAAGTAACTCCTAAATTAGAATTTGGAACTTGAATGATAACTCTTAAATCTAATTGGATTATGCAGGAAAAAGTAACTTGCGTCTTGATTGGCCTACTCGCTTCAGTGTTTGCTTGGGAACTGCAAGAGGACTTGCTTATCTCCATGAGGAATCAAGGCCAAGGATTGTACATCGAGATGTGAAGGCTAGCAATATTTTGATTGATGGAGAACTATGCCCTAAAATATCAGATTTTGGATTAGCAAAGCTTTACGATGACACAAAAACCCACATCAGCACCCGAGTTGCAGGGACCATGTAAGTTGCTTATTCACTTTCTCAAAGCCATTATGTCTTTAATTGCCTGTTTTAATTGTATCAAAGTGCATACTGCAGTTTAAGATATAGATCTTTATATAAGTATCTGAAAATCAATCAATAATCATTAAATTCATTAGAAGAATGATTAATAACTATTACAAACATGAGGATGGTACTGGAAAGTTCTTTTGCCTTTTGTTTTCATTACTGATAATCAAGTCACATGTAGTAATCGAACCTTGTCAGATGCCTTGATGGTTTTGAATAAAACTTTTAATTTTAAATCTTGTAGAGGCTATTTGGCACCAGAATATGCAATGCGTGGGCACCTGACTGAGAAGGCTGATGTTTTCGGCTTTGGTGTTGTTGCTTTGGAGATTCTTAGTGGGAGGCCAAACTCAGACAATAGCTTGGACACTGATAAAATTTTTCTCCTTGAATGGGTATGGGAAAGAAATTAAATTTATCCCTTCTTTTTCCCTTTCTTAGTTCACCGTTGTCGAAAATAAATTCTTATTTATTCTCCTTGTCACAAATCAATATAACGTTGTCAGGCATGGACTCTACATGAAAATAATCAGAGTTTAAGGCTGATAGATCCCACATTAGCAGAATTTGATGAAGGTGAAGCCACTCGAGTGATAGCAGTGTCTTTCCTGTGCACGCAGGCATCACCAATGATGCGGCCATCCATGTCCCGTGTTGTGGCCATGCTTGCAGGAGATATTGAGGTAGGCGTTGTTACATCAAAGCCGAGTTATTTAACTGATTGGAATTTTAAAGATATAACTAGCAGCTTTTTGAGTGAAGAAGATAGAAAGCAACGTGGGGATAGTAGTAATACTAATAGCCAACTCAGTGATCCAATACCTTCTTCTATAAATGTCACTGAGACCATGTTCAGTGGCATTGTTGGAGATGGAAGGTGAAAACATTTTTCTTTGCTGCAGTCACTCAGTAATACTACTGCCTTTGCCATTTTAGGCACTTCAAATGGACCATTTTTAAATAGCAGTATCCAACTCACATTTGAAATTCCAAATTTCTTTTTGCAGCATTGTTACAAGTACAACAAATTCATAACTATTGAGATGACAAATTTCACTTTCACGTAAAATTATCACTGACATCATTTTGATTGTACACCAATCGCAATCTAAACTTATAAAATTTATTATATGAATTTCGTTGTGGCTAAGAAAGAAAATATTCCACTGATCATTCCCCGAAGGGAGCTATTTTATATGGTCTTCTTGTATTATGGTCAGTGCTTGGTAGGGTCATACGTCGTTGCTATGAATTTTTCAAACAGCTTATACATAAGACACGGTGTTGAATATAATTTATTGAGAATTTTGTTGTAGCTTTAAACTTACTTTTCGTTAGTGGCGTCAACAATGATTCAAAGAACAAGAAACTCTCTCACGTTCTTACTGGCTGCTGCCATATATCTATATATCTATATGTGCTTTGAAGTCAATAAATGGTGCTGAAATTCGTAGCTCAGGTTCGCGTGGAAAGTGTGTTGTGCTCTTGAGTCTTGTCAATTGTTATTCGGTCAGAAAACAAAATAGATAAAATAAAAAAGTTGAAATACTGACATTACGTACAGGTGTCTGAACAAGTAATTAACTTAGGATTAATTATTGAATACAAGGTTTTTATTGGATAATAAAAAATTTTATCAATTGAGTTAATTAGAATATGCTTTAAGTGTGTTTATAGTGAAACACATGAGTCCAATTACATTGTATTTTCTTTCAATCTATTTTTGTTGTCTTTTATTTTGTTTTGCTTAATAAATATGCCCTTTGTCCCGATAAAAATTTGTAAATGACAGATATCTTGATGTCAAGGATCAAGTGATAGACTAGGGTTATAATTTTAATTAAATTTATATATTTTGTTGAATTTAACTTCACATCATCATCTATTTGTCACCTTAATTTAATACAACTATATTTTTTTTCTTCTTCTCAAATGGCCCTATGTGCAAAATGTATTAATTTAATCCACTCCATGCCATTACAATTGAGGAAAACAAAGGCAGAAAGATTGTGCATCTATATATAATGTATTAATTTAATTCGAATTGGAAATATTTATTATAACCTTTAGGGAATAAGATTTTCTCCATTTAAAATGAAATCTAGTTATAGGGATATAAATTATAATTTACCCATTTTTTTTATTCTTGTCAACACCACAAAGATGACACTGACTGAAGAGTTATGCACAAAATGAATGTTAATATTTTTAAGTTCTCCTTGCACAAAATGAATGCACAAAGATCACACTTGTTTAGTTGTTTATGTTTTGAGATTTAAATCCTGGCTATGTATATAAAAGGACACATAAAATGCCAAAAGTGAATGTTAATGAATTGATTGGACGCAATTCAAAGAAAATTACTCCCGTCATCGTCACCGTCACCAACGCTTGTGCATTCTATGAATCTATGATCCTATAGTCCAAAAGTAAATGTTGATTTGAAAAATCTCTTCAATCATTTTGATCGCAATTGAAAGTAACTTTCTCCTCCTGTCACTGTCACCAAAGCTTTTGCATTGACGCGGATTTCTCTTTTGCATTTATCCGGATCTTGTGCAATAGTTTTATATATGAGAATCAAATTGCATGATAATAGTTTTTTCAAATGGTTAAAATGAAGAATTGTAATATAATTTTTTATTTCGGTCATTGATTTAATATATATTAAAAAATATTTAAAATTTTTTTATTGGAAGGTTCGAATTTTTTTATTGGAAGGTCGAAGTCAAAAATCATTTTTAATAAATAACCGAGATCAAAATTATTATCATGTAATTAATTTGAAATCTCAATCCCAACAATTAGTTTAGAATCTCAATCATTCAATAAAAATATTAAAAAAATGAAAAATAAAAATAAAAATTCAATCAGTAAGAGGTATTGTACGGCTCTCAATCCTTATTGCATCACATTGGAATTTCTTGAGCCTGACAATCAGACTTTGACATTGAATCACATAAAAGTAGTACATATAATTCTAGAAAGAAATAAAAAAACACTTTGATATTTTTAATTTGAAATTGTGTAAATTCTAAAATTTCGAAAATATTCAAATTATTCATTTTATCTAAATTTCTCACATTTTTGTTTAATTTATATTAATAAATTCATTTTTTTTAATATTTTTTGAATAAAAAAAATGTTTTTGAACTAAATTTTAATTGATTTATTTATAAAGTTTTAGACATAAAAATCAATCGGGTAAGTCTCAAAGTTTGTGGACTTCCTTTTTTTTGGGTAAAAAACGATAGCAAGACTTTATTATTGTTTAAATAACCTGTACATATGTATAACATGAGGCATATACTCAAGGCAATCTTCCAGCCACATTTTACTACCCACACGGGTTTGCAATCTTCCAGCCACATTTTCTACCCACACGGGTTTGTGCTCTCTGGTTAATGCTAAAGCAACTCTATTACATTTATGATCAACCCACATAAAACGAATATTCTTCAACTTGATAGCCATTGCTTTTATATCATCCATGTATTCCCATATGGAGCTAAACAAAATTCACTTGACCCAAAGTTTAAGTACTTCTAATTTAAAATAAGAAGATTAGTAAGTGAGTCTGTTTGATTTAACCCAAAGTTTAGAAAGTGTTTTTGTATTTTCTCCTATAATTTTTAGAGGGTTGATATTTCTACACTAACCAGTGATATTTTCGTACCATTTAGTACGAAAATATCACTGTTTACTGCACCAAACAGTGATATTTCCGCATTTCATACCAAATGATGCGGAAATATCACTGCTTAGTGTGGAAATATCATTAGCCAATTTTTATCCAATGTTAAGTCAAGCTTCCTTTACAAGGACTTTAAGATTTTTATAGTTAAGAATAAAGTAGCTCATTTATTTCATTTAAAAAATAAGTTATATAAAATTACACTTATTCAGTATCAAACGGTTTACCTATTTATTTTGCAATTAAAGTTTTTTTGCTAAACTTTTGCAATTAATTTATACTATGATACAATGTATTATTTACATTGTATAGTTATTGTTTAAATCAAATACAATAATATTATACACCAATCTTACCGGTTTCGGGCAATATTATCATCCCATCTTGTCTCTCTCCTCCATAATTCATATATCCATTTAATTGGATTTGAATTGAACATTGATGGTTAGGGTTTGTGAGAGGATTAGGGATGCGAAGGAGAGAGGGAGAGAGAGCCGGGCATTATTTGACCTTCATGATACATCAAATGTAATTTGATCATAAACCTTTTGAAATGGGTAAAATTTAGGTATAGTTCCTTAGGTCAAGTATATTAGGTTCCTAGTTGAATTCAAATACATTGAATTTAAATATTCTTGGAAAAGATAACATTGTTTGTGTTTCATTAGTTAATGCAACTATATGTTTGAATTCAATTGGGGAACCTAATGTACTTGACCCTAAGAAAACTGTACCTAAGTTTTACCCCTTTTAAAATATTTATATAAATAAAGAAGTCATTTCACAAAATCCACTCTTTCCTACATATATATCAAAAATCGATTAAAGATATTATTCCTTTGGTTGAACCTTGTAGAAATGGACTAATGGTCATTAATTTATCCAATTTTTTTATTTTATTTTGTTGGAAAAGTTGCATTGACTTTTCCTAAGGTTTAGCGTAAGTGCACTACATCCCTTAAGGTTTCGAATTATACATTAACCTCCTTACTTTTTTTAAATCATATGCATTCACCTCCCCTATATTTTAACTCTGTTAAATTGCTAACGGAAATTGTTAAAATACCATTTTACCCTCATTTTCAAAACAAATTTCTCTCAATAGAAATTTCTTAATATACCCTTCACTGCTTTCTAACTTTTCCTCCACTATTTCAAATTTTTCTTTTTCTTTTTTAAATCTTATTTACATCAATTTATTTATTTTATTATGTATTTTTTTTTCTTTGCCTTTCATTTACTTTTGTAGCTCGAACTAACTGTTTTTCCTGTGGACCAAAAACCTGTAGTAAATTGACCTTAGACTTATTAGTTTTGACATGCAAATTTTTCTTAGGTATAAGTGAACTAAAGTCACTAGATGTAGTATTAACATCTACAAAAGGAAAAGGATCTGCATCAACTGCCATGCTTTCTTGAGGTACTTCAGGAAATTTAAAAACATTTCTATCTATTTTATCCTGTACCACGTTCTAAAAGTTACACAAGATTTGGTGGCATGAGTATAGATACTAATGTTATTTGCAGTAATCTCTTCCTCTCAACTCTTCCTTAGAAGGAAATCTATGTCTTCCTATAATCCTCAACTGATTGGTTTTGTACAGGATGTCAAAGATTTCATCTGCTCTTTCTACATCAAAAGAGTAAGCCTTTAAAGGAGAAGCTGGTTTGTTGGACTCTTATGCTTGAATTTGCTTTTTATGTAAAGCCTCACAAACAAATGGTCCTTGACCTACATATTCTGCCAAATCAATCTCATAATTGGGATCTTGGTAGTAAGTCTCATAAGAAGAGTTTTTCCTTTGATTTTCTTCCTTTAAGAGCCCTTCAAACCTCAATGCTCTTTCTGACAGCTCGAATAGGTCAATGAAAGTTATGCTTTCAAATTTCTTTCTTAGCTCAAAATTAAGACCATTGATGGCTATCTTAACATATTCCGCTTCTGGTAAAGTGGTGAGACATCGTGTTCCGATTCTTTTAAACCTCATGATGAACTGCTCTATGGATTCTTCTGGTTTTTGCTTTAATCGAGCTAAATCTACCCCTAGCAAAGTGGTACTGGAATTTTTCTTCCATTTCCTCCCAGGAATTAATAGAATTTGCCGGTAACGCAGCAAACCAGGTAAATGCTTGGCCTATTAAAGAATTAGGAAACAACCTAAGTTTTCCATTTCCATTATTGGAATATTCACCACACTAGACAGTGAATCTGGAAATATGTTCTAAGGCTGTTTTTTCATCTTCTCCTGAAAACATGGTAAAGTCAGGTATTTTAAACCTTCTAGGCCATTCCTCCCTATCTATCCTTTCGAGATAAGGTTTCCTATAAGGATCTCTTCTGTGCCCTTCTTGGTGGCTCCACTCTTGGTTGTTCGAATCGAGGTAGTTCCACTCTTGGTGGCTCCATTCTTGGTTGTTTGAATCTAGGTGGTTCCACTCTTGGTGGCTCCATTCTTGGTTGCTCCATTCTTGGTTGTTTGAATCGAGGTGGTTCTACTCTTGGTGGCTCCACTCCTAGTGGCTCTGCTACAGTTTATTCAACTCAAGGCTGTTCCATTCTAGGTGTTTCTATTATGGGGATATTAGGGTTGGTATTACTTGGTCTTTCCTCAGAGCCTATTACAGGGTTGATAGGATACCCTATAGGTATCTCTACATTTGTTGCTACCACTTCTATTTGAGGTTGCTAGCCAGATCCTTGGCCTGTTTCTATCCCTCTTGTGGTACTTCCTTGAGACATTCCCTGAACTAATGCAGCAATGTTTTGTGTGAAATGCTCAGTATTACTCACAGCCTGTTCTAGTTTCCTCATTCTACCATTTTGGTCATTTAGAATCTAGAGTGATAACTGTGTAGTATCGTCTTTTTAAACCATTGGTGGTTCAGTTTGGACATTCTCATTGAATGCCTCCATCCTTTCCTAGATTCTTGTACCCAAGTAGGTTTTGAGTTCATCAACCATGCTTTTGGCTGGTGGGGACAATTCAGTGTCCTAGTCTGAACTAGAGTTTTCTTCAGGTAACTTAGCACCCTTTCCAGAGTTTTTCATTTTTCTTGTTCTTACTGGCATATAGGACTCCCACTGTGGTCGCCAATTTGTTTGTTGCCAAACTAGAATTTTCAAAGAATGGTCGCCAATTTGTTTGAAGGAAACAAATAACTATGCTAGATAGGGATCTAGTACCTTACTGTAGAACCCTAATCTGACTTCGATCAAAAATGGGCTTGGTAGGCTCGGTGCTTGCCTTTTCCCAAAGGACTTTAAATTAAAAATGCAAATAAACAAAAAGAACGAAAATGACACTAATGTGAAATGCAATTAACAAGGTTAACTAATTAAGCTAATGCAACCAAACAAGAGAATAATAAAGCAGGTAACAACTAATTAAGCTAAGGCAGATAACAATTAACTAATTAAACTAATTTAAGTAAGCTAAAGCAGCTAATTAATTAATTAAGCTAACTAATTAAGCTAAATCTAGAGTAAAGATCATAGCATTCATAATTAAATCTAAGTTATAAACTAAAGTAACTAAACAATGCTAATTGAGGTAACTACATCTTAACAAAAGTAACACATGCAATCGAGATAACTAAAGCGTCAAATGAGGTAACATTCACATAAACAATACATTCTTATGTATTCAAGACATCAATCGAAAGAATATTTACAAGCATGTAAAGTGACTCTGCACACTCTCTTTCCTTCTCTTTCCTTAATACCCTTTCTCTAAGAAAACACTAGAAGCTACAAATGAAAGCTCTCTAAGTTTCTAAAGAAACAGTAACTTTTAATCTAACAAGTGTTCTTTGGGTTTGTTTGGGGGTGTGTGAAATGTATTTGGATTCACTATTTATAAGCCAACGCGCCAACGGTTACATTTCAAGCCTTGATCTTCTCTTCAAATCCAATGGAAATAACCCCTGTTACTTGCTAACTGCTTCGATCATGGTCTTTCTGTTAGAAAATCTAGGAACGTGCATCGTGCATAACTCCATTTGCCAGATGTCATCTGTGTGGCTATGAAAATCGAACACATGTTGCTCCCTGACTGGTTTGCGTGTTTCTTTATGATTGGCCCCTACTCTGGCCACTATTTTGTCTACGTGTCACCATTTGATTGACTTGCATTCTATTCACTACTTGATCCACGCGTTACTCTTTATTGACTTACGTGTCTCGTTCTGTTTAGACCACGTATTGACCACTGCTTAGTCCACATGTCGCCATTTAATTGGCGCACTTGCCAAATCATACGCCAGATCATTATTTTGAATTTTGTACTAACAATTGTGAAATTATTATGCCCCTAGCTTTATTGTATTGTTTAATTTGATTATTTGATGCCAAGAGCTTTAATGCTATACATTTAATTTGATTATTCGACATCAAGAATTTTGTAATTCAACTAGTATTATTGTTTGCTCTCCTTTATGAGGAGAACCATTATTCAAATCTTCTCTCCTCCAACTATCAAATTATCCCAAAAAAAAAATTGATTATTCCACTAGTCATTTGTCATCCTTAAATTAAATGTCGAAATTTATATGTAAATTGCATGGCTATACATTTTATTGTAAATTTACCCATTGGTGTTGCTCTAAAGAGAAAAAGAACAAGAAATTTAATTCTCTCACCTACTGGCTTCTGCCATATTCCAAGTCAATGAATTATTAGAGCTTGGGCTGAAAATTCGAAGATCAGGTTCCTGTGGCTTGCGTTTGTGCTCTTGTCAATTGCATTTGGGGTAAGCCCAGCAAGCCCCTGGGCTAGGGCAACCCCCCACCCAGGGGCGGCCCCGAGAGTTGGGTTGCCCTAACCTCGTCTAATTTTGGTTGCCCTATTTATTGTTTAATATTAAAAAAAATAACATAAAGTCCAAATTTTTTTATACAAAATCAAGGTTACATTATACTTTTAACCGGTTATAGTGCTTTATAATTAGCAAAATCCAACTCACAAAAAATTACCTAATACCTACAACCTATATGATATTACAATCTCGTTCAAATAATAAAAAATTATATTACACTCCTAAAAATCTAAACTAATACCTATTAATATTATTTTAGGTTTAATAGTTTTTAACTAAAAAATGTTTTAGTGTTAATAACACTATTACGCTCCCATAAAAAAATAAAAATAAAAACACAACACAGACAAATAAATTTAATGCGCAGCACTCCCATCCAAAGAATAAAAATAACACTACACTATTCGGTCAATACAAACACAACCACACCACACATGCCAACATTTAAAGTCTTAAATAAATACTCAACCACACAACATTCACATACAACAACACAACATTTAAAGTCTCAAATAAATACTCAACAACACAATATTCAAAATCTCAAATAATTCAACAACACAAATTCAAAATTCAAATAAATATAAAATAAATACTCACAAACACAAACACTACAACTCTCACACAAATCACAATATATTGGTCAAAGTGTAAAAAAAAAAAAAAAAGTAGGAAGCAAACGGGTCAGTGCATGTGCACATGACCCACCACTGTCCCCATCTCCCGGTAAAAGCAATACCAGTGCAATGCATCTGTCTTTTATAAAAAAAAAGAAAAAAAAAAAGAAAAAGAAAAGTGCATGCATAAAAATAATCCGAGTCAAATCATGCTATGATTTGAATCAAACAATCCGAGTCAAATCATGCATAAAAAGTGCAATGCATAAAAGCAAACCAGATGCATGCACATGCACTGACCCGTTTTTTACTGGGGGCTGGAGACAGTGGTGGGTCATGTGCACATGCACTCATGGCCGGCTCAACCTATAAGCCATTTAAGCAATGGCTTTAGGCCCCCAAATTGGAAAGGCCTC
>OU015767.1:24028336-24084167 GCA_907173295.1 Fagus sylvatica | reverse complement strand
TGCAGGAAAAAGTAACTTGCGTCTTGATTGGCCTACTCGCTTCAGTGTTTGCTTGGGAACTGCAAGAGGACTTGCTTATCTCCATGAGGAATCAAGGCCAAGGATTGTACATCGAGATGTGAAGGCTAGCAATATTTTGATTGATGGAGAACTATGCCCTAAAATATCAGATTTTGGATTAGCAAAGCTTTACGATGACACAAAAACCCACATCAGCACCCGAGTTGCAGGGACCATGTAAGCTGCCTTATTCACTTTCTCAAAGCCATTATGTCTTTAATTGCCTGTTTTAATTGTATCAAAGTGCCATACTGCAGTTTAAGGTATAGATCTTTATATAAGTATCTGAAAATCAATCAATAATCATTAAATTCATTAGAAGAATGATTAATAACTATTACAAACATGAGGATGGTACTGGAAAGTTCTTTTGCCTTTTGTTTTCATTACTGATAATCAAGTCACATGTAGTAATCGAACCTTGTCAGATGCCTTGATGGTTTTGAATAAAACTTTTAATTTTAAATCTTGTAGAGGCTATTTGGCACCAGAATATGCAATGCGTGGGCACCTGACTGAGAAGGCTGATGTTTTCGGCTTTGGTGTTGTTGCTTTGGAGATTCTTAGTGGGAGGCCAAACTCAGACAATAGCTTGGACACTGATAAAATTTTTCTCCTTGAATGGGTATGGGAAAGAAATTAAATTTATCCCCTCTTTTTCCCTTTCTTAGTTCACCGTTGTCGAAAATAAATTCTTATTTATTCTCCTTGTCACGAATCAATATAACGTTGTCAGGCATGGACTCTACATGAAAATAACCAGAGTTTAAGGCTGATAGATCCCACATTAACAGAATTTGATGAAGGTGAAGCCACTCGAGTGATAGCAGTGTCTTTCCTGTGCACGCAGGCATCACCAATGATGCGGCCATCCATGTCCCGTGTTGTGGCCATGCTTGCAGGAGATATTGAGGTAGGCGTTGTTACATCAAAGCCGAGTTATTTAACTGATTGGAATTTTAAAGATATAACTAGCAGCTTTTTGAGTGAAGAAGATAGAAAGCAACGTGGGGATAGTAGTAATACTAATAGCCAACTCAGTGATCCAATACCTTCTTCTATAAATGTCACTGAGACCATGTTCAGTGGCATTGTTGGAGATGGAAGGTGAAAACATTTTTCTTTGCTGCAGTCACTCAGTAATACTACTGCCTTTGCCATTTTAGGCACTTCAAATGGACCATTTTTAAATAGCAGTATCCAACTCACATTTGAAATTCCAAATTTCTTTTTGCAGCATTGTTACAAGTACAACAAATTCAAAACTATTGAGATGACAAATTTCACTTTCACGTAAAATTATCACTGACATCATTTTGATTGTACACCAATCGCAATCTAAACTTATGAAATTTATTATGGATTTCGTTGTGGCTAAGAAAGAAAATATTCCACTGATCATTCCCCGAAGGGAGCTATTTTATATGGTCTTCTTGTATTATGGTCAGTGCTTGGTAGGGTCATACGTCGTTGCTATGAATTTTTCAAACAGCTTATACATAAGACACGGTGTTGAATATAATTTATTGAGAATTTTGTTGTAGCTTTAAACTTACTTTTCGTTAGTGGCGTCAACAATGATTCAAAGAACAAGAAACTCTCTCACGTTCTTTACTGGCTGCTGCCATATATCTATATATCTATATATGTGCTTTGAAGTCAATAACAGTAATTAATGGTGCTGAAAATTCGTAGCTCAGGTTCGCGTGGAAAGTGTTTGTGCTCTTGAGTCTTGTCAATTGTTATTCGGTCAATACGTCGTTGCTATGAATTTTTCAAACAGCTAATACATAAGACACGGTGTTGAATATATTTATTGCAGATTTTGTTGTAGCTTTAAGCTTACTTTTCGTTAGTGGCGTCAACAAAGATTCAGAGAACAAGAAACTCTCTCACGTTCTTTACTGGCTGCTGCCATATATCTATGTATGTGCTTTGAAGTCAATAACAATAATTAATGGTGCTGAAAATTCGTAGCTCAGGTTCGCGTGGAAAGTGTTTGTGCTCTTGAGTCTTGTCAATTGTTATTCGGTCAGAAAACAAAATAGATAAAATAAAAAAGTTGAAATACTGACATTACGTACAGGTGTCTGAACAAGTAATTAACTTAGGATTAATTATTGAATACAAGGTTTTTATTGGATAATAAAAAATTTTATCAATTGAGTTAATTAGAATATGCTTTAAGTGTGTTTATAGTGAAACACATGAGTCCAATTACATTGTATTTTCTTTCAATCTATTTTTGTTGTCTTTTATTTTGTTTTGCTTAATAAATATGCCCTTTGTCCCGATAAAAATTTGTAAATGACAGATATCTTGATGTCAAGGATCAAGTGATAGACTAGGGTTATAATTTTAATTAAATTTATATATTTTGTTGAATTTAACTTCACATCATCATCTATTTGTCACCTTAATTTAATACAACTATATTTTTTTTCTTCTTCTCAAATGGCCCTATGTGCAAAATGTATTAATTTAATCCACTCCATGCCATTACAATTGAGGAAAACAAAGGCAGAAAGATTGTGCATCTATATATAATGTATTAATTTAATTCGAATTGGAAATATTTATTATAACCTTTAGGGAATAAGATTTTCTCCATTTAAAATGAAATCTAGTTATAGGGATATAAATTATAATTTACCCATTTTTTTTATTCTTGTCAACACCACAAAGATGACACTGACTGAAGAGTTATGCACAAAATGAATGTTAATATTTTTAAGTTCTCCTTGCACAAAATGAATGCACAAAGATCACACTTGTTTAGTTGTTTATGTTTTGAGATTTAAATCCTGGCTATGTATATAAAAGGACACATAAAATGCCAAAAGTGAATGTTAATGAATTGATTGGACGCAATTCAAAGAAAATTACTCCCGTCATCGTCACCGTCACCAACGCTTGTGCATTCTATGAATCTATGATCCTATAGTCCAAAAGTAAATGTTGATTTGAAAAATCTCTTCAATCATTTTGATCGCAATTGAAAGTAACTTTCTCCTGTCACTGTCACCAAAGCTTTTGCATTGACGCGGATTTCTCTTTTGCATTTATCCGGATCTTGTGCAATAGTTTTATATATGAGAATCAAATTGCATGATAATAGTTTCAAATGGTTAAAAATGAAGAATTGTAATATAATTTTTTATTTCGGTCATTGATTCAATATATTAAAAAAATATTTAAAATATTATTTTTTTTTTTATGGGAAGGTCGAAGTCAAAAATCATTTTTAATAAATAACCGAGATCAAAATTATTATCATGTAATTAATTTGAAATCTCAATCCCAACAATTAGTTTAGATATCTCAATCATTCAATAAAAATATTAAAAAAATGAAAAATAAAAATAAAAATTTTGTAAGAGGTATTGTACGGCTCTCAATCCTTATTGCATCACATTGGAATTTCTTGAGCCTGACAATCAGACTTTGACATTGACATCACATAAAAGTAGTACATATAATTCTAGAAAGAAATAAAAAAACACTTTGATATTTTTAATTTGAAATTGTAAATTCTAAAATTTCGAAAATATTCAAATTATTCATTTTATCTAAATTTCTCACATTTTTGTTTAATTTATATTAATAAATTCATTTTTTAATATTTTTTGAATAAAAAAAATGTTTTTGAACTAAATTTTAATTGATTTATTTATAAAGTTTTAGACATAAAAATCAATCGGGTAAGTCTCAAAGTTTGTGGACTTCCTTTTTTTTGGGTAAAAAACGATAGCAAGACTTTATTATTGTTTAAATAACCTGTACATATGTATAACATGAGGCATATACTCAAGGCAATCTTCCAGCCACATTTTACTACCCACACGGGTTTGTGCTCTCTGGGTTAATGCTAAAGCAACTCTATTACATTTATGATCAACCCACATAAAACGAATATTCTTCAACTTGATAGCCATTGCTTTTATATCATCCATGTATTCCCATATGGAGCTAAACAAAATTCACTTGACCCAAAGTTTAAGTACTTCTAATTTAAAATAAGAAGATTAGTAAGTGAGTCTGTTTGATTTAACCCAAAGTTTAGAAAGTGTTTTTGTATTTTCTCCTATAATTTTTAGAGGGTTGATATTTCTACACTAACCAGTGATATTTTCGTACCATTTAGTACGAAAATATCACTGTTTACTGCACCAAACAGTGATATTTCCGCATTTCATACCAAATGATGCGGAAATATCACTGCTTAGTGTGGAAATATCATTAGCCAATTTTTATCCAATGTTAAGTCAAGCTTCCTTTACAAGGACTTTAAGATTTTTATAGTTAAGAATAAAGTAGCTCATTTATTTCATTTAAAAAATAAGTTATATAAAATTACACTTATTCAGTATCAAACGGTTTACCTATTTATTTTGCAATTAAAGTTTTTTTGCTAAACTTTTGCAATTAATTTATACTATGATACAATGTATTATTTACATTGTATAGTTATTGTTTAAATCAAATACAATAATATTATACACCAATCTTACCGGTTTCGGGCAATATTATCATCCCATCTTGTCTCTCTCCTCCATAATTCATATATCCATTTAATTGGATTTGAATTGAACATTGATGGTTAGGGTTTGTGAGAGGATTAGGGATGCGAAGGAGAGAGGGAGAGAGAGCCGGGCATTATTTGACCTTCATGATACATCAAATGTAATTTGATCATAAACCTTTTGAAATGGGTAAAATTTAGGTATAGTTCCTTAGGTCAAGTATATTAGGTTCCTAGTTGAATTCAAATACATTGAATTTAAATATTCTTGGAAAAGATAACATTGTTTGTGTTTCATTAGTTAATGAACTATATGTTTGAATTCAATTGGGGAACCTAATGTACTTGACCTAAGAAACTGTACCTAAGTTTTACCCTTTTAAAATATTTATATAAATAAAGAAGTCATTTCACAAAATCCACTCTTTCCTACATATATATCAAAAATCGATTAAAGATATTATTCCTTTGGTTGAACCTTGTAGAAATGGACTAATGGTCATTAATTTATCCAATTTTTTTATTTTATTTTGTTGGAAAAGTTGCATTGACTTTTCCTAAGGTTTAGCGTAAGTGCACTACATCCCTTAAGGTTTCGAATTATACATTAACCTCCTTACTTTTTTTAAATCATATGCATTCACCTCCCCTATATTTTAACTCTGTTAAATTGCTAACGGAAATTGTTAAAATACCATTTTACCCTCATTTTCAAAACAAATTTCTCTCAATAGAAATTTCTTAATATACCCTTCACTGCTTTCTAACTTTTCCTCCACTATTTCAAATTTTTCTTTTTCTTTTTTAAATCTTATTTACATCAATTTATTTATTTTATTATGTATTTTTTTTTCTTTGCCTTTCATTTACTTTTGTAGCTCGAACTAACTGTTTTTCCTGTGGACCAAAAACCTGTAGTAAATTGACCTTAGACTTATTAGTTTTGACATGCAAATTTTTCTTAGGTATAAGTGAACTAAAGTCACTAGATGTAGTATTAACATCTACAAAAGGAAAAGGATCTGCATCAACTGCCATGCTTTCTTGAGGTACTTCAGGAAATTTAAAAACATTTCTATCTATTTTATCCTGTACCACGTTCTAAAAGTTACACAAGATTTGGTGGCATGAGTATAGATACTAATGTTATTTGCAGTAATCTCTTCCTCTCAACTCTTCCTTAGAAGGAAATCTATGTCTTCCTATAATCCTCAACTGATTGGTTTTGTACAGGATGTCAAAGATTTCATCTGCTCTTTCTACATCAAAAGAGTAAGCCTTTAAAGGAGAAGCTGGTTTGTTGGACTCTTATGCTTGAATTTGCTTTTTATGTAAAGCCTCACAAACAAATGGTCCTTGACCTACATATTCTGCCAAATCAATCTCATAATTGGGATCTTGGTAGTAAGTCTCATAAGAAGAGTTTTTCCTTTGATTTTCTTCCTTTAAGAGCCCTTCAAACCTCAATGCTCTTTCTGACAGCTCGAATAGGTCAATGAAAGTTATGCTTTCAAATTTCTTTCTTAGCTCAAAATTAAGACCATTGATGGCTATCTTAACATATTCCGCTTCTGGTAAAGTGGTGAGACATCGTGTTCCGATTCTTTTAAACCTCATGATGAACTGCTCTATGGATTCTTCTGGTTTTTGCTTTAATCGAGCTAAATCTACCCCTAGCAAAGTGGTACTGGAATTTTTCTTCCATTTCCTCCCAGGAATTAATAGAATTTGCCGGTAACGCAGCAAACCAGGTAAATGCTTGGCCTATTAAAGAATTAGGAAACAACCTAAGTTTTCCATTTCCATTATTGGAATATTCACCACACTAGACAGTGAATCTGGAAATATGTTCTAAGGCTGTTTTTTCATCTTCTCCTGAAAACATGGTAAAGTCAGGTATTTTAAACCTTCTAGGCCATTCCTCCCTATCTATCCTTTCGAGATAAGGTTTCCTATAAGGATCTCTTCTGTGCCCTTCTTGGTGGCTCCACTCTTGGTTGTTCGAATCGAGGTAGTTCCACTCTTGGTGGCTCCATTCTTGGTTGTTTGAATCTAGGTGGTTCCACTCTTGGTGGCTCCATTCTTGGCTTTCTTGGTTGTTTGAATCGAGGTGGTTCTACTCTTGGTGGCTCCACTCCTAGTGGCTCTGCTACAGTTTATTCAACTCAAGGCTGTTCCATTCTAGGTGTTTCTATTATGGGGATATTAGGGTTGGTATTACTTGGTCTTTCCTCAGAGCCTATTACAGGGTTGATAGGATACCCTATAGGTATCTCTACATTTGTTGCTACCACTTCTATTTGAGGTTGCTAGCCAGATCCTTGGCCTGTTTCTATCCCTCTTGTGGTACTTCCTTGAGACATTCCCTGAACTAATGCAGCAATGTTTTGTGTGAAATGCTCAGTATTACTCACAGCCTGTTCTAGTTTCCTCATTCTACCATTTTGGTCATTTAGAATCTAGAGTGATAACTGTGTAGTATCGTCTTTTTAAACCATTGGTGGTTCAGTTTGGACATTCTCATTGAATGCCTCCATCCTTTCCTAGATTCTTGTACCCAAGTAGGTTTTGAGTTCATCAACCATGCTTTTGGCTGGTGGGGACAATTCAGTGTCCTAGTCTGAACTAGAGTTTTCTTCAGGTAACTTAGCACCCTTTCCAGAGTTTTTCATTTTTCTTGTTCTTACTGGCATATAGGACTCCCACTGTGGTCGCCAATTTGTTTGTTGCCAAACTAGAATTTTCAAAGAATGGTCGCCAATTTGTTTGAAGGAAACAAATAACTATGCTAGATAGGGATCTAGTACCTTACTGTAGAACCCTAATCTGACTTCGATCGAAAATGGGCTTGGTAGGCTCGGTGCTTGCCTTTTCCCAAAGGACTTTAAATTAAAAATGCAAATAAACAAAAAGAACGAAAATGACACTAATGTGAAATGCAATTAACAAGGTTAACTAATTAAGCTAATGCAACCAAACAAGAGAATAATAAAGCAGGTAACAACTAATTAAGCTAAGGCAGATAACAATTAACTAATTAAACTAATTTAAGTAAGCTAAAGCAGCTAATTAATTAATTAAGCTAACTAATTAAGCTAAATCTAGAGTAAAGATCATAGCATTCATAATTAAATCTAAGTTATAAACTAAAGTAACTAAACAATACTAATCGAGGTAACTACATCTTAACAAAAGTAACAGATAGTGCAATCGAGGTAACTAAAGCATCAAATGAGGTAACATTCACATAAACAATACATTCTTATGTATTCAAGACATCAATCGAAAGAATATTTACAAGCATGTAAAGTGACTCTGCACACTCTCTTTCCTTAATACCCTTTCTCTAAGAAAACACTAGAAGCTACAAATGAAAGCTCTCTAAGTTTCTAAAGAAACAGTAACTTTTAATCTAACAAGTCCTCTTTGGGTTTGTTTGGGTGTGTGTGTGTGTGTGTGAAATGTATTTAGATTCACTATTTATAAGCCAACTTCAACGGTTACATTTCAAGCCTTGATCTTCTCTTCAAATCCAATGGAAATAACCCCTGTTACTTGCTAACTGCTTCGATCATGGTCTTTCTGTTAGAAAATCTAGGAACGTGCATCGTGCATAACTCCATTTGCCAGATGTCATCTGTGTGGCTATGAAAATCGAACACATGTTGCTCCCTGACTGGTTTGCGTGTTTCTTTATGATTGGCCCCTACTCTGGCCACTATTTTGTCTACGTGTCACCATTTGATTGACTTGCATTCTATTCACTACTTGATCCACGCGTTACTCTTTATTGACTTACGTGTCTCGTTCTGTTTAGACCACGTATTGACCACTGCTTAGTCCACATGTCGCCATTTAATTGGCGCACTTGCCAAATCATACGCCAGATCATTATTTTGAATTTTGTACTAACAATTGTGAAATTATTATGCCCCTAGCTTTATTGTATTGTTTAATTTGATTATTTGATGCCAAGAGCTTTAATGCTATACATTTAATTTGATTATTCGACATCAAGAATTTTGTAATTCAACTAGTATTATTGTTTGCTCTCCTTTATGAGGAGAACCATTATTCAAATCTTCTCTCCTCCAACTATCAAATTATCCCAAAAAAAAAATTGATTATTCCACTAGTCATTTGTCATCCTTAAATTAAATGTCGAAATTTATATGTAAATTGCATGGCTATACATTTTATTGTAAATTTACCCATTGGTGTTGCTCTAAAGAGAAAAAGAACAAGAAATTTAATTCTCTCACCTACTGGCTGCTGCCATATTCCAAGTCAATGAATTATTAGAGCTTGGGTTGAAAATTTGAAGATCAGGTTCCTGTGGCTTGTGTTTGTGCTCTTGTCAATTGCAGGGCTGGCCTTGGGGTAAGCCCAGCAAGCCCCTGGGCTAGGGCAACCCCCCACCCAGGGGCGGCCCCGAGAGTTGGGTTGCCCTAGCCTCGTCTAATTTTGGTTGCCCTATTTATTGTTTAATATTAAAAAAAATAACATAAAGTCCAAATTTTTTTTTATACAAAATCAAGGTTACATTGTACTTTTAACCGGTTATGGTGCTTTATAATTAGCACAATCTGACTCAAAAAAATTACCTAATACCTACAACCTATATGATATTACAATCTCGTTCAAATAATAAAAAATTATATTACACTCCTAAAAATCTAAACTAATACCTATTAATATTATTTTAGGTTTAATAGTTTTTAACTAAAAAATGTTTTAGTGTTAATAACACTATTACGCTCCCATAAAAAAAATAAAAATAAAAACACAACACAGACAAATAAATTTAATGCGCAGCACTCCCATCCAAAGAATAAAAATAACACTACACTATTCGGTCAATACAAACACAACCACACCACACATGCCAACATTTAAAGTCTTAAATAAATACTCAACCACACAACATTCACATACAACAACACAACATTTAAAGTCTCAAATAAATACTCAACAACACAACATTCAAAATCTCAAATAATTCAACAACACAACATTCAAAATATCAAATAAATATAAAATAATACTCACAAACACAAACACTCAACTCTCACACAAATCACAATATATTCAATCAAAGTGTAAAAAAAAAAAAAAAAAAGTAGGAAGCAAACGGGTCAGTGCATGTGCACATGACCCACCACTGTCCCCATCTCCCAGTAAAAGCAAACCAGTGCAATGCATCTGTCTTTTATAAAAAAAAAGAAAAAAAAAAAAAAAAAAAGTATGCATAAAAAAAATCCGAGTCAAATCATGCTATGATAAAAACAATCCGAGTCAAATCATGCATAAAAAGTGCAATGCATAAAAGCAAACCAGATGCATGCACATGCACTGACCCGTTTTTTACTGGGGGCTGGAGACAGTGGTGGGTCATGTGCACATGCACTCATGGCCGGCTCAACCTATAAGCCATTTAAGCAATGGCTTTAGGCCCCCAAATTGGAAAGGCCTCTAAATTTTTTATGATTCATATGTAATATATATTAATTTTTTTTTTCTCTCTCTTTCCCCGTCTCTTTCTCACTTCACGTCTATTACTCCCTCAACGTACCGTGAGTCTGTTTCTTTTTCTATTCTTTTGTTTTTTCTCTTCACAATCTTCTTTTCAGCTTTTTTGTAAGAGCTCTGTGAGCCGTGCTAAATGAATATATCTAATTGTCGGTTGTGGCTAACATCAAGCCATGTGTAATTTCATTTTTTTTTTCTTTTCTATTTTTTATATTATGAACCAATAGTTAGATTAAGTCCTTTGTATTTATTTGTCTGATGAGTGAAGTATGGAAGTCATGTGAGTTATTGTGATGACTTTGAAGAAAATCAAATATTCTATTTGATGGGTATAGGACCTTTTTTTTTTAATTGTGATTAATAATTTTGAATAAAATTCCAATAAGAAAAATTCATAAATATTAATTTAATTTAGCATTGAATGGTTAAAAAAAAAAAAAAAGGCCTCAATTTAATATTTGGCTTGAGGCCACCAAAAAGTTTGGACCGGCCCTGCATGCACTGACCCGTTTTTTATTTTTTGATAAGCTCCTTCACTATTAAGATATTATATAAAAGTCAGTGTAAGTGTTCTCCTCTATTTCATGTAAAATACGAGAGGCCATGAATTTGAAGGTGAAGCGACCGTCTTCTTCACTATTTGTTTACTGCTACTGTCTCTTGTTCTTCCTCGTATTATCCTTTGACATTTCAAATGCTCAAAATGCTACCACAGACCCATCTGAAGGTACTCTCTCTCTCTCTCTCTCTCTCTCTTTATGTATGTGTGTGTAGTAAATCTCATTTCATTTCAAACTACTGATGAAGCTCTTATAATCTACGTGTGTAACTTTTCCTTCAAAGTAGTACTCATGAACCGCTTGAAATCTATATAAATTGTAATAAAAGTAATGAACCCAAATCTATATAAAGCTTGAAGTGTAAACTTTGGCAAGCCGTGGAAGCCGATTTACGGGACTCATGCAGAGAAGCTCGCACGTGTTTAGTTAAATTGATATATTTTTCAAGTTGAGTGGGTCAGTTTTGTGTCCCTGCATTTTTGTGACTGTGTGGTAGATATGTTTATGTTGTTTGTATTAATCAATAATGTCTTTTATTTATTTAAAAAAAAAAAAGTTAAATTACATCAAATCTTGTAGCTCAACTCTAATTTTTTGGTGTTTCCAACAAAAACATCTATCAAATCCACCGTCCATTAATTATCGAATTATCAAATAAAAAATAATTAAATTACACTACTATTTATTGAAATGACTCCCTCTAACATTTTTCTTTAAAGTTTCTATAAATACAATAAATAAATCCATATTTCACTTTCTTAATGGAATATTTAAAAAAAAAAAATTATATTCAAATTATATATGGACGAAATGACACTCTCAAGTCTCATCCCTGGAGGGGAAAGAATTATTTTCCATAAATCTCAAGAAGAGATATCAAGATCCTCTAGGTTCTTAGGTACTCTACCACATAGAGTTCTCTAAATCTTGACATTCATTTTAAATAAAAGGCTAAAGAAATTATTCCACTAACATAATACACTCCAAGGTCAACCCATAACCAAATTTTATTTTATTATTATGTTAGTGAATGTGATATGACATCATCTTAGCCTTATTTTAAAATAATGGTCAAGATTAAATCTATGTGGTAGAGTACCCTAAGAACTTTAGAGGATCTTGATCCAGAAGAGATATTGGGGTAATTTACCAAAAATAGAAAGAAAGAAATATTTTGGTGAGTGGGTTAAATACTTAAATGATATCTTCTTTTTCTTCTTCTTCAACTTCTTTTTCCCAAACCATCTGTACAAAATGTGTCAATATAAATTATATAATCCACTCCATCCCAATGCCACGACATATGAGAAAAACGAAGAAAGAAAGATTGTAGTGCATCTATATATAATATATACTGATATGTTATCACTTAATTAATTCACCAAAATGAATTAATTTAATTCAAATTGGAGGACGAAGCGTATTAAGCCTGTGTTGGGATCCTCTATTTTGGGAATACATTTTAGAGAATGCATTCTTGCTAGAATACATTCTCTAGCATGCATTTTGCTGAAAATAGTGCGTTTGGTAAAATATTGAAATTATTTATAAGAAGTGATTATGAAAATGAAATTTATAAGAATTATGTTTGAAAGTTGTGTTTGGTTGATATTTTAAAAAATGCATTATTCCTATTAAATAATATATTATTAGTATACATTATGTAATTAACATTTTTTTTTTAAATATCTCAATACAAGGTTAAAAATATATTTACTACCAATACAAAATTAACAATGTAATAAATAAATAAAGTATTACGTTGTAATTTAAATTAATATCTACTAATAAAAAAAAATAGGTCATGATTTGTGCACATCTCCTTACACATATTTTTATAAAATTTGAATAATATAATAAAAAATATAAAAAATTACATTCTACCATCTTGAACTATCACCTTTTTTTTAATGTTCTCCCAAACTTTTGATTTATACTATTTATCCCCCGATTGCACTCAATTGCACATCCGTTACACCTTCTTTCAAATTCTCGTTAAAATCAACGGAAAAGTGAATCACGTGCCCAACACGTGACTCATGGGCTCACACATCCCCTAGAGTCTTAAAATAAATCTGAAGTGACCAAACTACACATCCCCTAGAGTCTTAAAATAAATCTGAAGTGACCAAACTACCCTTAATGTAGTAAAATAAAATCCGGTCCACCCCTATCCTAACCGGTCCACCCTTATCCTAATTAAATCTCCTCCACCACTAGGGAAATGACAACTCACCTCCCTACTTTTAACCAACCAATCACTCTCTTTCTTTTCTTTCTTCTTTCCTTCTTCTCCATCTTCACCCACGAAAGTTTCTTCTTTCTCTAAACTCCATGACCAAAGCTTCCATGACCAAAGTCCAAGTGGCTTTCTTCCTATACCCGAACCACTCAGTCTCCCCTATCCCTAAACGATACCGTTTCAGTGGGGACCGAGAACAAGACCTCGTTTCTAAACGAGATCTAAGAGTCTCTCTGCTCTTCACCACCATCACGAATAGTGATTGCGGTGAGCTCGACCTGATTTTGGGTGACAAAACGACGCCGTTACCGTCGTCTGAGGCCAGAAATTCATTCCACTGCGAGAAAGTGAAGGAGGCCCTGTCCACGTGGCAGCCACCAGCGGTCAAACCGAAGATCATTGACAGAGAAGTAATTAATGGTTTAGCTTCTCTTCTCGAAGAGATATCCTAAACAAAATTTTGGATTTTTTTCCCTTTTCTTATATATTTTATTTTTCCAGTGTAAAAAAAATTATATATATAATCGTAATTGGAGAATACTAGTACAATCATTTTTATTTTTAAATTTTAATCCTCCCACAGTGAATGTATTGCCCTTGCACAGATGGAGATGAGTATGAATAGGCAACTTTGATGGAGATGAGTACTGATTTGGGCGGAGAAAACTAGAGAGGGGTTTAGGAAAATAAAACATTGATTCTTTAAAAAAAAAAATAATAATAATACTGGTTGATAGCTTGAAATGCTTTGGCCATGGAGTTTAGAGGAAGAAGAAGGGAAATTTTTCTAGGTGAAGATTGGGGAATAAGGAAAGAAGAAAGAGAAAGAAAGTTGATTGAATGATTTGTGATTAGTTGGTTACTTCAATCCAGATGGTGTGTATGATGTTCCAATTAGTATATTGTTTTAGTGATGAATTGAGTTATAGTTAACAGTGAACTGAGAGTGTTTAGGGTGTTAGGGTGTAACACTGATAAGGGTATTTTGGGGTTTTCAATTTAATTCATGGGTCCCCTCAAAAAAAAATTTAATTCATGGGTGATATCTGTTCTGGTGGACCCGTGTGTCACGTGATTTTCACGTGTTTTACTGTTCTGTCTATTCTAACGTGGGGAAGGAGGGTGTAACGGACAGGCAATTTAATCCAATTCGGGAATATATCGTGCATGTCGAAAATTTAGAGTAGAGATTGAAAAATGGGTGATAATTCAGGTGTTAAAGTGTAATTTTTCTAAAAAAAATAAAGAAATGTGTATGTGTCTGCAATAGAAATATACACAATCCATTTATGATAAAAAAAATATCATAGATATTCTTTAAATAAATTTTCACAATTCTATATCAGAGCTCTTTGATTTTTTGATACAAAATGAGAATATTTTTTCAAAGATAAAAGAAAGAAAGAAAAAAAAATAGGGAATACATCAGAAAAAGAGAAAAAGTAGGGAACAAAAAAAAGGGAAGGAAAATAAAAGAAAGAAAGAGAAAAATTAAGCGAGAGAAAAAAGAATTGTTCGAGTAATAAACTGTTGTAAGTGGGTCTCATTTACTTTAGTAAAAATTAAAAGTAGAAGCTAAAATCAGAATCCAAAATATTTTGGATTTTAACTTCTATTTTAGAAATGAGAATTTGCAAAATACATTTTAGGTAGAATGTATTTTACATTTCTCAAAATTCCAACCAAACATCTTAGATTTTTTTGTAGAATATATTTTATGCATAAAAATCCGTGAAATCACTTTTAAATAGGGGATCCAAACACAAGCTAAATCTAATCATAGGGACATAAATAATAATTTATCTCATTTTTATTTTCTTCTCAACACTACAAAAATCACACTGACTAATAATTTATGTCATTGTATCAATAATTATTCATCTAGTAATGCATATTGCTACACGCACCCGGCATAACATGACATTTAGATAGTTATGAATTTTTTTTGTGAAATTATTGTGACTCGTGATTTATTGTTTTTCACCAAACTAAATTCCTCTAAGGGAAAACTTAACATTTTTTTTTTTTTTTGAAAACAAAAGTATTTAGAGTTTAAAAAAACAAAAAAACAAAAGTGTTTAGAGTTTTTCAAATCCTTTATTATTCTCTCGGGTGTATATCATATTGGGTTATTTGATTTACAAATATAGGTACACTGAAAGCAATTGAAGTTTTAAAAAATTACATTTAACCAAATAAACAAAATAAACTGCGAAATAAACCTAATCAAAATAATTCGTTCATTCCAATTTCATGCATTTTTGGAAAAGGGGGGGCTTTGGGTTGACTGGTTAAGATTGGTGCTGGTTCACCGTTCATGGACATATTTTTTTTTTGTTTCTCCTTTTTCTTTAGATAAAAGAATATAGTTAAACATCACAATTTTTTTTTTTTAAATTTTTTATGAAATTTAAACATCACAATTTCATAGATTGATTTGATTGAAAAAATATTGAAAAAAATTGTGTTTTTTTTATAACTTATCTGAAAAATATGTCACTTTTAAAACGTGATTTGACTCAAAATTTAGAATCGTTGGTTCCACTCATATATATATTTTTTATTTATTATTATATATATATATATATATAATATATATATATATATATATATATATATATATTAAATTTATTTATCTCATATATATATTTTTTATTTATTAGAAATCATTTCAACTCATATGATTTCAGCTGTCATCTAATGAGTTTACTAGAAATCATGAATCAAAAGACAGTCTCCTAAATAATATGGGACAAGGACACCATTTGACTATCAATACCTCTTAAGTTACGACTGAGTTTCTTTACCTATTCATTTTGCAATTGCTTTATATATTATGGATAATTCTAAAACAACCATTCTTTTTGTGTGTGTGTGTGGGTATGTTACCTTAGCTCCAATAAATAAAAGGTCACACACTCACATATGATGGTACCTACATCACATTTTTTGGTATTCTAAATTTTTATTCATTTATTTAAATTTAATTTATATAAAAAATTTATAGTACCGATGACACGTTAGATATTAATAACATCACATATGATGGTAACAATAGTTAAGATTTGAGTGGGTACTGTACCAAAAAATAAAAAATGTATGAGTATAGAATGACCCTAAATCAAATACAATAGTATTATACTCAAATCTTAAGCTCAGATCAGATTTCAACTCAAACTAACAATTTGGGCTTCAAAATTTTATGATTGTATTGCTTAGCTCTCTCATGAAGAGAATATGGGTTCAAAATTCGAATCCAACCTTAGAAACAATAATATTTGGAATTGAGCAATAGTCAGTAAAGAAAATATGGAGAATAGAAAGAGATTGCTTCAAATCCAAGAATGTTTGTTATTGTCTGCTTTCTAATCCTCCGTTAACGTGAAAGTAGTATAAGGCTTTTAAGCCGAGAGTCTTATAGTTAAGTAACATGCTCTTCTTTATGTAGAGAAGAGTTTGAATCCCCTATTCTTCTATATTATAACTACCAAATTATCAAAGAAATATAAGGATTTAAAAGGGGTTTTGGTGAGATTTAAAATGATATGGCGTTTGGTTTATCCAAAATAGATCTTGGGCTCTGACCATATAGACTGGATTTGGTTAAGGAAACATTATTAGATACTCCTCGGATAAATCGGTGATATCCTCTCATCTCACATAAATAAAGTGAATCCCAACATGAATCTAATGGGTAATACCCTCTATTATTATGTAAAAAAAAAGAAGTATCAGTCACTCCCAAACATTATTGATAACGCATTCATTATAATCTGTGCGGTGATCTTTGTACTTTGGAATCTTTTCACGTACGTTTGGTTTATATTTTGGTCATATGATTTATGTGGTAGTGCTGTGATGTTGTTACTTGTGAGACAGTGAAGGCATTGAACTCAATATTCCAACAATGGGATGCACAAGCGGCGTCGTTGTGGAACACAACTGGAGACCCATGCAGCGGATCTGCCATAGATGACGTAATTGGAATTGAGGACGACCCGATGAATAACCCAGCTATCAAATGCGTCTGTAATGGTACCACCTGCCATATCACACAATTGTATGCTTCTCTCTCTCTCTCTCTCTCTCTCTCTCTCTCTCTCTCTCATAACGCATATATAATCACCATCTTCCATTCATAAATTATTCTCAAATTATAAACTAAAGTTTGGAATTTGGACCAAAAGGTGGAGTAACAGTTGTTTGTTACATATGGAAATCAAAGCGTTTGCTCCACATGGACATGGACCCCATTTCCATTTGAGATTCACAAACTCTGATAGTACATTGTAGAGTATATTGTCTCCTTTTGTGGCCCTCTTTCCATGTTGACCTCTTGAGGTATATATCACTACAATTCCAGTTCATGGAAAGCTAAACGCTATTCAATTCTCTTAGAGAGGCCATACAGATCTTACACCTCAACAGATTCTCACTCAACATTGGGGACATGTCTTTCAAATGCCATCCGTTTAAACTTGAGGGACATATTATAGTTTATTATGGTATCAGAGCAGGTGGTCTTGAATTCAACCCTATTTGAGTCCGGATTGGGTCTAGTGCTCCAATCCAGTGCACTGGGCCCAATCCAAGTCCATTTCACTCTATCTCCCATTTAAAAGTTATTCAATGTCTTGGGCCCCATTTTTTGAAGTGGAATTTGGGCTTATATGTGAGGGGATTTTATTTATTTTTGGTTATAACAAGTAAGAGTTGTGGGATTTGAACATAAGTTTTCCTCATGAAAGAGACTGAGCCACAAGTCTCTTCTCATGTGATGGGGGTGTTAGGAGGTGTTAGGATAATAGTTAAGTGATTACATTTTTTTTTCTATCAGTTTAAACTTTTGGAACAAGTGATAGTCTGTCACATACTAACCTTAACATATAAATTTGAATAGATAGCATTTTCTTTACTTATTGCGGGCTAACTGTTCATATATTTTTCCAGGAGAGTGTATGCCTTGAACAAACGTGGAGGGATTCCAGAAGAACTTGTCGCTTTGAAATATCTTACCTCCTTGTATGGATTTCATCACTCTCTGCGTTTGATTTATGATAATTAATTCAACTTTTCTTTTCTTTTTTTGAACAAAAAGTAATTAAAAAAAAAACTTATTGGTTATTCAAGATTGTTAAATTTTTTCATTAGAATGAGAGATTCAGATTTAGAGTTGATAATATTGTTCTACATCTGTAGGAACATTGATCGCAATTACTTCACAGGCCCCTTGCCAGCATTTATTGGAAATTTATCTGCATTGAAGAAATTGTAAGTATTGAAAAAAGGCATATATATAATTCGAACTTGTAGCAAAGCTTTACTGCCTATACACATTGTCCCCACATTGTTGCTAATGTTTAACTTTCTGCATCTGTTAGGGTAGGTTCATGTTTCTTCAGTGGCTAAGGCAACATGAGGAAATTGTTAAATTGCATTTATTTTCAGTAAAAACATGTGAAACACATCCAACTTGTTAAGTGCTATATAAACTGTCTGACCATGAATCATTTTGGGAATGCAAGTACCCATCATGTGGATGAAGAGAGAGGATGAAATGAAAGTCCTAGACCTAGTATTCTTTTGTTGTTATTAGAGGTGAACTAGTTCCTATCTAATTTTTAATTTTGGAGGCCTTCTGCATAACGAAAAGGGGTCATAGAGAAAGAAATTCCCCAGCAAATGAATTTGCACAACAAAATTTCAAGCAATGTGAATTTCCACAACGCAAGCAGCACAGGAACATGCATAGTGCTTGCCTAACATGCCTTGATATTCATCATCAAGACTCCTCAAATTCTCAGTTACTCCTCGCTTTGTAAAGGTTAAACCTTACATGTAACAACAATTATCATGCATTAGCACTTCTATTGCTGCCTTAGACAGTTACACATTGAACCAGCAACATATGCTGTCTTGGACATTTTATACATACCAAAATATTTGTGTCCTTTCTAGTTATATTCTGTTTACTATTTTTTAGTTTTGACAATTATTTCATTTTGCTTATTATGTTATTTGATACTTCCATATATTGTCATGTTATTTTATGGAAATAATTGATCAATACTGCTGGGGAAGTTTTAAAGTATAATTGCTGAGAATATCTGGTTGTTGGTTCTTAGATTTATTGTCTTTTAAACTGTTCAGGTCAATTGGCACCAATGCATTCTCTGGGACCATCCCAAAGGAGCTTGGAAACCTGAAGGAGCTAACACTGCTGTAAGACACGAAAACACCCTATAGTGAACATCAATTATTCTGTGAAAAGAAAGCATCAATCAACATTTTTGTCTTGTAAATGAAACCGTCATGGCCATGCCCTGGAGTAGCATTATGGTTCTTTATTATGATGGAAGTTAATTGCATCTCTGAATTCTGTAAAAAGAAGATGCATATTAAAAGCTTGCACATAATAGAATAGATAGGAAAAGAGGTTTAAGAACTCTGTTTCATAGCAGTAGATGTGGTAATACCGACTTACCTGAAAATTCTTAAAAGATAGCATCTTGGGTCTAAATACTAGGGATTAAGATCCTCCAGAGTTCTTAGGGTAACTCCACTATACAGTTCTTAAAATCCTATCCATCCATTTTGAAATGAGTGGATTGGATTCTGCCACGTTATCACTAATTTAGATAGATACCAAATTGGTGATATTCAACCTTTGTTTAAATGTTGATGATGTGGTAAAATCCAATCCAGTCATTTCAAAATGGATGGATAGAATTTTAGGAATTCCATTGTGGAGTTAACCTAAAATTCTAGAAGATCCTAACCTTACATACTAGCTATCATTTCTGAGTTGTTAGTTTGCTATTCCTATCCAAATTGTGTTGTTTTTATAAAAATTTTAAGATTTTTAAATAAATATTTAAGTAATCTAGATTCCAATTTTGAATTTCTTGATATGATAATAGGCTCATTGTCCACAAGGAGCATAAAAAGAAACCTAACTAGGACTATATTTGATATCATCTCACTAATTTCATTAAAAACACTATCAAATCCGAAGCTTTCATAAATTTCAACTTGAAAATGAAAATTTTTACAAGGCTCATTCTATCTAACATTACTACAGAAGTAGCAAAACCTCTTAAATGGCAGTGATAACTTGTATTTTAAGATATTAGTCATCTAGGATCATGACTTATAATAAATTCCAACTAGTACTATTCTTTTTTTCTTTTTCTTGTTTTGATAGGTATTTTACTAGTTTTGATGATTTACAAACCTGATTCTTAAAATATGATAATGCCAAAATGAGAAATTTTTATATGGCTCATTTTATCTAACATTACCTCAAAAATAAAAAGTCTTTCTTACTACTAGATCAACAAAAGCTCTTGAATGTCAGTCAGAAGTTGCATTTAATTAAACAGTCAAAGAAATCAGTTTTGAAACTGACTACTAGGAGAAAAATCACACCATGTAAATTTTGATGATTTCTTTGACATATAGCTTCTCTGGATATATATCATGCAGGGCTTTTGGTTCAAATAATTTCTCAGGAACACTTCCTCGAGAACTAGGTAATTTGGTCAAACTTGAGGAAATGTAAGTTCTAACATTCTTTTTCTTCAGTTTAAGCATGTGCATGAGTGTGTCAAATAGAAATGTCTAAATCATGTTGGTTTTTCAATTTTGCAGTTACATGGACAGTTGTGGATTGGGTGGTGAAATCCCTTCGACATTTGCCAACCTTACAAACATGCAAACCATGTTAAGAGGACATCACAGTTCTAATTTTTTTTTTTCTCATGTTAAGAGGACATCACAGCTTAATATAGATATGCTTGGATTTCAGGTGGGCATCAGACAGTCCTTTCACTGGCAAGATACCAGACTTCATTGGCAACTGGACAAAGCTAACATCTCTGTAAGCTATCAAAGTTTCTGGTTTCATCTTCAAATGCATTTTATGTGGATGATAAGTTGTACTTCTCTCTAGATTTTTATGCATTCTTCCAAAGCAGAGACGTATGGCTACTATAATACTACTGTTGAGAAGCCAGTTCAATGTTTTTGTAGGAGATTTCAAGGAAACTCTTTTGAAGGTCCAATACCATCCAGTTTTTCTAGCTTGACCTCATTGACCGATTTGTGAGTATATATTTTCCAAATTATTGTAATATCTCTCTGTCTCTCAACAAGACTATTTCCATAATGTTTGTGTATACATGTGTAGGCGAATTGGTGATATATACAATGTGAGCTCCTCCCTTGACTTTATTAAAAAAATGAAGTCCTTAACCAACCTGTAAGTTAACATACCCCTCCATTCACTCATATGCCTATCCAACTTTTTTTATTTTTTATTTTTATATACAATCTAAACTCGTTCACCTATGCACTAATTATCCATTGTTATTTTCTTCCATAGAGTTCTAAGAAATGCGTTGATAACTGGTAGTATTCCATCTGATATTGGAGAATACCAAAGTTTACAAAAACTGTAAGTTCCAATAGACGATTAAACCTTAAATGCTGAACTGATTGCTGAAACTTCTTTCTGTTCTATTTGTTTCTCTTGATTTTTTTTTTTGTTTTTTTGAAGGGATTTGAGTTTCAACAACTTAACAGGAGAAATACCAAGTGGTTTGTTCAATATAAGTTCTCTTCAAGACTTGTAAGTATGCCATTGCCTTCTTGTTTTTATTTTCTTCTTGAAACAGAAGGATTCAAAGTTACAAACATGGGACCTACACCCAACCTGTCCCTTTACCACCTAAGCCAGGGCTGAGCTCTTTGCCCCCATTGCTTGAAGATCTTTATTTATGCCCTCTTTTGTCATTATTCTGGACTTATGTTTTAGCCATAATTCCCTCTCTACCCCCCCTTTCCCTGAAAGTGTATGTGTGATACACTAGATTGCAGCCAGCCAGCCATAGGAGTTAGTCATACAGTTACGTAAAAGGTGGTGTTGGTTATAGGTTTGTTAGTGAGTACCGTAATTATAGGATCACGTGGAACATGTGCTGGTTTGTGTATGAATGTATAAATATCTGAATGTAATAGTAAAACAATAGCAATGAAAATATAATACAAATTTATCCAAAATACTCTCTGTTACGTTCTTTTCCATCTTTTCCTTATTGCTTTCATGTATTAGAGCCATTGATAGTGGCGATCACTTCTTCTTCATTTTCTTCTGCATCTTCTACACCTTCAAATCCTCCAGGAACAATTTCACAAACACCTATTCTTCTTCTTAAAGATCTTGTATCTGTGAAACTTGATGCTACCAACTATGTGATATGAAAATATCAAATATTGTCCATTTTTGAATCTTACTCTCTCCTTGATATGATTGATGGTACTACATCTCCTCCAGCACAGTATCTTTCAGATGCAAATGGTGAATCATCACTGAATATGAATCCTCTATACAAGCAGTGGAAAGCTCGTGATCAAGCTTTGAAAACACTGATCAACGCTACACTATCTCCCTCTGCTATAACATTGGTTATTGGCCAGACCACCGCTCAAGGTGTTTGGCAAGCTCTAGAATGGCGGTATACTTCTCTTTCGCGTACTCATGTCCTAAGTTTAAAGGGTGAGTTGGATCGCGTAAAGAAATCCAATACATAAACCATGACTGTTTATCTTGATCGGGTCAAGGAGATTAGAGATAAACTTGGTTTTGTTGGTGTTAATGTTGCTGATGAAGATCTACTACATGTAGTTCTTAAAGGATTACCTCCAGATTACGATCCTTTCTGCTCTGCTATGCGCACACGAGACAGAGTTATTTGTTATGAAGAATTACATGTTCTTCTTACTTCTGAGGAAGAATCCAAAAAGAATGCTAGGCATACAAGTTCAGATATTCCACATATGGCAATGGCAATAACCGACTCACCGTTTCCTGCACCAAGCATGAATACTCCGTTACCTCTTTGTTTTCTTGCACCTTGGAACAGAAGACGTGGTGGAAGAAATTCTAATAGGGGCTGTGGTGGACAAAATTCATTTAGCTCAAATCGTGGTGGTTTTTCTTCGAACTCTTAAGGATTTCCTCTTAATCCTCAAGGTTATTCTTAACCCTACAACTCACCTGGCACATTCCATGGTTCTTCTCAGCGTCCTCAGTGCCAAATATGTTGAAAAACGGGTCATCTTACACTAGATTGTTTCCATCGCGTGAATTTTGCTTACCAAGGCCGTCAACCACCAGCTAAGCTTGCTGCCATAGCATCCACAAACATGACAAATGCAATCAATGCTACTTCCTCAACTTAATCCAGTTGGATCTCAGATATTGGAGCCACTGACCACTTCACTCCAGATATTTCACACATCCCAGATTGTCATGAATATTGTGGTAATGAACAAGTTACTGTGGGCAATGGTCAATCACTTCCCATTAATCACACTGGTAATTCTCAACTCTATGCCTCATCTCATTTGTTTAAATTGCATCATGTTCTTCATGTTCCCTCCATGTCTTCAAATCTCTTATCTGTGCATAAGTTTTGCAAAGATAACAATGCCTCCTTTTATTTTGATGCTTCCAAGTTTTGCATCAAGGATCTCAGTTCGAGGAGGCTCCTTTACAATGGCCTCAGTGAGTGTGGTCTCTATACTATTCATGGTGCCATTCTCCTTGAGTCTTCCTCTCCACGATCTTTTCATACCTCTGCCATTGATTCTTCATCTTCTCTTTGGCACAATCGTTTGGGGCATCCATAACAGCTTGTACTTCATCATGTCTTACATAAACGTCTTAGTCTCCCTGTATCAAATACTCATTCTATCTGTAGTCATTGTTTAGCTGGTAAAATACACCAACTCCCATTTCCTAAATCTGTTTCCATCACCTCTAGACCCCTTGAGATTGTACATAGTGATGTTTGGGGTCTTGCCCCCATCACCTCCAATAATGGTTCACGATTTTACGTTATCTTTGTTGATGATTTTACTAGATTTACTTGGTTTTTTCCTTTACACCACAAGTCTCAAGTACTTTCTTCCTCTATGCATTTCAAATCCACTATGGAGAATTTACTTGGTTGCAACCTTAAAATTCTAAGAACCGATTGTGGTGGAGAATACTCAAAGCATGAATTTCAGACCTTCTGTTTTTCCACAGGTGTTTTACACCAGTTTACTTGCCCTCATACCTCTCAGCAAAATGGGGTTGCTGAGAGGAAGCATCGTCACATAGTTGACATGGGCTTAACTCTCATGTCACAAGCATCCTTACCCTTAACCTTGTGGCCATATGCATTTTCCACCTCTGTTTTCCTAATAAACAGACTTCCTTCCCCTCACCAAGGCTTCATTTCACCTTGGGAACGTTTGTTTGGTTCCATACCTTCATATTCTTCATTCCGTAGCTTCGGTTGTGCTTGTTATCCATTACTTCGTCCATACTCTAAACACAAGTTTCTTCCCAAGTCTGTTCAATGTGTGTTTCTTGGGTACCCATCCAATGCCAAAGGCTTTTTATGCTTTGATCCAGTTTTATCTTTATTTTTTGTTTCTCGTCATGTTAAGTTTGATGAGATTGTGTATCCTTTTCACAATCTCTCCACCTCATCTTCACTTCATAAAATACCAACTCACTCTCAATCCTCCAGTCCTGCTTGGTTAAGCACTTCACTGTATTTTCATCCATGTTCACTTCCTTCTGTTCTTGGCCCACCTCCAACTTCAATTTTATCGTCTCATACACCTGCCTCTACTGCTCTCGTGTCTATGCCACATGTCCCTGATCCAGTGTCCATGCCTCCACCTATGAGTTCTGGTATTGTTCCTTGCAATTTAATGACCACCCTATGTAGACTCATGCTAAGTCAGGCATTAGCAAGAAGAAACATGCTCATCTCACTAAAACTGCTCTAGGTTATCTCCATGTTGAACCACCATCTTTTGCTATTGCTCGCAACATTCCTTAGTGGCATGATGCCATGGCTTTTGAGTTTCTGCTCTACAATGGCAATCCACTTGGTCTCTTGTTCCATCATCTCCTGTCATGATGTTATTGGCTTGCCACTGGGTGTTTAAACTCAAATGCAATCCTGATGGCAGCGTTGCTCGCTACAAAGCTTAGTTAGTTGCAAAGGGGAATCATCAAATGCTTGGTATTGACTTCGATGAGACATTTAGCCTTGTTGTTAAGCTTGCCACCGTGCGTCTCATGCTTTCTATTGCTGTTCAACAACAATGGTCCCTGCGACAGTTGGACGTTAGTAATGCATTTTTGCATGGCTCTCTCAAGGAATGTGTGTATATGCTCTCTCAAGGAATGTGTGTATATGCGTCAACCACCTGTATTTGTTGACCTTGCCTCACCTTCTCATGTATGTTTTCTGCACAAGTCAATTTGTGGCTTACGACAAGCTCCTTGTGCTTGGTTTGAGAAATTCTCCTTTCATCTTCTTACAATCGGGTTCATTGCCTTATAAGCTGATTCGTCTTTGTTTTTGTACAAGCATATGGCTCTACGGTTTTGTATTTGCTTCTTTACGTGGATGATATCATCATCACTGGCAATGCTCCCATGGCAATTACTGAGTTGATTACTAATCTTGCTTCTGCTTTTGAGCTTAAGGATTTAGGTCCTCTGAAGTATTTTCTTGGTCTATAAATCGACTACAAGCCATCTGGTTTCTTTGTTCATCAGTCTAAATATGCCATGGATGTTCTCTCTCGACAGAATATGTCCATTTGTAAGCCGTGTTCATCACCGTTTGTGTCTAGCTCCAAACTCTCCTCTGCCTTGGATGACTTTCTTCCTGATCCTACACCATATCGCAGATTGGTAGGTGCTCTCCAATACTTCACGTTTACACGCCTTGGCTTGTCTTTTGCTGTTAATTCTCTGTGCCAACACATGCAAAGTCCCACATCTGCTCATTTGATTGCTGCAAAACGAGTTCTATGATGTGTTCGTGGCACCATCTTTCATGGGATTTTATTTCAGCTTGGTCCAATGCATCTTATTGTTTTCACCGATGTTGATTAGGCCGGCAATCCAGTGGACTGACACTCCGGCAACAATCTCATTACCTGGGCTTCCAAGAAACAGCCCACCGTCTCGCGTTCCTCCACTAAAGCTGAATACAGATCACTTGCTGTTGGTGCAGCAGAAGTTGCATGGATTCGAATGTTGTTACAAGATCTCCATGTTTTTCTCTTACATTGTCCTATGGTATGTTGTGATAATACTAGCGCCATTTCTACTTGATGATAACTCATCCATTAAATGTTTGGTGGATGAAGATGGCAGGAGGATTGATAATTCAGAGGACCTCAAGTAGCTGGTGGTTAGTTTTTATAAAAATTTATTGGGGTCTGCCACTGAGGTTCATGAGCAGCACATGATTCAAACTGTTACTGAACTTTTTCAAGATGAGATGCCAGAAGATATTAAATTTCATTTGAAGTAGCTTATGTCTGATCAAGAAATCAAGGATGTTATTTTTGGAATGGGGAATGATATGACACCTTGACCCGATGGCTTCACAACTTTATTTTTCAAGAAATCATGGCCTAGCTCTACCAATACCACGGTTTCTTCAGTTAGCTAACGAACTTCTGCACTCTTTTTCCCAACATCAGTTTGAGGAGGGATGAAAGTGTATATGTGATACACTAGATTGCAGCCATAGGAGTTAGTCATATAGTTAGGTAAAAGGTGGTGTTGGTTATAGGTTTGTTAGTGAGTACTGTAATTATAGGATCATGTGGAACACGTGCTGGTTTGTGTATGAATGTATAAATATCTGAATGTAATAGTAAAACGATAGCAATGAAAATCTAATACAATTTTATCCAAAATACTCTCTGTTATGTTCTTTTCCATCTTTTCCTTATTGCTTTCAACCCCCCTCCCCCTCACACTTTTTTTTTTTTCTTCTTCTCCTATTCTTTCTCTTACTATATATCAAAATGGTTAGGTTTCTTGGAAACAATTTTCTCTCTGGAACCCTTCCTAGCATAAAGAGCGATAAGCTTCAGAATGTGTAAGTTCTCATAACTTAATAATATGTCATCTTAATCTATGAATGTTTGCTCTTTCATTATGCTTTAACATTATTCGTTTTTAGGTTTCAATGAGACTATAATAATGTCATCTTAATCTATTAATGTTTGCCTTTCTAGAATTTCAGTATGTTTTAACATCATTCTTTTTTATGTTTCAAGTGAATCTCTTTGTGTCTATGCATTTTTACATTTCAAGAAAATCTCTCTATGTGGGAGTATTTTAGTATGCTTTAACACTATTCATTTTTACGTTTTAAGCGAATATCTATGTGTGTAAGTGTGTTTTGAGACAAAAACTTCTGTAAATTTTCCACGATCTAGGACAATATTATGTGTCATGCTTTAAAACCTAAATATAGAAAAAAAAAAAAAAAAAAAAATCCCTAATGTGTTCATGTTGGACGTGTGTGTATATATATATTATTTTGGACATGGTTTGGACGTGGAGGACATGGTCTTGACATGGTGAACAAAAAAAATTATAAAGAAGGGAAAAGATATGGCGCCACTCAGTCTTCTCTCTCCATGTCCCTTACAGCGAATTGAAGTTGTAGAGTGCTCTGAAGCAAATGGTGTCGGATGAAATGATAATCGATCTCAATGTGCTTCGTTTGCTCATGAAAAACTTCATTATGTGCAATTTGAAGAACATTCCTCTTGTCACAGTTCATGATAGTGGTGGAAGGCAACTTCCTCCTATTGAACGAGCACACTGAAGATGACATAATTTGGATGGAGGACAGGAAAGCCCAAGAGGAGGTTTCATGTAAGCCTCATTCAAATCACCATTCAAAAATTCATTTTTTACATCCATCTAAAAAATAAACCAATGTTGAAAGGCAGCAACCGCAATGAGAGTGCGAACTGATGAGAGGTGAGCAACTGGTGTATTGATCTTATAGACCCACTTGCACCCAACTATAGACTTCCCTGGAGGCAAGTCAACGATATCCCCCATTTATGACAGTGCATCAAGTTCCTTTGTCATAGCTTTTAGCCAAAGAGAGTCAGTTGAAAATGACTTACTTGAGTAGTCCGATGTAGTGCTTGGAGGTGATGTGCTATCAGATCCCTCAGATGGTGCAGAATCATGGGATGAACCTTATGAAGCACGGGTACTCCTCCTAAAATGGAGTACCCGTACCAGGTACTGGTACTGCTTGGGTGCTGTTGGGGTACGAAAAAAAAAAATTGAATACTTGATCACATAAGCATGAAATAACTAGTATTCTTTCGCTAGTCTTACCTCCAATCAAGCCTCTTGAACACTTATCTTTTATTCTATTTTGGTTTCAATGTTGAATACTTCTTTTATTTACTCTTTTGGATCTTGGTTGTACTCTAAAGACCATTTAATGGCAATGAATGTATTTTATTATCCATGATTGCTCTTAAATTCACATATATTTAAAATTATATGAAAAATATATACATAAAATATATAAAAAAATTATTTAATAATAATACCCCGCCGTATCCGTATCCTGATTTTTCAAGAATTGTATTGGTATCGATACCCAAAAACTTACCCGTGTTTCCTAGGATAAAGGTGGAGCTGGACTGACTATATTGACAAGGGAAGACTCAACTTGTGGCTATTTAAGGAAGAGATCAAGAGCTATTTGAGAGGTAGAGTGCAATGTAGGAAGCAGGTCCACTAGGGAATGGTGTAGAGGAAGGAACATGAAACTTGGACATAGTGTGGAATAGTGCACATTCCCAGAAGACTTCATGACGGGAGATCCAAAAGTGTTTGGAGAGAGGCTTATAACACATGTAGCCTTTGTGTTCAACACCATATCCTAGGAAGCAACAAATTCTAGAATGAGGCTCAAAGTTTTGTGTCTTCATGAGGTCATGAGTTGGAGTAAGACATAACACATAGAGCCAAAGATTTGAAGATGACTGTAGTCGGGGGGTGAGCCATATAACCTTTCATATGGGCTAAAGTTGTGAGTGTTGAGGGAAGGAACATGGTTGATGGTATGGATAGTGGTAAGAGCGGTTTCGCTCCTGAATGGTTTAGGCACAGAGGCAAAGATGAGAAGAGCATGAACAATATCTAAGATATATATGACGCAATTTGAGTTCGGTTCCCATTCTATTGGGAAGTTTTTGGACAAGATAATTGGGGAATGGTCACAGACTATTTTAGCAATTCTTTAAAGGCATGTGGAGTATATTCAGTAGCATTGTCAGATTTGAACACTTCAATAAATGTGTAAAATTGTGTTTTGATAATTGTTAAATTTGGAGTATCCAACCTCAAAACCAATTGGCAATGGGTGAAGAGGCCCCAAGATCTTATATGTAGAGATGCAAGGTTTTAAATGTCCGATGTGAGACTTTGATTCTCAAAACACCCCCTCATGTGTGGCAGGACCAGCCAAACACATGGACTGATTGTATTGGGTGACGTGGAGCACGTGTGGCCATTGTGCAAGACACATGGATGAAATAACCCACTCTGATACCATGTTAAATTTGGAGTATCCAACCTCAAAACCAATTGGCAATGGGTGTAGAGGTCCCAAGATCTTATATGTAAAGATGCAAGGTTTTAAATGTCCAATGTGGGACTTTGATTCTCAACAATAATGTTTGCAGATTGATGATAGATATCTAACAATTTAGATCTAGATTTCATAAGATAAATCCATTTATACCAAGAGAAATCATCTAGAAAAATGATTAATTAATAGGATACCCTGATGCATCCCGATACTAGGCACATGAGAAGGTCTCAGAATGAACAACATCAAACGATCAAACGATGTAGATGCAAACGATTTACTATTATTAAAAGGTAAAATTGATTGTTTTTCAAGCTTACAAGCAATATAGTGAAATGACTCAGTGGACATTGGACCTAATAGATCCCTAGACGCTAAAAGATTTATCCGAGACAAGATGGGTGGTCAAGACAAGAGTGCCAAAGTTGAAGAGAGGATGGTGGTGATGAGCATGGTGTAGCGGAAAGAGCATGTTGAGGAAGACGAAGGGATGAAAGCTTGAACAGTTTTCCAATTCTATAACATGTCCTAATAGTTTGCCCCGTTTGAGTATCCTACACATCATAACCAGAGGAGGAAAACAAAACATGAAAGCCAAGTTCGCACAAATGACCAATAGAGAGTAGATTCATGGAAAGTTGGGGGACATGAAAAACATTTAAGATAGAGAGTGAAGGTATGGATATAGTGCCTATGTGACAAACATGCATAGTGGAGCCATCGACTGTGTGAATCATTGGTGACGATGTTACAGGATTGGACTTGGATAAAGATGAAAGATATGGAGTCATATCATTGCAACAAGCAGAGTCAAGAAACCAAGAAGATGACGTACTTGATGTGATAGAGAGAGCTGAGGAAGATGCAATGTTAAGAAGGAAATAGAATCTAATTGATGAGTGCCTCTATGTTAGCTAGAGTAATTAGTACAATGGATACAGAAGGCTTAGTAGGAGTGCTGCTTGAAGGCGGTGGAGCCTCTGTATTGGTTGCAGGTTGCCGGTTCGTGGTATGTGAGATTGTCAACAGTTTTTAATGGTGTACCCTGAATGAAGATAATATTAGACATTAGTTATTATCCCGTCGGCCTCTGCGTGGAGCTTAGCGAGATTTAGAGCTATTGGAGCACTCTTGCTAATGAGATGGAGGAACGAATGCTCGGGCTGGCGTGGTTAAGGAGAGGGAATGGTGAGGATAGAGATATTACTCTAGAACTAGATGGTGTGCAGGCGTGTCTCTTCGTGGATAAGCTCCTGAAGAACCTAATCAAGTGACGAATAGAAGGGAATGATGGAGAAGCTAAGCACGGACTGGCTGAAAATTTGCATGGAGGCCATTCTAGAACTATTAGAGGCAGGACTAGGACTCATTTAAGTACGTGTAGAACTTCTCAGCCTCACTTGTATATGCCCATTCTGGCTCAGAAAGGGTCAACTGATCCCGAAGAGCTTTCATGCATGCATAAAATTCATTGAAGCGTTACCCGGGCTCTTGTTTAAGACTGGTGAATTAAACAATGACTAGGAAGCAATAAGAACAATAAGAGCCTGAGCATGAGAAGGCAAGAAGATCCTAGGATTCTATTGTAATTTCATAGCTCCCAAATTCGATGCCAATAGAAGAATCGCAAATGTTGCGTAACTAGGAGATAATTTTGTGATTGGTGCTATCCCAATCTTTAAGAAATTTTCATATTTCTGTATAGATTCTTCTTTAATTAGTGCTTTACAAGCTCCAGTATTGTTTGTCCAGAGCTTGTGACCTTAAAGGAAACTGCATACACTTTGTGCCCAAAGAGTGTAGTTGTTACCATTTGAGAGTATCTGGAATAGATAAGTAACATCGTTTTGTGCCATTTTGATAGGTCAAATGAAAAAATAGATTGAAAATTTGAATTAGTATGGAACAATGAGTAGGAAACACCCGATTGGACAAAATCAACCCTTGTCAACAGTCAGTCTATGTTGGTCAACTATGCTAACGTGGCACCCACTAGCGTGGTAGAGAATGTACTGTGCTAGTGTGGCAGGATGGTGTTGCAGTGTGCCGATGTGGACTAGGGTTGATGTGGCATATCATGGTGGTGACACGTGGAGATTGCTATCTTGGGGGCACATGATGTGCGTGAGGGTGCTTGAGACAGTCTCTTATGGCATGTGGGGTGCGTATAGGCTCATGGAGTGATAGGGGTGGCGCATGAGAAGCTGTTCTATCACGTGGAAGTGCATGTCAAGCGTGGAGGTGTATGGCAGGAATGTTGGGAGGTGTGCATGGGCTTCTTTTGTACTAATTCTTGCCATGTTTTGTAGATTGGTTTCACATCTTTCAAATGGTTTGCTTAGAGTCGAGAAAAGATACACGAAAGCCCGAGATATGAGAAAAACAGTCCTAAAATTGCGGTAGGGATGCTGTTAGTGGGAGGCACTATTGGGAAGGAACAGGCCGTCCCAAACTTTTTGGGGGCCTCAAACCAAATCTTAAATTGGGGCCTTTTTTTTTTTTTTTTTTTTAACCATTCAATACTAAATTAAATTAATATCTATGATTTTTTTTTACTAGAATTTCATTTTTCTTGCTCTTTTAGATGCAAAATTATTGATCAAATTTTTACAATAAATTTTCCCTACCATGTTCCTTTCAATTGATAAAATCGTTAATCCACTTAATCTTTCTTATGACATTGTGTTATCTTTCAATTGACTATCATAAGAATTATTTTCATTTGCTGAACTATCACCTAATTTTTCTATGATTGTGAATTTATGATATTTTTAACAATGAATATGATGTGTCAAAAAAATTCACAATGAATATCATAAATTCACTAATTGCAAAAAAAAAAGATTGATATTACCTATTCATGTGTTGAATCCAAATTTTGTAGAAGATTTCAAGACTGAAATCCTCAAATTTGAAGCCAAGAAAAAATAAAAAATATATAATATTTAGTATTTACTGATTGTAGATTTGTAGTGAGAGAAATAAATATTTTTAGAGAGAGAAAGTGAGGTATGCGTAGGAAGAGAGAGAAATACGTAGAGAGAGAGTCACAGAGAGCAATACGTAGTAACGTAGAGAGAGACAAAATTTTGCTGGAACGGGACAAAATTTTGCTGGAACGGCTAGACCACTTGAGAGAGAATCAGAGAAAAGTGGAGAAAGTGAAAAGAAAAAAAAAGGAGAAAGAAACGTTGAGGACTTGAGGGCAGAGGGAGTCAGGGGGTGCACGTGTGAAGAAATTTTGTTTTTCTGAAATTGAATTGATGAGTGACGTGTGGCAGAGAGAGAAAAAAAAAATCTTTGGAGTTGAATATAGCTGTGGGTAGCTGTTGGTGTTGGTGGGTTGCTGCTGGTGGGCTTGGAAAAAAAATTTAATAATGTATTTTAATGGGCTGTTGCTACCGGGGTTGGAAATTTTTTTTAATTGAACTATTGACTAAAAGTAGGTTTATATAGTATGAGTTTTTAAAATTTTGAGGCCCTCCCAATTTTGGGGGCCTCAAGCCATTGCTTAAGTGGCTTTAAGCTTGGGCCGGGCCTGGGAAGGAACGCCAAAAACGAAAGAGAGGGGCATGGAGAAGGGTTTTAGAACCCTAGATTTGATACCATGTAAAAGGATTGAAGGTTATGTATTGTATTGCATTGAGCAACTGAATTGTATAAAGAGATGTCTAAATATAGGCACAGAGTCCTAGGACTATAGGACTAGTACTGCTAACCTTAGGGACTAGCGGAACAAGTACAACAATAATAGTACAATGGGCTAAGCCCACACATGGACTTGGGCGAGTATAACTCTAACCATGGAGGCTCTTGTTGCGCTTATGAGGAGGATGCCTCCCCTTCTGAGTCGAGTGATGGAGGTGTTTTTGTTAGTATGTTGTTTCTTTTAGTCTTTGCTTTTGGCTTTGGATGTATCCGATGAACAAAAAAAAGAAGGCAGAGGGAGGTTCCAAATGTTACGAGCCTTAGCCACATGCTGGTAATATGCTTTTGCTTTGCTTTGTTTGTTTGTTTGATTTTTTATTTTGGCTTTTTTGTTTTTAATTTTTTTTATTTAACTTTCCCGCCTAACATACTGTTCTATAAAAGGAAGAAATTTTTCCCCTTCTTTGTGCCTAAATAATAGTATTCTTAGAATATCTAAAACTTTCTTTGTCTGTAATTTTTCTTCCTTTTAGCAACAGCATCCTGTGTGCTTGGGGTGTTTTCTTTTCTTTAATAAAATTCTATTATTACCGATCAAAAAAAAAAAAAAAAAAAAACTAGTCGCAAACCCGTGCGATGCACAGGAAAATTATTGAAAATAAGATCTAAATTAATTTTGATTCATTTTATTTCTTTTGTTGAATATGTATTTTTTTTTTTTTTTTTTTTCTTTTTTGTAGTTTGAAATGTTGTAGGCAAGATCAATAAAAGAGATTTTACAGATTAAATTTAGGATAGATCTTACTTTTTGGTTAAAAAAATAACTAAGAAAGTATATTTATCATAGGATAATTAAAAATTTTAATATAATGTAATTTTTTTTAGGCATAAGTTGAATATAGTCCAATTTTTATAAAACACGATTCATGTTTATATTTATCATATGGATCATGTTTCCAACCAAAAATAAAATAAATGATACTTAAAATAAGAAGAAGGACAAATAAATACATAGGCACATGATTAAATGATCAAATCCTAAATAATTTTCATAACTCATTTCAAGCTCACGTGGTTTTATTATAACAAATCCATCCACCTTTCTCCATTGCCAGCAACAAAAATTAAATGAAATACATAAGAAAAAAAAAAAAAAACTCTTGATGAAAATTGATAATTATGATTATTATTAAAAGATATTTATATTGTGTTTATATATGGAATATATTTTAGTATTAGACATTTATTATGATTGTGTTGTATATATGGAATAATATATTCTTTATATTAAAGAAAAATATGATGTGTCAAAATTCTAATGAAAGGTTTAATTATAGAATAAAATTTATATTCAATTAGAAAATATATATTAAAATAATGATGTGTAAAATTATGCTATTTCAAAAGCTTATATGGTACAATATTATGAGGTTAACCAAAAGTAAAAAAAGTTTCAATTTTACATTATAGTATAGATATACCTAAAAATATTTGCAATTATTACCTTTTTCAAGTTTGCATGAGAAATATTTCTTAAATTAAATTGCTCAAGGGAAAAATATAAGAAGCCCTTTTAACTTTGTAGGGTATCTTTTAAATGTCATGCAATAAAGTTTTGCATTTGGCAAGTGACCAATTGATGAAAGCAGTCTAGTTGCTTTGCCGATTTCTTATTTTGATTTTTTTTTTTTTGTGTCCATTATGCGTCTGTTCAACACTATCCACACTCCTTTGCGTGTAGAGATTTGTCTTACAATTATCTGTCTGGAAGATTTCCCTCATGGGTAGCTGCATCCTCAAACTTACAACTGTATGTCTCTCAAGTGATAGTACTCTTTTCTTTTTTTTTCTTTAAATTTAACACCTAGATTTGAACACCCGGTGTTATTGACCTAAACCTAACTAACTTAGTTATTTATTTATTAAATTGCATATCTAAAATTGATGCCACATGAATGTAATTAAAGAATCAAATTAATTTATTAGCCATAGTAATTTAAAGATTTATAAATACCGGTTAGAAATAACATAATTAGTATATTACCATTGAAACTTGAACATGACTTATTTCATTCTATAGGTATTTATACTACTGCATCTGGAACTAATGATAAGCTACCTCAAAAGAAAACTTCTAATGCTCCATTTAAGGGATTATTCTACGATACTCACGTGGGTATCGTACCTCTTAATAGATAACTTGCTATAGCAGGTTACTAAAACATCACATTAATGGTACCATCATTACATTTGATGGTACTAATATCACATATGATAATACCTCCATCACATTATTTAGTACATTTATTCACTTTACATATAGTAGTACCTTCGTCACAATTATGGTATCTGGTACCTTCATCACATATGATGGTACCTTATATCACATATCATGGTACCTAACATCACACTAGTTAGTACCTTAATTTTGTCACATTTTATGGTACCAATATCACATGTAATGGTACCAAATATCACATATGATAGTACCTTCTTTACAATGATGGTACCTAACATCACATTGGTTAGTATCTTAATTTTGTGTCACATTTGATGGTACCAATATCACATTTAATGGTACTAATATCACATATGATAGTGCCCTACTATCACATTAATTGATACCATAATTTAAAAAAATATATATATATATATATTAAAAAAATTAGTTAGTATCAACCTCACAAATACATCACAATTGATGGTACCTATCAATACTTATTTTATTTTATTAATTATATTAGAAAAATTAAATAGTACCAAACAACAACAATCAAATTTCTTGTTTTGAAAAATTGTTTTTAAGAATAATACTTTAATAGTTTTGACAACAAAAAGTTTATTTGGTTGTTGTTTTATAGTAATGTTTTCATTTATTATTATTATTATTATTATTCTTTCTTAAAAAATAAAAACAACCGGAACACCCATCTCCACTAAACCCTCCCCTGGCCACCACAGAACCACCCCTTCTCCACCATTACCCACCCTGCAATCCAGCCCCAACAGCAAATCAAACCCACTGGAAATCTCGCAAACATCCTCACAGCCCACCATACCCACCAGAAAACTCACAGACCACACAAATCACAACCCACAACCGGCGATCCACAACCCAAAAAACTAGCGACACGCTACAAGCCACTACACCAGTGAATCCACAGCAACTCGAGCCACCACACCAACAAACCCACAACCATCAACACTAGCAATACCCCACACCCATCAACAACCCAAATCCATCAAATCCAACAATACCAAAGCACCCACACCATGAGAAACTATGCAGAACGAGATTAAAAAAACAGGAAGTTTAAGTTAATCCTTTTTCATATTGTGATTGTAGGCATGAACGTGCAAGAGAGGTCTCAGAAGAATTACTTTGTTTGGAATGAAAAAATAGTGGCTTTACGAGAAGGAGAGAGAAGAAAGAGAAGAAGCAGTTTAGGAAAAAACAAAAAACTTTTTCTACCGATAAGAGGTAAACCTAGTTAATTAAATATACGATTAGGATTAAGCTTATTAGAATTAAGAGTCCAGATTTGAGTGGGTACCATACCCACAAAAAAAAGGTGGGTACTGTAGAATGACCCCTATTTAAGAATAGAAAAAAGTAAAAATAATTATCTTAAATACATTGACATGCATGGCAGAAACTATATTAGGTATTTCCGGTCCTACATAATTTTTTTTCTTTTAAGGTCATGTCAAATGCCCATATATATTTATGCCCCTTCTATTACTTGGTTAACCATTTTTCTTGTTTTATGAGAACCCTAACAATACCATTCATTCTACCCTCGATGGTGTTAACTACTAATTTTTGAACAGTGGTGACTTCAGGAGCCTAACAGCTTGTTTATGAATATCTGCTGTACCACTATTGTAATTTATTCTCCTATATATCATCTCTAATAAGTATCAGGAGAGATGGTGACAGCTGATCATTAGATAAAATTATGCAGGAATTTGGTGGCAAACAACTTCATATTTGACAGCTCAAACTTTAGGTGAGTATTGGTTCCTCTCACCCTCTTTTAACAAACAAGTCCAATAAAAGTAGGCCTGAGAAGGAAAGTGGTACCATTTTCACATCTTTAGTTGAATCAATTCTTTCATGAAATTTGTTATTTTCAATCAGTAGTAGTCATTCTCTGTGGTTGCAGTGTTTTGCCAGGATTGAATTGCCTCCAAAGAAATTTCCCATGCTAAAGGAATTCTCCAGTCTGTAAGTTATTTATTTATTATACTTTGTTATGGGATATAACGAGGCACAGCCCGTCATGATTGGTAGGCCCGCATTTTAACATAGGATGGTGGGATCATATTTAGATCCAAACTGATCAAACTACTCTAAAAACCATAAAATTGGATATCTTCCAAATTTGCTTGAATGTTGTGGAGCCAAACAATATTTGAAGAATGAATAGTATTTCATGTATATGCTAAAATTGTATGTTCATTTTTTTTGGCATAAGTTCCAATAACTTGGAATTTGGAAAGCTAGAAATTTACCACCTTGTGCGTTCATCTTTTTAAGAGCCGTTACTCTAGGATGGACAGGAGCAAGCTCCTGTTATTTAATACACTAGTCGTGGGACCCGCGCAATGCGCGGATTTTTTTTCATATGGGAAAATCAATAGTCCACCTTAATAATGTATTTGTTAAAGTGACTATTCATATCTATATTTTACGTAGTTAATAAAAATTACAACTCCAATAAAAAAGCAATGGGCTATAAAGAGTGAATTATTCAAACACATTATAAAGCATTCTAATTCAAGACATAACATAAGGTTACATTAAATCCTACCATAATTTATTTGCTAATTTATAAATTTCCAAGTCGATTGAACACATCTTGCATTTGACATATAATTCATCATTTCAATAAGAGTATGGAAAATCACGGTCCCAATGACCAACTCCCTCCTTATTGCATTCTTGTTTGTTGGATAGTCGGAATTTTTTTGTTCCTAAAGTAGTATGACGAAGGATCCTTCGACAATTTTGTAGTAGATGCTTTCCATTTGGTTGGTTAAGTATTGATAAGAGTAGTTGTTTTCCATTGTTGTTAAATTCGCATATTATCTAATAAAAAATAAAAAAAGGGGAGCTAAAATGGCAAATGGGTTTCGTAATATGTTTTCTCCTCATGAGCTATACTTGTAATGAGGTATGTTTGCCCCTCATGAACATTTTTTTTTTTTTTTTTTATTGATGAAATCATTCATAAGAAAAAATAGACATAAGTGAATTAAAAAAAAAAATTTGTTGTTCACCAAATTTTTTTTGTTGTGACTGGACAATCAAGGTGACTTACCTTGCCAAAGAAAGATTAGTGGAGAATTCTTAAAACTACAAAATATTCAGAAACTTGTTCTTGGACAATTTACTCCAAGATTTTTTATATCACAATCACCAAAAAAGGCACATGGAATCTCAACTTTGGATATTATGAAAATCTCATTATATACGGAGTTTCAAACCAAAATATTCCTTAAAAACGGAAGTACATGGAGTCAAACATTTTCTAGTAATTAAAAAAACATGTAGCTTAAAGTGAACGGTGAGAATGTCCTTTGAAGCAATTTGGTGGAGAAACATGGTTGTTCTTGCATTCATGTTCTTCCTCTTAGTACTTGTTCTTCATCCAAAGAAATTAATGAAGCTAAGAAAAAACTACAATCATCCAAGAAGTTTAGACGTATTTTAGCATTAAATTTGATAAGAAAATTACAAACATAAAAAATACAGACCAACCTCAAGAAAATCTCACCAAGAGCTATGTTGTAGAGCCCAAATGACATGTTGCAAGCTTATATTCAACAAAATCTAAATTGAAAAAGTCTATCTGAAAAGCACAATACATGAATTGTTCCAAATTCAGCTTTGTATTCAACAACTTCCAAAATAAATTAATCAATATTGTTTCATATGATTCATTTAAAATGAAGTATGTGCTCAGGTAAATCAAGGAAGGCAGATTATCTAAGGGATCTAGGTGTTCAATAGAGATACTTGGCAAACTATTTTTCACTCCCTGTAAAATTATTACACATATTAAGCATGCATTACAACCATGTCAAATTATCCAAACTTGTAAAAGATTAGGGGAATTGTACCGGTTGGTCTCATAGTACATTTGACCTTCACCTGACCAACAGATTCTTTTTTTTATTTTTTATATATATATACTTGATCAACAAATTCTTGAATGTACTAAAATGATGAATTCACCCTGTGGCCACATGGTACATCCATTTACGCATTGCAGTGCATTCAATACAGCACCAAAACACTTCTCGAGGGTGCGCCCACTGGATACATCAATCCTATAATTCCAGGCAGCACATCAATGGAAAGTGTACGTATTAAAACCTAAGCTAAGGAACAACTTTTCATGTTAATTAATATTTTTGAAACTCTGGGAGCATGAAGAGGTAGTATTATGCATCAAGAAACATTTCCAACACCACTAAGGCAATTCACTTTAGTTGTTCTTGTATTTACACGATAAATATAATCACACAGGTTATTGCATTGCAGGGAAAGAATATTGGCACTGGGGAGCTGTCACTCCTAGAAGTTGGCCTCCAATCGGATATTTAGTTAAACGTGCAATGGTGCTTCTACTACCTAGTGAGAAGTACTATGCATGGTTCGGTTTTTTGCTAGTTGGACATTTCTGCTTAAGATGTTTGCCTTAGAACTCATGCTGTGCCTTTTCCTTTTATTCAAACTTGGCAGACTCAGAACTAACCTGCTGAGCACTGCTTTCTTTGTCTTTGGAGGCTGAGAACTTGAAATAAGCTTTTTAAAGGTCTAACTAACATAATCCTAAAATTAAACTAACAAACCACAAATATGATACAAATTTAATTAATAAGTGGTTGCAATAATCTTATTCTCTTGTTAAATGACCATACTTCAACATTGAATGAAAAAATCAATTTTCAATTTTTCAATTTCCAAGCTACCAAAATCAGGTCAATGTTAAATCTATGCTTACAAAAAAATAAAAACAAATATGTTCACTTAGCAGTTGAATACAACCAATCTTGAGCTTCTGAATAAAGTGCTTCAAATTTGAAGCTTACCATTGCGCCACCATGGAGAGTAACTGAAGCAGAGCATAAAGGGTACCTGAGGAATGGGACAAAGAATTCCATCCTTTTCTGAACTTATCAGTAATTGCATCATCATATGGACCTGGTAAGAGAGAAGACAAAATCTGTTATAAATGTATCCGAGGTATATGGATACCTTTTAATGATTTCACCTTTTTTCTACAGAGGAAATCAAAGATCCTCTTAGAAGACTTTGGTCGAACACCTTGGAGATATAGCAATTTGTAGAAAAAACCAACATGCTAAACGACTAAATCAACACTTAAAAGTCTCTTTAAAAAAATCCCTACCAAAATCTACAAACTAATCAACAATTCCCAAATTTAAAAAAGAAAAACTCACAAACATAGTCCACGGTTGCCCACCGATAATTCACTGTTGACCGAGACCCACGACCCATAGCCCATCTTAAGATTAAGGGGATTGTACAATTAACAATCTGATTCACCAATATGGTTGCCCAGGTTTACAGCTCCACTAATTGCACCTTGATTTTCTGTATGGTGTCAAACTACACTTGAACATGTTGAAAAAAAGAAAATCTTACATGTGCCTAAGCTAAGCCTGCTCAATTTGTATAGTAGAGATCAGAAAAGCATGGGCAATTGAGCTCCATGTAATTGATTTTTCTAATAGTTAATCTACTCAATGCTAAACACTTCACTTTATGGGTTTAATTTACACACTTTTATATATACCATTCATGTGCATAATTGTATGCTGAAACAGGTATTGAAGGGCTCTGTGAGCAGATATATTTCCATAAAAAAATGGTAGTAATGAGCTATGTGACAATTACAATAAGCTTACCTCAGTCGAAAATCCTCTCCCCAGTTGAGAGGAATAAAAATCCAAGGGAGTTGATGATGCAGAGCACCCCTGGTATCATGAACACTGATCTCTAGCTTTCTGGACTCGAAAGATTTGAATTCTTAGTTTTAGCAGCTTCAAGAAGGCTGCCCACCGATAATTCACTGTTGAGAGATGGGGAAGGCTTCGAGCATGAGAAAATCAAAGAGAGAAGGTGGGTTTTAATAGAAAACCTCTACGATTTTAATGAGGGGCGGCAATAGAGGGAATTAACAATGGGGAGAGGAAGAGTCGAAAGAGAGAGGATTGGAGGGGGGGTGAAATGGCAAGTTGGATTTAATGGGGAAGTCAAAAAATCACACAGGGGAAGATGGGAGGAGTTTAACACCTGAAGATGAAGGGGGCGGAGGTGAGGCAGAGAGAAGAGAAAAGGTGGGATGAGAGAGAAAACTTAGGGTAAAAACGTTAAAATAATAAAAGCCCAACAAAATAAAAAGAAAAGTGGGCTGGATCATAAAAGCCCAACAAAATAAAAAGGAAAGCGGGCCATGAGATTGGGAATGATGTGGGAAGAGTAAATCTGACGTGGCAAGTTTGGAAGAAGACAAAAAAAAATCTCTCAGCTTCACCTATTAGTTTATATAATAGATGCTTGTGTGTATTACAAGAGAGAGAGAGAGAGAGAGAGAGAGAGAGAGAGAGAGAGAGAGAGAGAGAGAGAGAGAGAGAGAGAGAGAGAGAGAGCAAGTTGTTGCTTGCTGTAAGCCAGAAATGAATGGTTTATGTATAGACCCTACTTTGTGACTTTCAATTATACTTGGGAGTGAAAAGTAAAATATGCATTGGCATGTAACTTCAACATAATGACACTCTTCCAACCTCCAAAATCAACCTGAAGATATTTATTCAGAACAGAAAGTTTTATTAGCTTCTTTATCAGTAAGTGAAATTGATTGAATCATATCATCTAAAAGCTTCAGTGTGAATCTTTGATTTTGAAATTTTAATTATCAATCATGAGGAGTGTAATCATAATGATTCTACAGATGCAAATTTCTCGATCAAGTGTGGTGGAAAAGAGACACTTGCTGAGGGTATAGTGTACGAGGCTGAAAACTCATCATCCTTTGGTGCAGCATGGTTTTATGTAACTCAAACAGAAAAATGGGCAGTCAGCAATGCGGGGTTGTTTGCTGAGAGAAATAATCAAAGTTATATTGAAGACACTTTGGCACAAGTTATTGGAACTAACTGATTTTTGCCAGAACTTTTCCAGACTTCAAGGATGTCCCCCGGATCACTTAGATACTATGGCCTAGGTCTTGATAATGGTCTTTATAATGTAAGCTTGTTTTTTGCGGAAACTGGTTTTGATGCTCGAAGCTCTCAAACTTGGAAGAGTCTAGGGAGGCGTGTATTCAATATCTACATTCAGGTAACTATAGATTGCTTTAGAGAAAAAATATAATTTATTCTCGACTAAAGATCATTACCTCCTTGTGTAGAGTTTCTATAATAAAAATTCTATTTATTTTCAAAGAGTTCCATTTTAATTCATTCGATTAGAATTATTAAATTCTCCTGTAATTTGTTTTCTAGGGTAGTCTTGAATTGAAGGACTTTGACATATCAAAGGAGGCAGATGGGGTTAGGAAAGCAATTCGGAAGAATTTTGTGGCTAATGTGTCAGAGAACTATCTTGAAATTCATCTGTTTTGGGCTGGTAAGGGCACTTGTTGCATACCTGTACAAGGTTATTATGGGCCACTAATTTCAGCGATTCATGTTGCTTCAGGTAATGTGTATGATATAATTTATGAATTGATGTGTGATGTTTTTGATATGCTTCTTTGCTGCTAACTACTACTGATAAATAATTGCTCAGATTTTGTATCTACTGTTCCTGGGATTCTACCAAGCACTCCCGGAGAGAAAAGCAAGTTGGGTTTGATTGTAGGTATTGCAGTCCCTGTTGGAGTCGTGACCTTGATTTTGATATTTGCAGTTTTCTACATGAAGAGAAAATCACTGCATCATGAATGAGGATGGTAAGAGCATAACAGCAGTAGTGGAGGTACCAGTGATAATACAGCCTAAGAAATGGAACAGTGATGGACTCTGTACCACTCACTTTTGCCTAAAGTTCTACTTTCTCTCTGATATTTGAAAAAGCTAAATCCTAGAATAGGTGTTAGAAAAGTGTCAGTACTATTATTGCTTGGATAATGATATGGATCCTTTCCATGAAAGGGAATAAGGGTTCCTGGCCTAAATAGTTTTGGGATGTCATATAGTATGAGACAAGCTTAAAGTTTCTGCATAATTTATATCTTTTAATTCCAATCCTTTGTTACTGACCCCCCCCCCCCCCCCCCTCCCCCCAAAAAAAAAAAAAAAAATGAACATTTTCAAATTATATGAACAATGACAAATAATGAAGAGTTCAAATCAGTTTACTAGACCTTCTCTTGCTTGAACCTGCAGAGTTTCTTGGAATGGGCCCCCGACCAAACACTTTTAGTTATGCTGAGCTGAGAAGTGCGACAGAAGACTTCAACCCTTCAAATAAGTTAGGAGAGGGGGGATTTGGACCTGTTTTCAAGGTAAAGTACATTATTATATGTAATGTTGGATAATTACTTGACATTTACATTTGACAACAAAATTAAGTCAGCGTAATCATTACCTAAATATTACTAAGAGAAACATTCATAGAACAACATAGTATTGTTTCTTTTTTGGTAAATTAGTATAATATTTTTTTCAGTTACCCCCTTCCCCCACCCAAAATAAATAAATAAATATAACAATTTTTTTTTTTGCATGGAACTTTTAAACTAAACTAAACTAAAAAATACTTGTAAGAAAGTAATTGCTTTTACATGCAAATATAAATGCTTCCAAAGGCTAAAAGAAAAAGGCCAAGGTTTTATCTTGAACTTAGGATTATTTGTAATTGCCTATCTTAAACATTTTAGCTACAGTCAGTAATAAAGTGTTTGCAATGGTATTTATCGGTGTTGATTATAAAAAGTAAGGGACTTAGCGCAACGTTCAAGGGAGCATACCAACATTCGTTTTGTTGAACCAAAAAACCCCTGAATTGCACTTTTCAATATCACTGATTTTTGTAACTTCACAGGGCACACTATCTGATGGGAGGATAGTAGCCGTGAAGCAACTATCGGTAGCATCTCACCAAGGGAAGAGTCAATTTGTAACTGAAATTTCTACCATATCTGCTGTGCAACATCGCAATCTTGTGAAATTATATGGATTTTGCATTGATGGAGATAGGCGCCTTCTGGTTTATGAATATCTTGAAAACAGAAGCCTTGATCAGGCACTATTTGGTATGAACATACTGTATACTCATATTACGCCTTCCATGCTTAGGGCCCATAAAATCAGAAATCATGCAATTATTAGAAATATTTGATTATAACATTATCATTTTGTTGCTGAAGACCAAGAAAAGAAACTTGAATCATATTTCATTAAATATGGCAAGAGCTTCTACTTCCTCCTTCCCATTGGATTATAACATTATCATTTTGTTGCTGAAGACCAAGAAAAGAAACTTGAATCATATTTCATTAAATATGGCAAGAGCTTCTACTTCCTCCTTCCCACCGTTTTTTATTTTTTATTTATTTATTATTTTATTAATTGCATATAATTTTATTTTATCTAAACTCACTCAACTATTGGGAATAAATATATCAATTTTTTAATGTGCTGCATCAGACCCTGTTAGTGAGTTGTGGGCATTGATAAGAGCTAGGGCTTCCCTTTAATTGACAAGCTACATTGGCACTTGGGGTGTAGTGAGAAATTGGCAAGAGTGGACGAGTGTTGAAAAATAAGTTAGTACTGGAAGAATAGGTTTTGTACAGGCACTTGGAATATAGGATCTTTAACGTGGAAACTAATGGAAATAGTAAATACAATGACTAGGAGGAGAATAAACATAGTGTGCCTTTAGGAGACTGAGTGAGTATGTGAGAAATCTAAAGATAATTGAGCATACATTATATAAATTATGGTAGTCAAGAAAAGATAAAAATAGAAATAGGGTAGGGATAATCATATAAATGTCTTAAAAGAAAAAGTTGTTGAGATTAGGAGGATAGGGGATAAAATTTTGTTAATAAAACTTGTTTTAGGAGAAGAGACAATTAACATAATTAGTGCGTACATTCCTCAAATAGAGTTGGAAGAATCCATTAAGCAAAAAATGGAATTCCTTTGAAGTATATTAATTTGATTAAGGATATGTATGACAAAATTGTAACTAGTGTGACAAAAGGAGGCATCACAAGTGAGTTTTCCTATCACTATAGGTTTGCATCAAGGATCAACATTAAGTTCATATTTCTTTGTGCTGACTCTGGATGAGCTCATTAGATCGATTCAAGATGAAGTCCCTTGATTTATGCTTTTGTAGATGATATAGTTTTAGTGGATGAAACTAGATGTGGAGTTAATGTCAAATTAGAAATTTGGAGAGATGTTTTAGAATGTAAAAGCTTTTGGCTAAGTAGGACTAAAGCAAAGTACATAGAATGTAAGCTTGCTAAAATTATAAATAAAAATGAAGGAATTGTAATACTTGATGGTCAAGAGATACCAAATAGTGAGTGCTTTCGATATCTTAGATTAACAATTCATAAAGATGAAGAGATTGAAGAGGATTTGAATCATAGGATAAGAAACAAAGTGAATGAAGTGAAGAAGCGGATCATGAGTATTGTGTGATCGTAGAATACTTATTAAGTTAAATGGAAAAGTTTATAAGATTACTATAAGATCTGTTATACTCTATGACACAAAATGTTGGGATATGAAGAAGTAACATGTTCATAAAATGAGTGTAATTGAAATGAGATGTTAAAATGGATAAGTGAAAATACAAAGAAATATAAGCTTCGAAATGAAGAACTTCGCTTATAGATAGGGGTGAAGAATCGCATCATGAGTATTGTGTACATCGTGGAATACTTATTAAGTTAATGGAAAAGTTTATAAGACTGCTATAAGATCAATTATACTCTGGGATATTAAGAAGCAACATGTTTATAAAATGAGTGTAATTGAAATGAGAAAGTTAAGATGGATAATGAAAAATACAAATAAAGATAAGCTTCGAAATGAAGAAGTTTGCTTATAGATAGGTGTGGCCCCTATTGATGAAAATGTGAGAGAGAGTCGCTTGTGATGATTTTGTCATGTGCAGAGGAGAGCGATTAATGCATTGGTGAGGAAGAGTGAGTTGATTCAAGTCGAGGAAATTAAAAATGGTAGAAGGAAGACCTAAAATAACATTAGTAGAAGTACAAAAGAATAAATGTCGAATTAAGGAGGTAACAAAGAGTATGTTTTTAGATAGGATAGAATGGTTGAAAAGAATACATGTGGTCGATCCTGATTAATATGTGGAGGATACATAGCCAACCCCAAAGTTTTGAGACTAAGGCGTGGTTGTTAGATCACTAAATATTGTCAATGACGTTTTGGACCATTGCCAAATATTTTAAAGTATAGCTAAAATCTCATATGACAAGATGTTTTTTCACCACAACATATAAACAGATTTTTCTAAACCTTGATTGGTCTCTGTGGCAATATCCATATGGAAGCTCTGATTTATTATTTCTCAAGTAACTCCTAAATTAGAATTTGGAACTTGAATGATAACTCTTAAATCTAATTGGATTATGCAGGAAAAAGTAACTTGCGTCTTGATTGGCCTACTCGCTTCAGTGTTTGCTTGGGAACTGCAAGAGGACTTGCTTATCTCCATGAGGAATCAAGGCCAAGGATTGTACATCGAGATGTGAAGGCTAGCAATATTTTGATTGATGGAGAACTATGCCCCAAAATATCAGATTTTGGATTAGCAAAGCTTTACGATGACACAAAAACCCACATCAGCACCCGAGTTGCAGGGACCATGTAAGCTCCTTATTCACTTTCTCAAAGCCATTCTGTCTTTAATTGCCTGTTTTATATTGTATCAAAGTCCATACTGCAGTTTAAGGTATAGATCTTTATATAAGTATCTGACAATCAATCAATAATCATTAGATTCATTAGAAGAATGATTAATAACTATTACAAACATGAGGATGGTACTGGAAAGTTCTTTTGCCTTTTGTTTTCATTACTGATAATCAAGTCACATGTGGTAATTGAACCTTGTCAGATGCCCTGATGGTTTTGAATAAAACTTTTTTTATTTTAAATCTTGTAGAGGCTATTTGGCACCAGAATATGCAATGCGTGGGCACCTGACTGAGAAGGCTGATGTTTTCGGTTTTGGTGTTGTTGCTTTGGAGATTCTCAGTGGGAGACCAAACTCAGACAATAGCTTGGACACTGATAAAATTTATCTCCTTGAATTGGTAAGGGAAAGAAATTAAATTTATCCCCTCTTTTTCCCTTTCTTAATTCACCATTGTCGAAAATAAATTCTTATTTATTCTCCTTGTCACGAATCAATATAACGTTGTCAGGCATGGACTCTACATGAAAATAACCAGAGTTTAAGGCTGGTAGATCCCACATTAACAGAATTTGATGAAGGTGAAGCCGCTCGAGTGATAGCAGTGTCTTTCCTGTGCACGCAGGCATCACCAATGATGCGGCCATCCATGTCCCGTGTTGTGGCCATGCTTGCAGGAGATATTGAGGTAGGCGTTGTTACATCAAAGCCGAGTTATTTAACTGATTGGAATTTTAAAGATATAACAAGCAACTTTTTGAGTGAAGAAGATAGAAAGCAACGTGGGGATAATAGTAATACTGATCCTAGCCAACTGGGTGATCCATTGCTTTCTCCTATAAATGTCACTGAGACCATGTTGGGTGGCAATATTGGAGATGGAAGGTGAAAACATTTGTCTTTGCTGCCGTCACTCAGTAATACTACTGCCTTTGCCATTTTAGGCACTTCAAAGTTCAAACTCTTTATGCTTGACTGGCTTTCATTTTCTGCAAATGATATGATGATATATGATATGTCCTATATGTGTATAGACTGAGATATTTGTAATGTATTGTATCATGCTTTTTGACCAACAATGAAATTGTTCTTCTTGGGATGGGAAGTTATTGCTGCATAATATGGATGTGAAATTATATGTTAGATGGTAATTGTTTTACTATCATGATTTTATTATGATGATGTTTCTAGTCTTCTTCTCATTGCACTCTCCTACAAGCATCCTCTGGGATTTGAATCCAAACCTTTCCCTAAGAGAGGGTCAGAAGCATCCCCTCGAAGTATGAGGTGTCCATTAAAAATTTACATATGATGGACCAAACCAGGGATGATGTGGTCCATGACTGGGTTTAAGGTTTTTACCATTAACCAAAAGCCCAAAACCAAACTCATGCCCTCGTTGAGATTTATCGCTGTGGATGTTATTCCAAAATAATAAATCTCACTTGGGAAGAAAGTATCCAATCAAATATCACTCGACCTAAATACACAAAATAGTTCTCAATGAAAGATAATTTTTATTGATGATCAACAGTGTTGGGTTTAGGCATTTTTTTTAGGATGGTCATTAAAAAATTTAAACAGCCATTAGAGTCGATGGACTAAATGCAATGACAGAACTAGAATTTGAATTTGGAAGGGACCAAAGTATAAATAAAAATAATAATTTAAAATCCAAACTAACTTCTCTCTCTCTCTCTCTCTCTCTCTCTCTCTATATATATATATATATATATATATATATATGTATATATATATACGCAAGAGCACCACCATCAACTTTAACCAAGTTTTTGTTGCAGACAGCAATTCCAAATCCAATTTTTTTATCAAACGTGTTTCAATCAAAACAACAATCTAAGAAAAAAGAAGAAGATGAAGATGTTTAGAACTTTAAACAGGTTAGGATTTTTCAGATTATAGATGTTGTGGGTCTTGATGTGGACCAGATCGAGGAGAGAGAAAACCAGATTGGGAGGAGTGAGAAAACACACGGTGTCACGGTGATGGTTGTTTTGGTGGTGGTGGTTTGGTTGCGGCGGATCCACCGTCGGGCTCTCTCTCTCTTCCTTTGCTCCTCTCTATCTCTAGATCGGGTTACGGTGTTATTTTTTTTTTTGGTTTTCATTGTTTTTAAGAGAAATAATTGTGTGTGGGTGAGCTGATTTTGAAGTGTGAAACAAAGTTTAAAAAACTGATGTGGCCTGCTCTTATTAGTGGGTGTAAAACCGGGGTATTACACCGGCTCCTTATTGAATTTATTCTCAAAATTAATATAATTATATTGCCAAAATTATATATAAACAATTTCATGTAATAACAAATATAGTACACGCACTCCCTAACTGACACACAATTACGAACTCAATCATTAAACAAAAATTATAAGCATCCCCCACAATCAGACAAACACAATGAAAGCACATCAACACATCTTTTCTTTTTGAAATTTGTGATTTGTTTGGCTGAAATTGTTAGGGATTTGTGAAGTTCGAGGGAATATGTTTGGCTAAAGCCTAAAAACATTTTTTGTTTGTTTTGTTGAAGACCATCGGCTAAATGATGGGCTAGATTAGAATATGTTTTGGGATTTTATGGGCCTATTTGTATATTTTGGAAATGAGGCCAAGTACATATATTTTGAACCCAAATTTTAAATTTTCATATATAAATATAAGTCTCTTGCTTAATTCTATCCCTAACCGAGTGGTGTAGTTAAAAAAAAAAAAAAGTCTAAAGTAGATCGGGTCTATTGGGATCTCAAATCAAATATTATTCAATACTTTATTTCAGGGTATTCATATGAACACCCTGGCTAAGTTGTGACGATGCCATAATGCTCAAAACATTACACAACTTTGACATACCACACCACTCTAACTTTAACTCTTGCTTCTTATTTCACTTCCACTTCCACTTCTACTTCTTGTTATATTCAACAATCCGTGGGTAAGTCTATAGAACACAAAGGACAACTAAACTATGCTACAATTCAAACCAAAGAGACAATGCAATAAAGTCTTACCAAAAAGTAAAGAAAGTTGAACCACAATAAATGAAAAAGTCTTACCAATATATTTTTACTCTTATCAACATATCATAAAATATTGAATATTCTAACATGTGCTACCAAGGATGCACTTAAACAAAAAAAAAAAAAATGTAAAAGCTTTCAACCCCAATCATTTATGACCATTGCAGTGAGAAGCGAGTGTCCATTACATTGTGAGTACCCCTAATAAAGCTCGATTAAGAGGTATTTTCTTTGAGTCACAACCGCAAGCGTTGTCACTCCCACTAAAAGTAAAATAATAACAAATCCATAGTAAATTATAACCAACATCTTAGTCACAATCTGCTATGCAATCTAATTTTTAAAGCCCAACATAAACATCTAAAAAAAAAAAAGCACTTACTGTTGCATTCTGAAACAATTGGGCAAACAAATTTCTATTTAGGACTGGGGGTGAACAATTAAACCAAAGTTTCAAAATAAAATCAATCTAAAAAAAATGTTAGAGAGAGAGGAAAAGAGATGTACCTGTTGGTGAGCGAAAGTACGCAGTGTGTGTAAAGAAATTACTTGTCAGAATATAAATATATAATGTAATTGATGTGGGAGATGAAAGGTGAGTAGGTAGTTTAAGGGTTATCGTATATTCCTATGGTTACATAACAAATAAAAGAAAGGGGAACTAAAAAGTCAGTTGAGAAAACGATTAGTTTTTCTTTTAAATTATTATTTGGTTTGAAGAAGAAAACGATCAGCTCCAAAAGGTGGTGTATGGAAAGATTTTGTTTAATGAGAAAAACAATATTAACTACGAATAATGAAACCGAAAAAAAATGTAAAATTTAATTGAGTGCATATCTAATGCAATCTATTTATGGATAATTGGTATTTTAGTTCCAAAACGACGTTGTCGTTTTGGAGCTACTCTGTGTATGGAAAAATTTTGTTTAATGCAAAAAACAATATCCATTTGAGAATAATGTAACCGAAAAAAAAATGGTTGCTGAAAAATTTTGTTTAATGCAAAAAAAAAAAAAAAATCAATTGAGAATAATGTAACCGAAACAAATGGTAATATTTAATTGAGTGCACATTTAAGGCATTCTATTTATGGATGATTGGTGAGATATTTTTAAAAGAGTAAAATATGTCACCCGTGTAAAACAATAAATGGAAAAAAAAAAGAAAAAAAAAGAAAGTTAAAATTAGTGGAACATTTAAAAGAGTTAATAGTGGACATTTAAGGCAATATTTTTTTTTTTGAATTTATGAATAAGATCCTTTGATAAGATCCTTTATTATAGCACGATTATTGGTTAAATTATAAAAGAAAAAAGATAACAAATAACAATAATTAATGCACTAATTACTAATTTACTAATTACTCGTAGATTGAGGTGTGTGAATTTATGACTTTATGCACCTATTCGAATAGTCAATTAGTCATTGTAAATGCCTTAAAAAAAAATATATATAATATATATATATATATAATTATATTATATTTGTTAACGGGTGCCCTTAGGGCAATGGTTAAGGAGCATTAAATGCTTACACTTTACGGAAAATAATAAATTTTTACTATTAAAATAATAAATGAAAAGACTAAAATACTTTTAAAAGCTGTTTTGTATTATTTTTAATTTTAAAATTTCATTACTTCCTATAAAATAGAAGCATTAAATGCTTCCATAACCATTACCCTAAGAGCACTAATTAACAGGACCCAAAAAAAAAATATTCATTGTAAAAGTGGTATACTTACGGCAAGAAATAATATGTATCAAATAATGATGAGGATGATGAGTTTTTATTTAGTTATTTATTTTCCATTGACACGAAACGATGTCATTTTGGAATACTAAACTAAACACATATAATCTATGCATGTTTCCTTTTCCAGTGTTTATTTTTCTTCCTCATGCAATCATGTCCCTTTTGAAGCCCCAAAAATGGAAAATTTAACTTTTTTTTTTCTTTTCGAAATATTAAATATGGGCATTTAATTGTAACTTGATTATTGGTATTAATGGTGTATTTTTTTAATTTTTTTCACTTAATGACACATGGCAAGTGCGTGGCGGCATTTTTGCCACTTAAACGGGAGGATATCAGCTGCAATTAAATTAGATACAATCATTGCAATGTAAACTAGGTGGCCCAATTAGATGTTGCCACATCAATTAAAATGACACATCACTTCCAAGTAAACAAAACTAACGAAAAAGTCTTTTTTTTTTTTTTTCGTCAACTTCTCTTTCCTTTCTCTCTCCAAAAATATTTAACAAATCACAACCTTTTCATCTTTTTCACAGCCACAGTACCTTCATCTGCCTCCACCACCACCAGAATTTTTCACCTCCTTCCCCACATCCCCATCCCATGAAAACCCATCTCAAACGACCCCACCCCCTAATAAAAGTTTTCTATGCTCATCCCTTCTATTTCAACTTGTTTACTAGATCTACCCATCCTCAATTCCTCACCACTAGTAGAAAAGTGTTCATCTTCATCCACTGCCAGAAAACCATTGTGCACCCCTCAGTACAACCAATCTCAAAAATGATAAAATATATTCATGTATTTAAAGAAATGAATAAAAGAAACTGAATTAAGCAGATTTTGGAAGATGGGTATATAGGTTTATAGCATATGAATCTATGAAGCTAACCCAAAAAACAGAAGTGACCCACATAATATTCCAGTTATAGGTATTGAAATTTGAAAAGCTTCATGATTTCCCATAATTTTGTTTTTGAGGCAACCAATCAGAAAGTACCAAGCTTTGTCAAATCCTCAATATTATATTAAAATTTCAAATGAAAAACGAGAAAAGAAGAAAAAAAAGAGTGTGACTCACTTTGATTCAGAGATCTACTAAATCCCAAAGAATGGTTTGAACCAAGAGATAGAGAAAATATTCTTGGGTTGAACGAAGCACTTCAGACTTCATGGGATGGGGATGTGGGGAAGATGGTGGAAATTTCTGGTGGTGGTGGAGGCTGTTGGGGCTGTTATAGTTATAGCTGTCAATTTTAATAAAGCCTATTATTCAGGACACGTTAGGTAGAAACTGACCATTTCCTTAGCCACTTACCACGTTCTAGGCCAGTAAAAACGTGGGCTGTTATTTGAACTTTATCTCTTTGTAAGGCTTATATAAGCCAACAGTTGCTTTTGAATATAATAACATTTGATTCAGATATTTGCTCTGAACTGCTTTATACTTAAAGCTTATCAAATTGGTATCAGAGCCACATCACGGGCCTGATTGTGAGAGAAAAGAAACTGTAGTTTCTTAAGAAAAGAAAGAGTGAGAAGAGAGAATAGCAGTATGGCAGTTGAAAATAATTTCGTTCAACCTGCAATCCCTAAGTTTGATGGTCATTATGATCATTGGTCCATGCTTATGGAAAATTTTCTTCGTTCAAAGGAGTATTGGAGTTTGGTGGAGACTGGAGTTCCTGCTGCAGCAGAAGGAGTGGAGCTTACTGAAGCACAACAAAAAACAATTGCAGACCAGAAGCTGAAAGACTTGAAGGTCAAGAATTATCTATTCCAAGCCATTGATCGAACCATTATGGAGACGATCCTCAACAGAGATACTGCCAAGCACATCTGGGACTCTATGAAACAGAAGTACCAGGGTTCCACAAGAGTCAAAAGAGCACAGCTCCAAGCTCTTCGGAAGGAGTTTGAGGTGTCTACAGATGAAAGAGGGTGAGAGTGTTGATGCGTATTTCGCTCGAACACTCATCATAGCAAACAAGATGAAGATTCATGGTGAAAACATGCAGCAAGTGGTGATCATTGAAAAGATCTTGAGATCAATGACCTCAAGGTTCGACTATGTTGTGTGTTCGGTTGAAGAGTCTAATAACTTAGATATCTTAACCATTGATGAGTTGCAGAGCAGCTTACTGGTACATGAGCAGAGGATGAACGGGCATGGAGGAGATGAGCAGGCATTAAAGGTGACCTATGATGATAGAACTGGTGGAAGAGGAGGCAGGTCGAACTCATGGAGTTTCTCGAGGAAGAGGCAGAGGAAGAGGCAGACAAGCATTCAACAAAGCTATAATTGAATGTTATAAGTGTCATCAATTAGGGCACTTTCAATATGAGTGTCCTAAATGGGAGAAGGAAGCGAATTATGCTGAGCTTGAGGAGAAAGAAGAAATGCTTGCTGATGTCATATGTGGAGCTTAATCAATCAAGGAGAGAAGATGTCTGGTTCCTTGACTCAGGGTGTAGCAACCATATGTGTGCAAATAAGGAGTGGTTCTCGGATCTTGATGAGGAATTCCGGGAATCTGTGAAGCTCGGGAATAATTCCAAGATGGCTGTGTTGGGAAAGGGCAACATTAGGTTGCAAATTGCTGGTGTTACTCAGGTAATCACTGATGTTTTCTATATACCTGAGTTGAAAAATAACTTATTAAGTGTTGGACAATTGCAAGAAAGAGGTGTAGCTCTTTTGATACAACATGGAGTTTGTAGAGTCTATCATCCCAAGAAAGGGCTTATTATGCAAACAGCAATGTCTGCAAACAGGATGTTCATATTGCTTGCAAGAATTCTGCCGAAAGCTCCCACTTGCTTCCAAACAATCCTTGAAGACAACACTCACCTTTGGCACTGCAGATATGGGCATCTAAGTTTCAAGGGTCTGAGAACATTGCAATATAAGCAAATGGTGAAAGGGTTACCACAGTTGAAGGCACCATCCAAAATATGCACTGATTGCATGGTGGGAAAGCAACACAGGGATGCAATTCCAAAGAGGAGTTTATGGAGAGCATCACAAAGACTGCAGTTGGTACATGCTGACATCTGCGGACCCATCAAACCTGTTTCCAATAGTAAGAAGAGGTATTTCATAAGCTTTATTGATGATTACAGCCGTAAGGTATGGATATATTTTCTTGCTGAAAAATCTGAAGCTTTTACTATCTTCAAGAATTATAAAAACCTTGTTGAGAAAGAGACAGGAGCTTTTATTCGTTGTCTGCGCACAGATAGGGGTGGAGAATTCAACTCTGATGAGTTCAAAGTTTTTTGCAAAACTAATGGTATTAGCAGACAGCTCACTGCAGCCTACACTCCCCAACAAAATGGAGTAGCTGAGCGCAAGAACAGGACAATCATGAACATGGTTAGAAGTATGCTATCGGAGAAGCAAATTCCAAAGAATTTCTGGCCAGAAGCAGTAAATTGGACAGCGCATGTGCTCAATAGAAGTCCTACATTGGCAGTGAAAGATATGACTCCTGAAGAGGCTTGGAGTGGTATCAAACCCAATGTTGATTATTTTCGGGTTTTTGGATGCATTGGCCATGTTCATGTGTCAGACAGCAAGAGAAAGAAGCTGGATGATAAGAGTTTTCAGTGTGTGCTGCTAGGGATGAGTGAAGAGTCTAAAGCATATAGACTTTATGATCCAGCGTCCAAGAAGATAGTTGTAAGCAGAGATGTGTTTTTTGAAGAAAGTGAGTGCTGGGATTGGGGGAGAAGTAATGAAGAAGCAAGACTTGATATCCTCGAATGGGAAGATAGTAATGAAGAAGGAAGTGAACATGATCAAAGTGAAGAAGAATCTGAAGAGGAGGTGGCAGCAGAAGAAGAAGGAGGAGAGGTTAGCTTATCTTCAAGTGAGTCACCTGGAGAGAATTCTCCAACATCTGAAGAAAGCTCACCAGAAGGGAGGAACAGAAGAGTACCGTTCTGGATGGAAGATTATGTGAGTGGAGGAGAATTTTCAGAAGAAGCTGAGCACAACAATTTGGTTCTGTTTACCTCAACTGCAG
>OU015767.1:23667894-24028236 GCA_907173295.1 Fagus sylvatica | reverse complement strand
ACATTACACAACTTTGACATACCACACCACTCTAAAACTCTTGCTTCTTATTTCACTTCCACTTCCACTTCTACTTCTTGTTATATTCAACAATCCGTGGGTAAGTCTATAGAACACAAAGGACAACTAAACTATGCTACAATTCAAACCAAAGAGACAATGCAATAAAGTCTTACCAAAAAGTAAAGAAAGTTGAACCACAATAAATAAAGTCTAGGGCATAACCCGCGCATTTGCGTGGTTATATATACATATGAACTATTTTTATTATATAAAATGTATTATATTTCAATATGGATTGTAAAAAAAATATATAGAAACCAATTTAGAATTAAAAAATAAAAACAAAAATTAAATTATTGAATATAACTCAAAACTTGAAGATCAATATCAATTCCATAATTATACAAACTAAAAAAATAGATCAATATATTTTTACTCTTAATTTTTTTTTTAATAAACCAATATATTTTTACTCTTATCAATATCTCATAAAATATTGAATATTCTAACATGTGCTACCAAGGATGCACTTAAACAAAAAAAAAAAAAATGTAAAAGCTTTCCCCCAATCATTTATGACCATTGCAGTGAGGAGCGAGTGTCCATTACATTGTGAGTACCCCTAATAAAGCTCGATTAAGAGGTCTTTTCTTTGAGTCACAACCGCAAGCGTTGTCACTCCCACTAAAAGTAAAATCATAACAAATCCATAGTAAATTATAACCAACATCTTAGTCACAATCTGCTATGCAATCTAATTTTTAAAGCCGAACATGAACATCTAAAAAAAAAAGTACTTACTGTTGCATTTTGAAACAATTGGGAAAACAAATTTCTATTTAGGACCGGGGGTGAACAATTAAACCAAAGTTTCAAAATAAAATCAATCTAAAAAAAAGTTAGAGAGAGAGGAAAAGAGATGTACTTGTTGGTGAGCGAAAGTACGCAGTGTGTGTAAAGAAATTACTTGTCAGAATATAAATATATAATGTAATTGATGTGGGAGATGAAAGGTGAGTAGGTAGTTTAAGGGTTATTGTATATTCCTATGGTTACATAACAAATAAAAGAAAGGGGAACTAAAAAGTCAGTTGAGAAAACTATTTGGTCGGAAAAGTCAGTTGATAAGATTCTCCATTTGGAAACGTCCATTTCATGGTTCAGATTTTTTTCACAAATCTAACGATTATAACTGCCTTGTCATTTAAAATTTTAAATGACGTTGCAGTCTGTACACTGTTAGATCTGTGATATTTAATCTAGACCATGAAATGAAGACTCTCCATTTTATTCCAAATGGAGAGGATCCTATTCCCCAAAAGGTGGTGTATGGAAAGATTTTGTTTAATGAGAAAAACAATATTAACTGAGAATAATGAAACCAAAAAAAATGTAAAATTTAATTGAGTGCACATCTAATGCAATCTATTTATGGATAATTGGTATTTTAGTTCCAAAATGACGTCGTTTTGGAGCTACTCTGTGTATAGAAAAATTTGTTTAATGCAAAAAACAATACCATTTGAGAATAATGTAACCGAAAAAAAAATGGTTGCTGAAAAATTTTGTTTAATGCAAAAAAAAAAATCAATTGAGAATAATGTAACCAAAACAAATGGTAATATTTAATTGAGTGCACATTTAAGGCATTCTATTTATGGATGATTGGTGATGAATCTTACACCATTGTCTATGACTTGGAACTAACTTGTTTTTTTAATTGATGTGGTAATATCTAATTTGGCCAGAGAGGTTACATTGTAGGGATTGTACCTAACTTAATTGCAGCTGATATAGTCCCCCGTGTAAAACAATAAATGGAAAAAAAAAAGAAAAAAAAAAAAAGAAGTTAAATTAGTGAAACATTTAAAAGAGTTAATAGTGGACATTTAAGGCAATATTTTTTTTTTTAATTTATCAATAAGATCCTTTATTATAGCATGATTATTGGTTAATTAATGCACTAATTACTAATTTACTAATTACTCGTAGATTGAGGTGTGTGAATTTATGACTTTATGCACCTATTCGAATAGTCAATTAGTCATTGTAAATGCCTTGAAAAAAAGAAAAGAAAAAGGATTTTGTTAACGGGTGCCCTTAGGGCAATGGTTAAGGAGCATTAAATGCTTACACTTTATGGGAAATAACGATTTTTTACTATTAAAATAATAAATGAAAAGACTTAAATACCTTTAAAAGCTGTTTTGTATTATTTTAATTTTAAAATTTCACTATTTCCTATAAAGTAGAAGTATTAAATGCTTCCATAATCATTACCCTAAGAGCACTCATTAACAAGACCCAAAAAAAATATTCATTGATAAAGTTGTATACTTATGGCAAGAAATAATATGTATCAAATAATGATGAGGATGATGAGTTTTTATTTAGTTATTTATTTTCCACTAACACGAAACGACGTCGTTTTGGAATAATAAACTAAACACATATAATCTATGCATGTTTCCTTTTCCAGTTTTTTTTTTTCTTCCTCATGCAATCATGTCCCTTTTGAAGCCCCAAAAATGGAAAATTCACTTTTTTTTCTTCTTTTTGAAATATTAAATATGGGCATTTAATTGTAACTTGATTATTGGTATTAATGGTGTATTTTTTAATTTTTTTCACTTAATGACACATGGCAAGTGCGTGGCGGCATTTTTGCCATTTAAACTGTCACTATCAACACATATGCCACCTAAGATGCTAGGTGTTATACAAAAGACGTTGTCATATATGTCAAATGGCAGATATATGGCTACGTCTTCTACTTTCATATATTATCTTGAATTCGTATGAATTGCTAGATGAAATGATAGACTTTGGGTTCCCGCAATACACTGAAGCAAAGATTCTTAGTGAGTTTATCAAGACGGATGCTTATAGGATGGAATAAGTGACGCAGCGTCCTCCCATGGCTGTGACGAATGCTGCATGTGTCTAGGCGTGGTGAAGGGCTACGGTACAAGAAGAATGAAGTAGGTGGATCTTCTTTGCATGTTGTTTTGTTATATAATTGAGATAGCCAACCTAAAGACATGCACACTTAACACAACACATGCAAAATGTGTTAAAAGCAAATTACCGTCCAATGCTTAGTCGGTGATGAATCTTACACCATTGTCTTCAAGGCCGACTAGGGCCTTAAGCCAACCAAACAGTTGCTTGCGACCAAAAAAATTGAAAATAAATCTATAAAAAGAAGGTCCTTACTTATTAAAAAACAGAAAAAGAAAAGGGACCATATCTAAAATAAAGAAGAAAAAAAATTAGAAGGCTCATATTATGTTAAAATCCAAGTCTTATATTGTTTTGGGATGGAGCTTTGTCAACTTCCTTCATGTATAAATGACATCCTTATACATAATATTGTAAGAAAATTTATGATAAAAAATGCTTAATTTTTTTGAGTCACAAAACCCTAGTTAGAGTTTTCACTTTGAGCTCCAAATGGTCTAGGGTCGACCTTGATTGTCTTATAAGAAACACAAAGGTAGTCAATGGGTCACTAACCCAAGGTGATAAATTTTTGAAAGAAGTAAAAGTCGTGAAATATGTTGCGAAAATAATTGTATTCCTTGAGTTTGAAAAATATGTTGAGTTATTAGGTTGGCTAATTCCATGACAATTGTTTGTATTAAAATAGTTGTTTTTGAGTATATATTTTTACTTGTAAAAGTTTTTTTACAAACTACCTGGAAGTTGCTCGAAGAATTGATTTTAGAAGAATTTCTCTCAAGCAAAATTCAAACTTGATTAAGTGAAATTAAGTATCGCCTGAGAGAAATAATAATCAACTCAAGACTTTGTGTGTCACTTGTTTGATACTCACTCGAATGAGATTGCAGAGTGGCTTGAGAGATTGAAACCACAGCAAGTTAGTTTTTTTTTTCTCGATGAGAATCACCGTAGAAAACCACAAAATCCTTCTCTCCTTCTTCCTCTTTTTGTTCATTGGTGGGACCGTGGGAGGATTTCTTTTAACAAAATATCTCTTCTCTAATAGAAGAAGTGGCAAGGCCTTACCAGGAATAGTTGGAAGAAATGAAATAAAATCTCTCTCTCTCAAAGTGGCTGCCAATCAAACTTCATAAGATCTCAAAAGACCAACAAAAAAACAAAAAAAAGAACCCACGACTCTTAGGTATGTTTAGTTGAGAAAAATGGGGTGTACAAAATACAGGGAGATAGAAAAATGGAAGGAAAAATAATTTATGTGTGTTTCTTAGGATAAAAAGGTATAAGGATAAAAATTAAACTATTATTATTACCTTATTGTAGTTTCAAACAATGGGAAAAATGGGGTAATATTATAATTTCATTACTCATGGTCATTTTCTCCCCCAAATTGGTGGACCCGTTTGTGAAGTCCACGCCTCACCATTTTCCTGGCCTCTTTTCTCTCAAATCAAACAACGCAAAATCTTCAATCTACCCTCTATTTTCCTTTTGTCCTTTTCCATCATTCCCATTTTACCCCAGCCAAACACAGTCTTAAGTTTACGTAATTTTTCAAAGATAAAAATGTAACTACATCACCTGTTAACTCTACAATCAAACTCAGAAGGAAGGTGCTCAACAAAACCTACATTTTTAATATACCTCATATAATAAATTTTCATTTAACATTCTTAATATTCGTAACTTTTTTCAACAAGCCATTTTGAGATAGCAATACAAAATTCCAAATTTTCTTTTGCAGCAATGTTATAGGCATAACAAAATTCATAATTATTGAGGTGACAAATTTTATTTTCATATGAGATATTCATTCACACATCATTCTTATTGTAGACCAATCATAATCTACAACTACAACTGTGAAATTTATTATGGATTTTATTGTATAGATAAGAATGAAATATCCTACCCTTCATTCCCCCTTGCCCGGGGATGGGGTTATTGTTTTTACTTTTTGGTCTTCTTATCTTGTATTATGGTCGGAACTTGGTAGGGTCACACATTGCAATGAATTATTCAAACAACTTATACATGGACACGGTAATGAATATATTTATTATGGATTTTGTTGTGACATTTCCGATTTGACGTTTTACAAGCTATCTTCTTGGAACTAGTATTCAGGTTAGCGGCGTCAACAAGGAACAAGAAACTCTCTCACCTACTCTACTCGTCGTGGTGCTGAGAATTCGTAGCTCAGGTTTGCGTGGAAAGTGTTTGTGCTCTTGTCAATTGTTATTGAAAAACAGTTATGCTAGAGATGCATAATTTTTCACAGAAAATTTAATATTTTCTCAGACACTCACATCAACTGGCCCATCACAATATAAATTTTCCAAACTATTTGACGAAAATTTCGGTAGAAAAATTTCAATAAAAAATAAGTGAGAGACATTGGACCGACGCAAGGTTGTGGGACATTATTATGACGTACACAAGCATCAGAAAACAAAATAGATAAAATAAAAGAGTTAAAATACTTATATTACAGGTGTGTGAACAAGTAATAAACGTTGGATTAATAATTGACTTATGTCCCTAGTCCCTATATAGCTTATGCTCATTCACTCTTAACTTACAATTAAAAAGTGTAATATCTATTTCATGTAAAAAAATACGAGGCCATGAATTTGCAAGTGGTTAAGCGACCGTCTCCTTCAATATTTGCTCACTGCTACTGTCTCTTGTTCTTCCTCGTATTATTGTTTGTCATTTCAAACGCTCAAAATGCTACCACAGACCCATCTGAAGGTATTCTATTTCTCTCTCTCTCTTTATGTATGTGTGTGTAGTAAATTTCATTTCATTTCAAAGTACTGATGATGAAGCTCTTAAAATCTACGTGTGTAACTTTTGTTTCAAAGTAGTACTCATGAACGTGAAATCTATATAAATTGTAATAAACCCAAATCTGTAGAGTTCGCTCAAAACGAGATTTCAGGTAATTGACTTTTACTATATCTCATTTTTTACATTAGTATTTGGAATTGAGCAATCAGTAGATTACTCAGCAAACACTTTATGGTGAGTAGGAGATTGCTTCAAAAGGAAAGAAGATTTGTTATTGTCTTTTTTTCTTTGCTAATTTAAAAAAAAAAGAGGAAGATGTAAGGCAGTATAAGTCTTTTAAAAAGGTTTTTGGTGAGATATGTGGTATTTGATGTGCTTTAGGTTTATCCAAAATAGATCTCGGGCCTTGGCCATATATGCTGGATTTGGTCAAGTCCTATTGCAAGAAAATAGGAAATAATACACAAAATTCACCTGGTTTTCTCTAGTGCTAGTAGAAAATATAGTTTGCTTTGATACAACCATTTTTTCCTGCCACTCATCATAGTCAGTAAGGTAGATAATTCCTTATTGGTCTATTTGGATGGGGTGGATTTGAGCACATGGATTTGGATTTGGGAGCTCAAATCCAAATCCTTTGTTTGGATGACTTAAAACCATTAGGCTTTGGATTTGAGCCAAATCCAACCGGAATTTTAAAGGCCAAAATCCATGGATTTCAAATGACACCTAAACATAAGAATTTCACAAATCCTCCCATTGAATGTCAACATTCAAAATAACTAAAATAGCATTGGAACCTCTAAAATACATCTAAAATGACCAAAATACCCCCAAAACACCAAATGACCAAAATAACTTCTAAATGACTGAAATAACCTAGAAACCTTCAAAATGACCAAAATACCCACAAAACTACCAAAATGATAAAAAGATACTCATGGAATCATTAAAGCAACCAAAATACCCCTAAAATAACACTCAAGTGTGGGAAGGGCAGCTACGCCACCACTAGAATAACACTCAAGTGCTAGTAAGCTAGATATGAGATCAACGCAAAATTTGGAGTTGGATTTTGTTGATGGCGAGACCAGTGAGTTGAATTCAAGCAATGGTTATAGGTTATTAATATGGCTATTAATGAGCCTGTCATTGAGGTAGTGGAAAGTGACAAATTAAGGCTCATTCTGGTGGAGTCAAATGTTACAGTGGAGGACACATGCGGTGGATGTGATACTAATGAAGTATATGCCCATTGTATCCTAGAGCAAAGATGTGAGGTGCTCCGAGGGGCGTTTCAAATAAGAATAGTGGGTTGAGCCCAAAAGCAAAGAAAGGGTCTCGGAAGAAATTGGCTAGGGTTCATGAAGCCCTAGTAGAATTATCTACAAAATCAATGCCCATTAAAAGGAGAGGAGGTGTGCATGAAGAGGTGGATGAGTCAAATAGGAAGTGAAGGATTTCTTTTTTCAATTCTCCTACAAAGTAGAATGAGCTCATATCGGCAAAGGTTGGATTCTAGCCCTACCAAATACAATGAGTTGTTTAGTCTGCAACTGTCGTGAGCTTGGGAACCCATACTCGAGTCATGTGAAAAAAAGATCCATCAGTTGTGTTTCTCATCGAGACATGACTGGATGGTTACAAATTAGGGCAAATTCAGGGTCGCCTTCAGTTATCATATGTGTTGGTGACTCCATGAAGAAATTGGGGTGGCAGTTTTTCGCTTCTGTGGAAGCATGAAGTATCCGTTAGTATCTCGAGTTACTTTACAAACCATGTTGATGTGATTATGGATGTGGAGTTATAAACCGCATGGAGATTTATGGGCTTCTATGGGCCCTAGAGACAAGGCTACAAGACCAGACTTGGAACTTGTTACAGTCGTTACACCCTCAGAACAGTCTCCCATGGTGTTGCATTGGAGACTTCAATGAGATTGTGCAGATTAAGGAGAAGAACAGTCGTTCTATGTGAGCAAATTCTCAAATGTAGGCTTTTCATGATGTCCTAGACGAATGTGGTTTCATAGACTTGGTTTATGTAGGTGCTCCATTTACTTGGTGTAATAACTGAGATAACGGGGCTACAGTGTGGGAGCGAATTAACCGAGCTGTGGCTAATGTAGAATGGTTGGCTCGTTTCAATACTGCTAGAGTTTACCATCTGGGAGTTCATTAGTGGAGTCAAGATTTTGTCTATGTACTCATTACTACTCAGCCTGCAACTGTTATTGTGGGCTCTCATTTTTCTTATTTTTTTCGAAGTGACCCATAATCTTTTATACAAACAACATTGTGGGGGCAAGTTTTAAACATTTTAAAATTTTGAATTAACATGTATTTTTTTTATTACTACAACAAACCCGAGTCGTAAGAAGCAAAAACCTTTCAATTTCGAAGAGATGAGCACGGAACATAATGGAACTCATATGTACCAAGTGAAGGAGAAGCTGTTGTCGTCAAAAGTAGAGATCATGGGAGCAGCAATTTATGTTAAGCTCCAAGATCTTGGAGGTTTTAACTTTTAAGCACTTCCAAGAGCTTAAGTATTACGTAATTTACAACGTACACATAAAATAGTACCCATCATAACCTATTAGGGTTATGTGTTTTAAGGATACACCGTAAAAAATTGTATATTTAAAAAAAAATATATTCCAAGTACCAATCTTTATGATATGTGTTTTTTTTTTTTTTTTCTTCCTGAATTTAGTGTACTTTGAAATCTACAACGTTAGTTCGCTTCGTATTTTGGTCATATTATTTATGTGGAAGTACTGTGATGTAACTTGTGAGACAGTTAAGGCATTGAACTCAATATTCCAACAATGGAATGCACAAGCGGCGGCGTTGTGGAACATAACTGGAGACCCATGTAGCGGATCTGCCATAGATGAAACTGAGTTTGAGATCCCAGCGAATAATCCAGCTATCAAATGCAACTGTTCCTACGGAAATGGTACCATCTGCCATATCAGAAAATTGTATGCCTCTCTCTCCCTCTCTCTCTCATAATAGGACATGAAAAGTAGAATCAATAGCATTATAATTACCATTCTAGCACAAAAAGCATTATAATCACCAACTTCCATTCATAAACTATTCTCAAATTTTAATATTCACTCTCGCCTTGGTACCGCATTAAATTTGTCAAATTTATATACTTAATTAACAATGAAATTGAAATCGGTCTTAAAAATTTCCATGTTGACCACTAGAGAAATATTACTACAAGTCTATTCAATTCTCCTAGAGAGACAATAATGATGCATACTGTCATAAAGAAAAAATGTTTGGGTGCCATTGCCCATTAACAATATTACACCTCAAAAGATTCTCACTCAACACTGGAGACATGTCTCCTAATTCCTCATTTCTTCTTAGGCCAAACCCTCTTCCTTAATATTATAAGGGATTGAATTCACATTTTTCCATCAATTTAAAATTTTGAGACTAATGATAGTTTACTATGGTATCATAGCAGGTGGTATTGAATTTGAATCCCATTAAAACAAAACATTCAATGTGTTAGGCCCGTTTATTGAAGGGGAGTTTGGGCCCATATGTGAGGTTTTTTTTTTTTAATTTTTTAATTTTTTAATTTTTTTTTAAATGGGGGATTTGAACCCCAAATTCTCCTTGCAAGAGTGACTGAATAGTGCCACTGATCCACAAGCCTCTTGGCATGTGATGGGGGTGTTAGGATAGCGGTTAAGTGGTTAAATGCACAATTTTTCTATCCGTTTAAGCTTTTGGAACAAGTGGTAGTCTATCACATACTAACCTTAACATATCAATTTGAATAGATAGCATATTCTTTACTTATTGCAGGCTAACTGTACATTTATTTTTCCAGGAGAGTGTTCGCCTTGAACAAAACTGGAGTTATTCCAAAAGAACTTGTGGCTTTGAAATTTCTTACCTTCTTGTATGGATTTCCTCACTCTCTGTGTTTGATTTATTATAATTAAATCATCTTTAAAAAAAAAAAAAATACTTATTGGTTATTGAAGATTGTTAAAAATTTTCATTAGTATGAGAGATTCAGATTTAGAGTTGATAATTTTGTTCTATATCTGTAGGAAGATTGATCAAAATTACTTCACAGGCCCCTTGCCAGCATTTATTGGAAATTTATCTGCATTGGAGTTATTGTAAGTATTGAAAGAAGGCATATATATAGTTCAAACTTTGTAGCAAAGCTTTGCTGCCTATACACATTGTCGCCACATAATTGCTAACATGAAACTTAATGCTTGTCATCTATTAGTGTAGGTTCATGTTTCTTCAGTGGTTAAGGCAGCATGAGGAAATTGTTAAATTGCATTTATATTCAGTAAAACCAACACTTCCAACTTTTAATTGCTATATAAACTGTCTGACCGTGAATCAATTTGGTCTGGTAGAACCTTTGTTTCTCTCATGTGGATGGAGAGAAAGGATGAGATGAATGTCTTAGACCTAGCCATTTGTTTTATTGTTGTTTTTTTGATAGAGGTGAACTAGTTCCTATCTAATTTTTAATTTTGGAGGCCTTCTGCATAACGAAAAGGGGGCAGAGAGAGAGAGAGAGAGAGAGAGAGAGAGAGAGAGAGAGAGAGAGAGAGAGATTCCTCAGCTGAATTTCAAGTAATATGAATTTCCACAACGCAAGCAGTACAGGAACATGCATAGTGCATGCCTTCATATGAATTATCAAGGCTCCTCAAATCCTATATTACTCCTCTCTTCATAAAGGTTAAACCTTACATGTAACAACAATTATCATGCATTAGCACTTCTATTGCTGCCTTAGACAGTTACACATTGAACGAGCACCATATGCTGTCTTGGACATTTTTTACATACCGAAATCTTTGTGTTCTTACCAGTTATATTCTGTTTACTATTTGTTAGTTTTGACAATTATTTCATTTTGCTACTTATATTATTTGATACTTTCATATGTTATTTTATTTTATGAAAATAATTGATCAATAGTTCAATACTGCTGGGGAAATTTTAAAGTATAGTTGCTGAGAATATCTGGTTGTTGGTTCTTAGATTTATTGTCTTTTTAACTGTTCAGGTCAATTGGTGGCAATGCATTCTCTGGGACCATCCCAAAGGAGCTTGGAAACCTGAAGGAGCTATGGATGCTGTAAGTCACGAAAACACCCTACAGTGAACATCAATTATTTTGTGAATAGAAAGCATCAATCAAAAGTTTTGTCTTGTAAATGCAACCGTCATGGCCATGCCCTGGAGTAGCACTGTGGCCGTTTATTATAATGGAAGTTAATTGCATCTCAGAATTTTGTGGAAAGAAGATGCATGTTAAAAGCTTGCACATAATAGACTAGAAAGGAAAAATGAATTTTTGGAACTCTGTTTCATAGCAGTAGATGTGGTAAAAGAATACTACCTATTGTTAGTGGTAATGGCTTACCTGAAAATTCTTAAAAGGTTGCATCCCGAGCCTAGATGCTATGGATTACGATCCTCTAGAGTTCTTAGGGTAATTCCACCATAGAGTTCTTATAATCCTATCAATCTATTTAGAATTGAGTGGATTGGATTTTGCCACATCATCAATCATTTAGATAGATGCCAAATTGGTGATAGTCAACCTTTGTTTAAATTTTGATGACATGGTAGAATCCAATCCACTTATTTCAAAATGGATGGATGGAATTTTAGGAATTCCATCGTGGAGTTACCTTAAAAGTTATAGAAGATCCTAATCCTATCTACTAGCTATCCTTTTGAGTTGTCAGTTTGCTATACCTATCCAAATTGTGTTGTTTTGCGAGGAATTGTAAGATTTTTACATAAATATTTAAGTAATCTTAGATTCCAATTGTGAATTTCTGGATTCGATGTTAATAGCGAATGAGTGCTTGGATAGTCGGATCGAAAGCCGTCTTCCTGGGCTCATTTGCAAATTGGACATTGAAAAGGCATATGACCATGTCAATTGGGATTGCCTTTACTTTCTTTTGGAGCGGATGGAGTTTGGGAGTAAATGGATTCGTTGGATGAGAGCTTTCACTTCTACAGTCTGCTATTCTGTTATTGCCAATAGTTCCCCCACTGGCTTTTTTTAATAGTAGTATAGGCTTAAGGCAAGGAGATCCTCTCTCTCTTTTGTTCTTTCTTTTGATTATGGAGGTGCTCAATCAAATGTTGAGGAAAACTGAAGCGAGGAGTTTTATTAAGGGCTTTCAGGCGGGTATGGCAGAGGATCATGGAGTTTGTGTTTCTCACCTCCTTTTTGCAGATGACACAATCCTCTTTTTTGATGCTAATCCGGAACAACTTCATTATATTCGTATGGTCCTTACCTGTTTTGAGGCGGTCACTGGTGTCAAAGTAAATATGACCAAGAGTGAAATGGTTCCTATCGGGGTGGTGGGTGGTTAATTGATTTGGTGGAGCTTCTTTCTTGTCGCATTGGGTCATTACTGCTACAATATCTTGGTATGCCATTTGGGGGCTTCCTACGAAGCCCTGGCGGTTTGGAATCCCATCACAGAGAAGATTGAGCGTTGACTAGCAAGGTGGAAGAAGATCTATTTGTCAAAAGGGGGCCGTTTAACGCTGCTTAAGAGTACATTGTCTAGCCTACCCACATACTATCTCTCCTTGTTACCTATTTTTGTTAGTGTTGCCAAGAGGATTGAGTGTCTTCAACGAAACTTCCTATGGGGTGGTATGGGGGAGGAACACAAGCATCACCTGGTGGCATGGGATAGGGTGTGCTCCCCAATTGAGTTTGGGGGCTAAAGGTACGACATCTCATTCCTTTTAACCGTGCCTTGCTGGGAAAATGGTTGTGGAGATTTGGGATTGAGGAGACTCATCTTTGGAGGCGTGTTTTGGTTGTAAAATATGGGGTTGAAAGTGGGGGTTGGATTACCAACAAACCTCGAGGTCCCAATGGTTGCAGTGTCTGGAAGCACATTAGGATGGGTTGGGATGGCTTTTCTGCTCACGCTGGTTTTGATGTTGGATTGGGCAATCGGGTTCTTTTTTGGCATGACAGCTGGTGTTCAGATCATCCCTTGAAAGAGTACTTTCCTGAGGTCTTTGGCTGCTCCCTTTATCAGAATGCCATTATAGAGTCATAGAGTCGGTACTTGTCTCTCAAGGCTCTGGTCGTCTCTGCGATTGGAATGTAGTTTTTGAGAGGGGTTTTAATGATTAGGAGTTGGACCAGGTGCTGCCTTTCTTCTCCCTTCTACATTCTCATATCCCTCGGAGATAGGATGCGGTTAAGTTGACTTGGACGCTGAATCGTTACAGTACTTTTGATTCCCATTCCTTCTACCATGCTCTTCACTCCCTTACGGAGGTGCACTTCCCTTGGAAGAGTATTTGGAGAGGCAAGGCTCCTCGGAGAGTTGCTTTCTTTGTTTGGATTGCGGCTTGGGGTCGGATTCTTACTTGTGACAGTTTGATGAAACGCGGTTATGTAATGGCAAACTATTGTTGTATGTGTAAGGCTGCTGAGGAGACTGTAGACCATCTGCTTCTCCATTGTGGGGTGGCTAGGGAGATTTGGAGTTTTGTTTTTAGATCTTTTGGGATAGATGGGGTGCTTCTGAATAGTTTCACAGAGCTTCTATTTGGGTGGTGGAACTGGTTTGGGAAGAGTTCTTCAAGCGTGTGGAACTTGATTCCCTCTTGCTTGATCTGGACAATATGGCGGGAGAGAAACAGCCGTACCTTCGAGAATATTGAGGTTTCTGTGGGTAAAATTATAGAGATTTTCTTTAGGTCCTTGTATGATTGGTTTCAGACATGGGGGCTCACTTCGTCTTCGTCCGTAGGCGATTTTTTAGAAGCCTTAGCTATTTATAATTCTGTTCTTTGAGTGCATGCTTTATGCGCTTAGAGTTCTTCATTAATAAAATATTTTTACATATAAAAAAAAACTAAAGATAAGATAATAGGCTCATTGTCCAAAAGGATCATAAAAAAATCCTAACTAGGACTATATTTGATAACATCTCACTAATTTAATTGAGAACAGTAACAAATCCGAAGCTTTCATAAATATCAACTTGAAAATGAAAATTTTTACAAGGCTCACTCTATCTAACATTACTACATAAGTAACAAATCGCTTAAATGGCAGTGATAACTTTTATTTTATTTTTTTTATAGGTGGCAGTGATAGCTTGTGTTTTAAGCGATTATTCATCTAGGATCATGAACTTATATATAATAAATTCCAACTAGTACTATTTTTTATATCATGTAACTAGTTTTGATGATTTACAAACCTGATTTATTAAAATATGTGAGAAATTACCGATTCTCCCAAAAGCTTAAGCTATTAGGAAATGATGAATTTAATCATTTAACCAATATTTTAACACTCCTCCTCATGTGTGGGCTTAGACCCCCCCCCCCTTAATGATTGGGGCCCAACACGTGGGATTTTTAATTTTTTAAATGGAAGGTAGAGTGGAGTCAGGGTTCGAACTTGAGATCACTTGCTCTGATACCATGAGAAATTACCGATTCTCCCAAAAGCTCAAGCTATTAGGAAATAGTGAATTTGATCATTTAACCAATATTCTAACAATATGATAATGTCATTACGAGAATTTTTAATGTGGCTCATTTTTTCTAACATTACCTAAAAGAAAAAAGAGTATTTCTTACTACTAGATCGACAAAAGCTCTTGAATGTCAGTCAGAAGTTGCATTTAATCAAACCATCAAAGAAATCATTTTTCAAACTGACTACTGGGATCACACCATATAAATTTTGATGATCTCTCTGACATGTAGCTTCTGCGGATATATATCATGCAGGTCCTTTAATATAAACAATTTCTCAGGAACTCTTCCTTCCCAACTGGGTAATTTGGTCAAGCTTAAGGAACTGTAAGTTCTAACATTTATTTACTTCAGTTTAAGCATGTACTCATGCTCATGAGCATGTTAGATAGTAATGTCTGAATCATGTTGGTTTGTGAATTTTGCAGTTACATAAACAGTTGTGGATTGGGTGGTGAAATCCCTTCGACATTTGCCAACCTTCAAAAAATGGAAACCTTGTTAAGTGGACACCACTGTTCTATTTTTTTTTTTTTTTCTCATGTAGATGAAGATTTTATCGCATGGGCACAACTTACTATAGATATGCTTGGGTTTCAGGTGGGCATCAGACAATCCTTTCACTGGCAGGATACCAGACTTAATTGGAAACTGGACAAATCTAAAAACTCTGTAAGCTATCAAAGTTTCTGGTTTTATCTTCAAATGCATTTTATGTGGATGATAAGTTATAGTTCTCTCTAGATTTTTATGCATTCTTCCAAAGCAGAGAAGTATGGCTACTATAAAACTACTGCTGAGACGCCGGTTCAATGTTTTTGTAGGAGAATTCAAGGAAACTCTTTTGAAGGTTCAATACCATCCAGTTTTTCTAACTTGACCTCATTGACAGATTTGTGAGTATTTATTTTCCAAATTTTTTTAATCTCTCTCTCTCTCTCTCTCTCTCTCTCTCTCTCTCTCTCTCTCTCTCTCTACTTTCAACAAGACTAGTTCCATAATGTTTGTGTATACATTTGTAGGCAAATCAGTGATATATACAATGTGAGCTCCTCCCTTGACTTTATTAAAAATTTGAAGTCCTTATCTAACTTGTAAGTTAACATATCCCTCCATCCACTCATATGCCTATCCAACCTTTTTTTTACCATATATACAATCTAAACTCATTCACCTACGCACTAATTATCCATTGTAATTTTCTCCCATAGAGTTCTAAGAAATGCATTGATAACTGGTAGTATTCCATCTGATATTGGAGAATACCAAAGTTTAAAAACACTGTAAGTTCCAGTAGACAATTGAACTTTAAATGCTGACCTGATTGCTGAAACTTCTTTCTGTTCTATTGGTTTCTCTTGATTTTTTACTTAGTTTTTCAGGGATTTGAGTTTCAACAACTTAACAGGAGAAATACCAAGTGGTTTGTTCAATATGAGTTCTCTTCAATACTTGTAAGTATGCCCTTGCCTTCTTGTTTTTCCTTTCTTCTTGCAACAGAAGGATTCAATGTTACAAACATGGGACCTACACCGAACCTGTCCCTTTGCCACCTAAGCCAGGGCTGAGCACTTTTTTCCCATTGCTTGAAGATCTTGATTAATGCCCACTTTTGTCGTCATTCTGGACTTATGTTTTAGCCATAATTCCCCCTCTACCACCCCTCCCCCCCCCCCCCCCCCTTTTTTTAATTCTCTTCTTCTATGCTTTCTCTTACACTATATCAAAATGGTTAGGTTTCTTGGAAACAATAGTCTCTCTGGAACCCTTCCTAGCATGAAGAGTGATGGACTTCAGAATGTGTAAGTTTTCTGAACTTAATAATATGTCATCTTAATTTATTACTGTTTGCCCTTTCAGTGTATGCATTAACATTACTCATTTTTAGGTTTCAATGAGACTATAATATTGTCATCCTAATCTATTAATGTTTTCCCTTGCAGAATTTCAGCATGTTTTAACATTACTCTTTTTATATGTTTCATGTGAATCTCTTTGTGTTTGTGTGTTTTTACATTTCAAGCAAATCTCAGTGTGTTTGAGTATTTTAGTATGCTTTAAAATAATTCATTTTTACGTTTCAAGTGAATCTCTGTTTGTAAGTGTGTTTGAGACAAAAACTTATGTTAATTTTCTAAGATGTGGGACAATATTATGTGGCATGCTTTAAAACCGAAGAAGTATGGACACACACAAAAAAAAAAAAAAAATCCCCAACATGTTCGTGTTGGACTCGGGCGAATATAACTCTAACTATGGAGGCTACTGTCGGGCTTATTAGGAAGGATGCCTCCCCTTCTGAGACGAGTGATGGATGTGGTTTTTGTTAGTATATTGTGTCTTTTAGTCTTTGGTTTTGGTTTTGGATGTATCTGATGAAAAAAAAGAAGACAGAGGGAGGGTCCAAATGTTACAAGCCTTTGCCACATGCTGGTAATTTGCTGTTGCTTTGGTTTTTTTTTTTTTCTTTTTCTTTTATGTAATTCCTTTCCTGCTAACGTGCTATTCTATAAAATGGAGAAAATTTCGACCTTTATTGCCTAAATAATAGTGTTGTCATATTCTAGTATTCTACTTTTTTTTCTTTTTTTTCTTTTGTATTATTGCCTAACTAAGCATAAAATATGCGTACAAATATATAAAATATACCTAAAAATATTAGCTGCAGTTATTATCTTTTTCAAGTTTGCAGAAGAAATCATTCTTGAATTAAATTGCTCAAGGGAAAAAAGAAGAACCATTTTTACTTTGTAGGGTATCTTCTAACTGTCATGCTATAAAGTGATCACATCAGGATAGGATGTTTTGCATTTGGCTAGTGACCAATTGATGAAAGCTGTCCACTTGCTTTGTGGTTTTCTTATTCTGATTTTTTTTTTTCTTTTTTTCTTTTTTGTGCATTATGTGTCTGCTCAACACTGTCCACATTCCTTTGCGTGCAGAGATTTGTCCTATAATCATCTGTCCGGAAGATTTCCCCCATGGGTAACTGCATCCTCAAACTTACAACTGTATGTCTCTCAAGTGATAGTACTCTTTTTTTTTCTTTTTTTTTTTCTTTAAATTTAACACCTAGATTTGAACACCAACTGACTTTTTTATAGAGAAAATTTATATATAAAGTTGATGCCACATGAATATAATTAAAGAATCAAATTAATTTATTCGAGCCATAGTAATTTAAAGAAGATTAATAAATACCGGTTAGAAATAACATAATTACCATTAAAACTTGAACATGACTTATTTCATTCTATAGGTGTCTATTCTGCTGCTTCTGGAACTGATGATAAGTGTTAGATTACACAGTATAGGATTCAATTATCAGCCTTAATCTGGTTTACAGAGGCTGTGTTATATTTATAAGCTGTGATTTACAATTTGGATACACTTGAAAGTGTTGTAGAGATTTACAAGAGATACAAGTCTATCTAGAATAGAGGATAACTAGTGAAGTCTATCAACTATATCTAGAATACAGTAAAGCTAATGGAATCTATCAATAGTCCTTGATCCGTAACTTTCTGATGTTTATCAACTTGACTTGATGATATGGAATTATCCTTAACAATAAGCTACCTCAAAAGAAAACTTCTAATGCTCCATTTAAAAAAAAAAAAAATCATGTTAAATACATTGACATGCATGGCAGAAACTATATTAGGTATTGCCGGTCCTACTAATTTTTTTTCTTTTAAGGTCATTTCAAATGCCCATATATATTTATGCACCTTCTATTACGTGGTCAATCATTTTTCTTGTTTTATAAGAACCCTAACAATACCATTCACTATACCTCGATGGTGTTAACTACTGATTTTTGAACAGTGGTGTCTTCAGGAGCCTAACAGCTTGTTTATGAATATCTGCTGTACGAATGTTGTAATCTATTATCCTATTTATCATCTCTAATAAGTACCAGGAGAGATGGTGACAACTGATCATTGGATAAAATAATGCAGGAATTTCGTTGCAAACAACTTCATCTTTGACAGATCAAACATAAGGTAAGTAGTGGTTCCTCTCACCCTCTTTTAACAAACAATTCCAATAAAAATATGCATGAGAAGGACAGTGATTACCATTTCACATCTTTAGTTGAATGAATTTTTTCCAAGTAATTTGTTAATCCAGATAAGCAGTAGTCATTCTCTTTGTTTACAGTGTTTTGCCAGGACTGAATTGCCTCCAAAGAAATTTCCCATGCAATAGGAATTCTCCACTCTGTAAGCTATATCTTTCTTATACTTGGTTAAGGGATATGACGAGGCACAGCCCATCATGATTGATAGGACCCCAGCATTTTCACATAGGATGGTGGGATCATATAAAGATCTAAACTGATCAAACTAAAAAAGTATATTCATTTTTTTTTTTTTTTAAAGAACAAGAATCTAATTCATTCTTCCCCTCTTTAAGAGTTTCCTTTGATCCATTGAATGGCTGAATTTTTACAAAACCTGACATTATTATAGCAGAAAGTGGGTCAGACCCTATTAATCTTGATAGGAGTAGTTTTTCATGGGTTATCCCATTAGTTATTGATTTAATTCAATATCAAGTTATGGAAAATTGCACTGCATCTCTGATACTATTTTTCTCTATTGGTACTTCATTGTTATATCATAAATAAAATCATTAAGGGGATGAAACACATTTGTGGTATAGTTACAATGAGAAAATTGAAGTAAGAAGGCAGGCTAGCTTATGTTAATTCTATAGATGTTGAAAAAGGAACAATAAAGTCATACTGGAATTGGCTCTGTGGCAGCTCTGAGCTGTTCTCATTAGAACTCATTTTGAGATTAACCAATCTAAAACATGGATGCTTATTGACAAAGTAAGTATGCATGAACTTTGCTACAACTTGGAAAGCCATAAATTTTACCACCTTGTGTCTTCATCTTCTTAAGAGCCTTTACTCTAGGATGGACAGAAGCAAGCCACTGTTAATGCTTGTCTTGTGTGTATTAGAAGAGAGGGAGAGAGAGAGAGAGAGAGCAAGTTGTTGGTTGCTCTAAGTATTAATATGATAACTTATGTATAGTGCCTACTTTGTGAATTTCAATTATACTTGGAAATGAAAAGTAACATATATTGCATTGGCATGTAACTTCAACTTAATGACACTCTTCCAACCTCCAAAATCAACCTGAAACTCTTTATTCAGAACAGAAAGTTGTATTAGCTTCCTTATCAGTAAGTGAAATTGATTAAATTTATATAATATAAAAGGTTCAGTATGAATCTACAGATATATATATAATCTTTGATTTTGAAGATGTAATTATAAATCATGACAAGTGTAATCACAATGATTCTACAGATGCAAACTTCTCAATCAAGTGTGGTGGCAAAGAGATGTCTGCTGGGGGTATAGTGTACGAGGCTGAAGACTCATCATCCTTTGGTGCAACATCGTTTTATGTAACTAATACAGAAAAATGGGCAGTCAGTAATGTGGGGTCGTTTTTTGAGAGAAATAATCAAACTTATGTTCAAAAGAATCAAAACTCTTTTGCACAAGTTATTTCAACTAACACCCCAGAACTTTACCAGACTTCAAGGATGTCCCCAGGATCACTTAGATACTATGGCCTAGGTCTTGATAATGGTCTTTATAATGTAAGCTTGTTTTTTGCGGAAACTGGTTTTAAAGCTCGAAACTCTCAAACTTGGGAGAGTCTAGGGAGGCGTGTATTTGATATCTACATGCATGTAACTATAGATTATTTTAGAGAAAAAATATTATCCATTCTCGACTAAAGATCATTGCCTCCTTGCATGTGTAGGGTTTCTATAATACAAATTCTATTTATTTTCAAAGAGTTCCTCATTTAATATTTTTTTGAAAAGTAAGAAGTTTTATTCAAGAAAGCTTTATGTGCATAAAGCATGCACTCAAAGCTGGGTTACAAATGTAAATTAGAGCTATCAAATGCTAAAGAAGCTAAAAACTCTCCCACTGAAGGAGAAGAAGTAAGACCCCATGCCCTAGACCAATCATACAAAGAAACAAAGAAAATCTCAATGATTTTAGCCAAAGGAGTGAGTTCCTCATTTAATTAGAATTATTAAATTCTCCTGTAATTTTTTTCTCTAGGGTGGTCTTGAATTGAAGGACTTTGACATATCAAAGGAAGGAGGTGGGGTTGAGAGAGCAATTCGAAAGAATTTTAAGGCTCATGTGTCAGAGAACTATCTTGAAATTCATCTGTTTTGGGCTGGTAAGGGCACTTGTTGCATACCTGAACGAGGCTTTTATGGGCCACTAATTTCAGCCATTCATGTTACTTCAGGTAATGTATATGATATAATTTATGAAATGATGTGATGTTTTTTATATGCTTCTTTGCTGCTAACCACTACTGAAGAATAATTGCTCAGATTTTGTATCTACTGTTCCTGGGATTCTACCAAGCACTTCAGGAGAGAAAAGCAGGTTGGGTTTGATTGTAGGTATTGCAGTCCCTGTTGGAGTCGTAACCTTGAGTTTGATATATGTAGTTTTCTACATAAAGAGAAAATCACAGCATTTTAATGAGGAAGGTAAGAGCATAACAGCAGTAGTGAGGTACCAGTGAAATACAGCCTAAGAAATGAACACTGATGGACTCTGTACCGCTCACTTTTGCCTAAAGTTCTAGTTACTCTATGATATTTGAACTAAATCCTAGAATAGGTGTTAGAAAAGTGTCAGTAATATTTTTTCTTGGATAATGATATGGATCCTTTTCATGAAAGGGAAGAAGGTTCATGGTCTAAATAGGTTTGGGATGTCATATTGTATGAGACAGGCTTAAAGTTTCTGCATAATTCATATCTTTTAAATCCAATCCTTTGTTATTGACAACCCCCCCCCCCCCCCCACCAAAAAAAAAAAAAAAAATCAAATTCTTCAAAATATATAACGATGACAATAATGAAGAGTTTAAATCAGTTTACCAGACTTTCTCTTACTTGAACCTGCAGAGCTTCTTGAAATGGGCCCCCAACCAAACACTTTTAGTTATGCTGAGTTGAGAAGTGCGACGGATGACTTCAACCCTTCAAATAAGTTAGGGGAGGGTGGATTTGGACCTGTTTTCAAGGTAAAGTACATTATTATGAGCTTTAATATTTTCACACCACCATTTTACGACACTATTTCAAACCACTTAAAATGTGGATAAAATTTATAGACAATGATGTCCACAATTGTGGATAATATTGTCCACATTTAGGTGATGTAAGGTGTAGATGGTGTAGAGGAATAAAAAAAATACTTGTAAGAAATTATTTGTGTTTACAAGCTGTTGTTAGTATATCTGTCATATTTGTATAGCTTAATTAATTATGTTGATTGATTGTGTGATTAGCGTGATTGTATAGTTTCCTTATTTAGTTGTGTTGTTAGTATATTTGTCATATTTGTATAGCTTAATTATAAGAGTTAATTATGTTGATTGATTGTGTGATTAGCGTGATTGACTAGTTTTCTTATTTTGTCGTGATTGTAATCTATATATTTACACCTCCTTGAGAGAAGAATACACAGAAAATATTCAGTTAAATATCTCTACATGGTATTAGAGTAGGTTAATTGTTCATTTTTGTAAACCCTAAATTTTTTTGGGTTTCTTTTCTCTATCTTAGCCTCCGGCGCCCCTAGGCCTTTGCCGGTGGTTGTCGGCTCTTTTTTTTTTTTTTTTTTTTCACCAAGCATCGTCGGTGACCCCTCTATTCTCGCTGCTCTCGCGCCGCTAGTGATTCATGGTGGTTTTTAGTGCTCTCACGCCACCAGGCCTTGCCGGTGGTTCTCGGATCTTCTCGGAGTTCTCAAATTTCTTGGTTCATTCTCATCTTACGCCGCTGCTTAGTTCTCTCTCCTCTCACGCCGCCAGGAATTCACTGGTTCTCCTTAACTCTTCTCGTCCAACTAGGCGTAGGCGGTAGCCCTTTTCTGGTGTTTCTTGGCCGATATGGCTCCTCTCGGTGGTTTTTTTTTTTACTTTCTCGTATTGGTGGTCCGCAACATTTCAAAGCCTCTAAGAATCTCTTGGATTTTTCTCGGCATCTCTCAGATCTACTGTTTCTCGAATCTTTCTTGGTCTTCTAGTGATTCTCAGCCTCTCTTGACTCTCGATCTCATGGTGATTCTTCACTATTTGGTGGTTCTCGAATTTCACAGTATCTCTAATCTGCTGGTTCTCGGTTCTTCACTGTTTGGTTCTTTCGATTTTTTGGAAGTTTTGTTTGCTCACTGTTTGGTTGACAGTGTGATTCTTCTATTTCTTCTCTATTTTATCATGGGTGATAAATCAGACTTGCAAGTACCACATTAAAAGACTCCAATTACCTTAATTGGTCCCGCGTTGTCCGTATCTTCTTGAAAGCTCGTGACATCATCTTGTTCTTATGCAAGACTTTTGGTTGTATTAAAAGGTTAAGTGGTCGCAGTATCAAAAGTGTACTTATTGTGGTCGTAATAATCCCTATTTGGATGGGGAAAATTTGAGTTCTATTCCTGTGGACTAGGTTCTTATTAGCAAAATTGAGTATGATTCACTTCTCCAACGTGCTAATGCCTCATCCTTCTTGCTAATGGCCTCAGGTAACACTTGTCTTCATTCCTCATCTAGTCTTTCTTAGGTTATCGACTCAGGGGCTTATTATCATATGACTGGTAATTCTTCACTTCTTTCTCATATTTCTAGTACTTGTTCTACTTCATTTGTCACTGTTGCTAATGACACTAAAACTCCTGTCCAAGGGAAAGGTACTATAACCACTCCTGATCTCACTTTTTCCGATGTTTTATACTTACCTTAGTTTCCTTTCAATTTCCACTCTGTGCACAAACTTACCCTTGCCTGAAATTGTTTTATAGCTTTTTATCCATCTCATTGTGATTTTCAGGATCTAAAGACGAAGAGGATAATTGGTGTTGGTGGGGGGATTTGTAAAGGATGGACTCTACTACTTTCACCCATCTCGCACTTTGGTCCCATCTGCTCTCCATTCCACAATTTCTCCATATTAGTGACATTGCCGTCTTAGGCACTCCTCGCTTGTCAATCTCAAACATTTGGTTCCCTCCTTACCTGCTTTTTCTAATTTTCACTCTGAAACTTGTGAACTAAGTAAATATTGTAGAGCTACTTTTAAACTTTGATATGATGACCCATGTTTACATCCTTTTGAGCTAGGTCACTCTGATATTTGGGGACCAACTCATACCACTAGTTTATGTGGTGCTCGTTATTTTGTCTCTTTTATTGATGATCATTCTCGTTTAACCGAGTTTGTGTGCTTAAAGATAGATCTCAATTGTTTCTAGCATTTCAATGTTTTTATGCTGAAATTTCTAATCAATTTAATGCCGAACTTCTTGCTTTTCGAACTGATAATGCTTGTGAATATATAAATAGTTCGTTTCAGCAATTTCTTAAGTCTAGAGGTATTATACATCAAACATCTTGTGTTCGTAACAAAATGACATTGCTGAACGGAAAAATGGATCCATTCTAGCTATTGCTCGTGCTCTAATGCTCCAAATAAATGCCCCTAAGCTTTTTTGGACAGATGCAGTTCTTACTGCCACATGTCTTTTGAATAGGATGGCCTCTCGTATTCTTAAAGGTAAGTGTTAAAATAGAGCTGATATTTTATTCTTCTCCAAGATGAAGGTATATAAAGCTATACAAGGGAATACAAAAAAGGAAAATAATTACAATTAACTAATACAGCTATTGTAATTACTAATTAACAGCTAATACAAAAGTCAAATAATCCCTAGCTATACACACGTCAACACTCCCCCTCAAGTTGGTGCATAGATATCTCGAATGCCCAACTTGACAAGTGTGGAATATAAAACTCGACTTGATACTGTCTTTGTCAAGATATCTACTAACCAATCCTCAGATTTCACAAAAGGCACACTAATAATCCCATCAGTCAGCTTCTCCTTCATGAAGTGTCTATCCACTTCAACATGTTTAGTACGATCATGTTGAACTGGATTATGTGCAATACTGATAGCAGCCTTGTTGCCACAGTAAAGATTTACTGGTTTCTCAAGATTGAAACCCAATTCCCCCATCAAGATCCTTAACCACAACAACTCACAAACACCATGCGACATGGCTCTATATTCTGCCTCTGCACTCGACCTAACCACAATTTGTTTCTTGCTACGCCATGTGACTATGTTTCCTCCAACAAATGTAAAGCATCCAGAAGTAGACTTCCGATCAGTAATTGATCCTGCCCAATCAGCATCTGTATATCCCTCAACCTCTAGATGACCATGTTTAGAAAACATAAAACCCTTACCAGGTGCGGATTTCAGATACTTGAGAATTCGATGAATAGCATCCATATGGACTTCATTAGGTGAATGCATAAACTGACTTACCACACTTACAGCATAAGCCAAGTCAGGTCGTGTGTGAGACAAGTAAATCTATCTCCCAACTAACCTTTGGTACCTCATTGTTAGTTGGAACTTGATTAACACGATCATCTCCCAATTTGTGATTCTGCTCAATAGGAGTATCAAAAGATTGACTGAACTTGCCAAACCATGCTCGTGGAGACTATTTTAGCCCATATAAAGTTTTGTTCAACTTATAGACCTTTCCAACATCAGAGGCCATAGTAAAACCAGGAGGAAGATCCATGTATACTTCTTCCTCCAATTCACCATGCAAAAAAAGCATTTTTCACATCAAATTGCTGCAAGGGCCAATCTAGATTTGCAGCTGAAGACAAAAGAACCCGAATAGTATTAATCTTGGCCACAAGTGGAAAAGTCTCATGATAGTCAATTCCATAGGTTTGTGTATAATCCTTGGCTGCCAACCGAGCCGTATACCTTTCCACAGATCCGTCAGCTTTATGCTTCACTGTGAAACCCATTTGCAACCCACAGTCTTCTTGCCTTCAGGTAGTTCAACCAAATCCCAAGTAGAGTTTTTCTGGAGTGCTTCTATTTCCTCAACCATAGAACTTTTCCACTTTGGATTACCAGGAGCATTCTGTAAATTATCAGGGGTGGATACAGAAGACAAATGGTTTGCAAAAGCTATATAGGAATCAGATAAACGATGAGATGATACATAGTTTGAAATGGGATTTTTATATTTTGACTGATAAGTACGGGACTGTCTCCTCAAAGCAATAGGTAAATCATCCATTGGATCAATAGAATCTATAGAAACACTAGACTCTATTCGAGTATCAATTGGGGAAGAAAGTTCAGGAATTACCTCAGGTTCGATATTCTCAGGGGAAGCAGCTAATTGGTCTTGTTCAAGAGTGGGGTCTGTCTGACTATCCTGAAGAGTGTCCTGATCCTGGTTTTTCTTCATTCTTGCATATACTCTCAATTCCCTTTCTTTAAGTAATTTAGATGGAGTTGGTGGAGTGATCTCCACTCTGGACACAATTGGTATTGTCATTTCATCCCAAGACATCTTCTCTTCTTCCTAACTTCCAATCTCCCCTTGAAGAGAAGTGTCAGAAGCTCCCCTTGGAAAATAAGCTTCTTGTTCAAGGAAGGTAACATCTATAGATACAAACAATTTTCCAGAATGGGGATGATAACACTTGTACCCTTTTTGAGTAGCAGAATAACCCACAAAAAGACACTTATGGGCATGGGGATCCATCTTACCACGTTGATGTTGATGAACATGAATATAACAAGTACACCCAAAAACTTTTGGTGGGATATTGAGAAAAGAAGGAAGAGAATGATGTTGAGATAGAGTATGGAGAGGGGTTTTGAACTGGAGGACACGAGATGGCATACGATTTATAAGAAATGCAGCTGTGAGGATGGCATCACCCCAAAAATGTTTTGGGACATGCATAGCAAAGCATAAAGATCGAGCCACTTCCAAGAGGTGAGGATTTTTATGCTTTGCTATACCATTCTGTTGAGGGGTAGTTACACAAGAAGTTTGGTGAATGATGGCATTTTGTTGAAAATAGGCATTGAAACCCTTTTTTAGGTACTCACTCCCATTATCAGACTTGACAACTTGCACTTGAGCATTAAAACTGGGTACGAATCATTTGATGAAAAATTTGGAAGATAGGAAAGACATCACTTTTAGTTTTCATCAAATATACCCAAGATACCCGTGTGTAATAATCAATAAATGAAACAAACCACTGAACACCAATATATGTAGGAATTGGAGATGGACCCCAAACATCAGTATGAATTAAAGAGAAAGGAACATCACTTTTATTGAAACTTAAAAGAAATGAAACACGATGATTCTTTGCATAAATGCAAGGTTCACAGTGAAAATTAGAAACATTGACTTTAGAAAACAAAGATGGAAAAAGATGCTACAAATACTGAAATGAAGGATGTCTTGATCTCCTATGCCATAACCAAATCTTCTCCCTAACCTTAGACTCTTCTGTTCCCACTTGATACACATGGCCAGCCTCTAACACAAGTGCTTCTTTCAAATCCAAGTAATACAGTCCCCCACGTTCTCTACCAAGACCAATAAGCTTCTTCGTAAGAATATCCTGAAAAAGACAATGAGCAAAGAAGAAGATTGCACAACAATTAAGATGTTTAGTAATTTGGCTGATTGACATTAAATTATTAGAGAGACTAGGAACATGTAGAATTGATGAAAGAGAAAAAGATGATGCTAAAGGAATAGAACTAGCCCCAAGAACTGGGGTAGAAAGACCGTTGGCAACCTTAACAGTATTTCTAGGAGTAGTAGTACAAAGCGTAAATAGTTTTCAGTCATTGGTCATATGATTTGAAGCCCCTAAATCAATGATCCAAGGTTTATTACAAGGAATAGAAGTTGTACTCTCAGTGAATCCAAAATTACCTATGTTGCCTGAGGAAGTAGAAGCATTAGCCAAAGAAACTTGTTGAGTAGATTGATCTACCTGAGAAGGAATAGAAGCCTGAGAGCCTGTAGAGATGTGATGAGCTTGGGGTCCAGAATTATTCCCCTTTGTTTGAGTTCCCTTCTTCTGAACAAACCATTTTGGATACCCATTCAATTTAAAGCATGTTTCTCAGATATGATTGGTACCGTTACAGTAGGTGCACTTCCTATTACTAGAAATTTTGGACCCATGAGATACTGATGGAGGTCGAGAATTACCGAAAGTCATAAGTAGAGGCTAAGAAGATGCACCAGCCACCATAGCAGACCCATCATGAATTTTTACAGCCATCATAGTAGCCTGACGAAGCTCTTCACAGCGTACAAAGGCAAAAGCATTACGAACACTAGGAAGAGGATCCTGAGCCAACACTTGACTCCGGACCTGGTCCAAACTAGGATCAAGACCAGCCAGAAAATCATATAAACGATCCTCTTTTTCTCTTTTTTTTGGACAGCAGCATCTGTCGAACACATCATTACACTCAGACGAAGGTAGTCCAATTCCTGCCAAATAATTTGAAGAGTACCATAGTAATCAGCCAAAGACTTACCATTTTGGCGTGTCTCATGAGCTCGACATCAGAGTTCATACATTTGTGAAGCATCCTTGCCAACAAAATAGGTTTGAGAAATCGTATCCCAAACATCATGAGAAGTAGGGAGACGAAAAATTGCCCCAACATTTGAAGTCATTGAATTAAGAAGTCAAGATTTAACCATGGCATTCTCCTCCACCTATTTAGGGTAAGCAGCATTTGTTTCAACTGGTTTGGGTTTTTTTCCAGTTAAATACTGCATTTTTCCTTTTCCAGTCAATTCGAGTCATTCAATTTTTCTGGAGTGATTTGTGGAGACCTGTTGTCTTGTTGTATAGTCACAGTAGTAGGGGAAGGGGTGGCTGGAATAATGGGAAGAATAGTAGTAATCAGTAGCAACGGTGGCTGGAACAGCAACAGCGATGGCTGGAACAGCAACAGTGGTGGCTGAGTAGCTTCTATCGACAGTGGCAGCGGAATTCTTATAGGTATATTAGGGTAAAAGTCACTGGAAAAAATAGGGTAATATTATAGGATCAATGCTCTGAGACCATGTTAAAATAGAGCTAATATTTTATTCTTCTCCGATATGGAGGCATATAAATCTATACAAGGGAATACAGAAAAGGAAAATAATTACAATTAACTAATATAGCTAATGTAATTACTAATTAACAGCTAATACAAAAGTCAAATAATTCCTAATTATACACACGTCAACAGTAAGTCCCCTTTTGAGTTGCTGTTTCCTGGCAAAAATCCTTTTTCTATTCCCCCAAAGTCTTTGGTTGTGTTTCTTTTGTTCATAACCACAGTCTTAATCGTGACAAACTTGATCCTCGTGCTCATAAGTGCATCTTTCTCAGTTATTCTCGCACTTAGAAAGGATATCGGTGCTACAACCCTCCCTTACGCAAACACTTGTTAGTGTTGATGTGACATTCTTTGAGGATGTCCCATATTATTCTCCTATAGGAGGACAGTTATATTCTCTATTCCTGTTCCCCCTACACATGTTCCCATTGTTCCTTTGATTCCACTTATTCTCATTGTTCCTCATGTTCCTTCTATCTCTCAGGTTTATGTTCGTCGACGACATTAGGGTATCCCTCTCGTTCCACCACCTGCACCTGTAAAGTCCCCTCTACTACTTTCCCTGTCCACCTTGACGTTTGCAAATCCACCTTTCCTTAGTCTACCTCGGATCTTGATCTTCCCATTGCCATTCATAAGGGTAAGCGCACTTGCACTAATCATCCTATCTCTAACTTTGTTTCATTTGATTACTTAACTCCTTTTAAAGCATTTTTTTTGTCAGTATCATCACTTGTTGTTCCCAATTCCTACAGGGAAACCCTTTCTCACCCTGATTGGCATAAGGCAATGGAAGAGGAAATGCATGCTTTAGACTTGAATTATACTTGGGATCTAATTCTCAAACTTGTAGGAACCTCAATGGTTGGTTGTCGTTGGGTTTTTACATTTAAACAAAATCTTGATGGTATTGTCGATCGCTTGAAGGCTCGTCTTGTGGCCAAGGGCTTCACTTAGAAATATGGCCTTGATTACACTAAGATCTTTTCTCCTGTTGCCAAGCTGAATTCTATCCGTATTATTCTCTCTGACTGTTAATCTTGGTTGGCCACTTCACCAACTCGATGTCAAAAATGCATTTCTACATGGTGATCTTATTGAAACTGTTTATATGGCTCAACCACCTGGGTTTGAGTCCAAGGGGAGTGTGTGTGTCATCTCAAGAAATCTATCTATGGCCTCAAACAATCTCCACATGCTTGGTTTGACAAATTCAGTAAGGCAGTAGTTTCTCTTGGTATGACTTGCAACCAAGCTGATCATTCTTTCTTCTTTAAGAAGACAAGAACTAGTATTGTGATATTAGTAGTTTATGTGGATTATATTGTCATCACTGGGATTGACAAGTAAGGCATTCAAATCTTGATCAATCATCTCAGCTCAAGTTTTCTAACTAAAGACTTGTGTAAACTTTGTTATTTTCTTGATATTGAGGTTGCCATATCAAAAACAGGCATAAGCTTATCCTAGAGAAAATATATCCTTGATATTCTGCAAGATACAGGTTATCTTGGCTCCAAACTTCTTGTTACACCCATGAAACCCAATCTGAAAATTATGTCAGATGAGGGTGACTTTGTTAATGACCCAGACACTTATCGTAGACTTGTGGGTAAACTTATTTATCTAACAATCACCTAGCCTAATATTTCTTATACAGTTAGCATTGTGAGCCAATTTATGACCAATCCTCAAATTCCTCATATAACGCAGTCATACGCATCCTAAAGTATCTAAAAAATGCTTTAGGTCATGGTCTCTTCGATCGATCATTTGGACATCTCCGTATTGAAGGATACACTGACGCTGACTGGGCAAGGCACCTTCAGATTGAAAATCTACTAGTTATTGCACTTTCATAGGTGGTAATTTAGTCACTTCGAGAAGTAAGAAGCAATTAGTTGTGGCACGCTCTAGTATTGAAGCAGAGTATCATGACATGGCTCATACCACATGTGAACTAACTTGGTTGAGAACTATTCTACAAGAATTTGGACTTTTAGTACAAGGTCCGACACCTCTTTATTATGACAACCAAGCAGCTATTCATATTGCTAGTAATCCAGTCTTCCACGAAAGAACCAAACACATCAAAGTTGATTGTCATTTCATTTGTTCTAAGATGGAATCCAAAGACATCGTTACACCCTTTGTACCTTTTGGGAGCCAACTAGCAGATGTCTTCACTAAAGTTGTTCCCAAGAATGTCATTGACTCTATTTGCAGCAAGCTCGGAGTTATTGATATATACTCTCTAGCTTGAGTGAGAGTGTTGTTAGTATATCTTTCATATTTGTATAGCTTAATTATAGGAGTTAATTATGTTGATTGATTGTGTGATTAGCATGATTGTATAGTTTCCTTATTTACTTGCGATTGTAATCTATATATTTACACCTCCTTGAGAGAAGAATACACTGAAAATATTTAGTTAAATATCTCTACAAAAGCAAATATTAATGCTTCGGAAGGCTCAAAAGAACAAAAAGCCAAGGTTTTATCTTGAATTTCCTTAGGATTTTTTTTGCTATTTTCCTAACCCTGAATTTCACTTTTCATGTCACCGATTTTTGTAACTTCACAGGGCACACTATCTGATGGGAGGATTGTAGCTGTGAAGCAACTATCGGTAACATCTCACCAAGGGAAGAGTCAATTTGTAAATGAAATTTCTACCATATCTGCTGTGCAACATCGCAATCTTGTGAAATTAAAGGGATGCTGCATTGATGGAGATAGGCACCTTCTGGTATATGAATATCTTGAAAACGGAAGCCTTGATCAGGCACTATTTGGTATGAACATACTGTATACTTATATCACACCTTCCATGCTTAGGGCCCATTAGCCCATATAATAGAATTCATGCAATTTTTAGAAATATTTGATTATAAGTTTATAACATTATCATTTTGTTGCTGAAGACAAGGAAAAAGAAACTTGAATCATATTTCATTAAATATGGCAAAAGCTTCTTCTTCACCCCCCCCTTCCCCCCTTTTTCATTGATTTATTGTTGTCAGAGCAACATAATTGCATATGAGATTTTATAAACCGTAATTATATATGACAGAGTTATCTTTTAATTATTATTAAGTATTGTCAATATCTCCATATGTGTTTGTGCTTAGTCTCATTGTTTTTTGTTTACAGTCAGTTCCAAGTCTGAAAAAAGGAGGAATGTTGTGCTAGGTTGATGGCCAATGTAAAATTCAGTCACTTTATTATGAATGGATCCACTAGAGATACATGTTAGGGCATCTCCTACTAGCGACGTATTGCATTCGGAGTCAAATGCAGTGAAATGTGGGCAAGGGTTAGATGGTTAGTTCCCCGTAAGTGATATGCTACATCGACCCTAGGGTGTTATGAGAAATGGCCAAGAGTGGGTAAAGTAGTTAGTCAAGGAGAATAGGATTTGTATAGGCACTTGTAATATCGGGTATTTAATGGGGAAACTAATGGAAATTGTAGATACAATGACTAGGAGGAGAATAAATATAGTGTGCCTTTAGAAGCCTAAGTGAGAATGTGAAAAATCTAAAGAATTTGAACATATATTATATAAATTATGGTATACAGGAAAAATTAAAAATAGAAATAGGGTACGGATAATCATAGAAATAAGTCTTAAAGAAAAAGTTGTAAGGTTAAGAGAATGGGGAAAAGAATTTTGTTAATAAAACTTGTTTTAATAGAATAGACAATTAACATAATCAGTGCGTACACTTCTCAAATAGGGTTGGAAGAATCCATTAAGCAAAAAATTTGGGAGGACATGGATGAATTGATCCATTGATTCAAGGGGTACTGGGGAAAAGATTTTTATTAGAGGAGACCTAAATGGTCATGTTGGAAAAGATAGTGAAGGGTTTTGAAAGAGTTAATTGATGCTAGGGGTATGGAGTAAGGAATGAATCGAGATATGCTATTATAGACTTTGCAATAGTATATGATTTGATATTATCGAACACTTGATTCAAGAAGATGGATTCAAACTTAATTACCTTCAAAAGTGGGACGCTAGTCAAATAGATTTCATTTTTACTCAAAAAGTTGATAGTAGATATTGTAAAGATTGTAAGATGATATCAGGAGAGATTGCAACCACTCAACAAAGGTTGGTGGTACTAGATATTTGTATTAAAACATATAAAAGAAGTGATATTAGAAAGTGAAACCCAAAAATTAGGTAGTAGGGTTTGAAGGGAGAGAAATAAGCTGTGTTTAAAGATAAATTGATAAAAAATGCAAGTGGGGTCTAGACAAAGATATTGATAGGATATGGAATGAAATGGCTAGTTGTATAATCAGATAAGAACAAAGTGAATGAAGTGGAGAAGCGCATCATGTGTATTGTGTGATCATAGAGTACTTATTAAGTTAAAGGGAAAAACTTTATAAAGCTGTTATAAGATTAGTTATGCTCTATGATACGAGATGTTGGAATATTGAAAATCAACTTATTCATAATATGAGTCTAGTTGAAGTGAGAATGTTAAAATGGATAAGTGGAAATATAAAGAAAGAATTGCTTGTAGATAGGGGTGGCCCTTATTGATGAAAAGGTGAGAGAGAATCGCTTGAGATGATTTGGTCACATGTAGGTGAGAGTGATTAATGCACAAGTGAGGAAGAGTGAGTAGATTCAAGTTAAAGAAATGAAAAAAAAAGGTAATGGAAGAGTTAAAATGACATTAGTGGATGTAGCAAAAAAGATATGTCAATTAAGGAGGTAACAAAGAGTATGATTTTGGATAAAATAAAATGGTGGAAAAGAATATATATGGCCGATCTTGATTAGTTTGTGAAGTATCCATAACCAACCTCTAAATTTTGAGATTAAGGCGTGGTTGTTGTTATATCAATAAGTATTGTCAATAACGTTTTGGAACATTGACAAATATTTTAAAGTAGTCCAAATCTCATTTGACAATATGTTTTTTCACCACTAGACATAATCAGATTTTTCCAAACTCTGGTGGTCTCTGTTTCAATATCCATATTGCGGCTTTGGATTATTCCACTCAGTCACTCCTAAATTAGAATTTGGCACTTGAATGATAACTCTTAAATCTAATTGGATGATGCAGGAAAAACTAACTTGCATCTTGATTGGCCTACTCGCTTCAGTGTTTGCTTGGGAACTGCAAGAGGACTTGCTTATCTCCATGAGGACTCAAGCCCAAGGATTGTACATCGAGATGTGAAGGCTAGTAATATTTTGATTGATGGAGAACTATGCCCCAAAATATCAGATTTTGGATTGGCAAAGCTTTACGATGACACGAAAACCCACATCAGCACCCGAGTTGCAGGGACCATGTAAGCTCCTTATCCACTTTCTCAAAGCCATTTTGTTTTTAATTGCTTGTTTTTTATTGTATCAAGGTCAATACTGCAGTTTAAGAAATAGTTGTTTATATAAGTATCTAACAATCAATCAATAATCATTAGATTCATTAGAAGAATGATTAATAGCTATTACAAACTTGAGGATGGTACTGGACAAATTTTATTTTTTTCTTTTTTCATTACTGATAATCAAGTCACTTATGAGTATTGAACCTTGTCAGATACCCTGATGATTTTGAATAAAACTTGTATTTGAATTTATATCTTGTAGAGGCTATTTGGCACCCGAATATGCAATGCGTGGGCACTTGACTGAGAAGGCTGATGTTTTCAGTTTTGGTGTTGTTGCTTTGGAGATCCTCAGTGGGAGACCAAACTCAGACAATAGCTTGGACACTGAAAAAATTTATCTCCTTGAATGGGTATGGGAAATAAATTAAATTTGTTTTCTATTTTGTCATTTCTTAATATACCATTTTTGAAAAGAAATTCTTATTTATTCTCCTTGTCATGAATCAATATAATGTTGTCAGGCATGGACTTTACATGAAAATAACCAAAGTTTAAGGCTGGTAGATCCCACACTAACCGAATTTGATGAAAGTGAAGCTGCTCGAGTGATAGCAGTGTCTTTACTGTGCACGCAGGCATCACCAATGATGCGGCCACCAATGTCCCGTGTTGTGGCCATGCTTGCAGGAGATATTGAGGTAGGCGTTGTTACATCAAAGCCGAGTTATTTAACTGATTGGAATTTTAAAGATATAACAAGCAACTTTTTGAGTGAAGAAGATAGAAAGCAATGTGGGGATAATAGTAATACTAATAGCCAACTCGGTGATCCAATACCTTCTCCTGTAAATGTCACTAAGACCATGTCCGATGGCATTATTGGAGATAGAAGGTGAAAACATTTGTCTTTGTTGTAGTCACTCGGTAATATTATCTTTGCCATTTTAAGCACTTCAAAGTTCAAACTGAGATATTTGATAGTTTTGTATCATGCTTTCATTTTTGATAGTTTTGTATCATGCTTTCATTTTCTGCAAATGATGATATGTCATATGTCATATGTGTATAGACTCAGCTATTTGTCATGCATTTTCGACCAATAATGAAATTCTTCTTCTTTGAGATTGGGAAATTATAGCTGCATAATATGGATGTGAAATTATATGTATGACCATAATTGTTTTACTATCATGATTTTATTATGATGTTTCTAGTCTTCTTCTCACTGCACTCTCTACAAGCATCCTTGGGGATTTGAATCCGAATCTTTCTCTAAGGAGAGGGTCGGAAGTATCCTTTTTCAAGGCTGGCTAGTGTCTTAAGCCAACCAAGCGGTTGCTTTGGGCCAAAAAAAGAAAAAAAAAAGCACCACCATATCTCAAATAAAAATAAAAAGAAAAAAAAAATTAGAAGGCTCATATTATGTTAATGTCCAAGTCCCATATTACTTTGAGGTGAAGTTTTGTCTCCTCTCTTCATGAATAAATATGACATTCTTATACACAATATTATAAGGAAATCTATAGTAAAAAAATGTCCAATTTTTTTTTTTAATCACAAAAAGAAAAGCCCTATTTAGAGTTTTCACTTTAGGCCCCAAATTGTCTAGGGTCGACCTGATTGTCTTATAAGATACATGTAGGTAGTCAATGGGTTACTAACCCACAATATTGTATTCCTAGAATTATTTTGTTGAGGTTTTAGGTTGGCTAATTCCATGACAAGTGTTGTATTAAAAATTTTAAATAGTTGATTTTTTGGTGTATTTTATTACTTGTAATTTTTTTTTTTACATACTACGGAGAATTGATTTTAGAAGAATTTCTCTGAAAGTGAGAGGCAAACTTGCTTAAGTGAAATCAAGTATTGCTCGAGTGAAATAATAATCAACTCAAGACTTCGCTTGTCACTGGCTTAAGACTTGCTTGAACGAGATGCAGAGTGGCTTAAGAGATTGAAACCATAGTTTTTTTTCAATGAGATTCACTGTAGAAAACCACAAAATTCTTCTCTCCTTCCTCTCTTTGTTCATTAGTGGGAGCATTTCTTTTAAACAAACTATATATTCTCTAATAGAAGTAGTAAGGCCAAACCAGGGAGTAGTTGGAAGAATTGAAAAAAAAAACTCACAATATTGTTTCTGAATATTTGAAAATTTGGATCAATTACCTTGGGTTTGGGTCCGTTTTGATATTTGCCCTTCCGTCTAAAAAACATTAGTCCTTGAACGTTAAGTGTCAACTAAGCTTGACACATGTGCTGGGTGGTCCAATCAAATCATATCCTGTGTCAAGTGAATTATAAAAATTTTCAAGATGCTCTTCTTTGCGTCCAAATGCAAGCCGTACTCTGATGGAGTCCAATCTAGCGAAGATGTGGTCGCAAATGCTGTGGCCATGCTCGTTGGCCTTTACAAAGACGGGTTTGTGTGGATTTGTATATTTGGATCTTGATTCAGCTTGGATTTTGTTGAGTATTGGATTTTGGGTTAAGGTTGAACAATCGGCCTTAGTGGCCGTGTGTGACGTGACGGGTTTTGCAATTTCTCCCAATGTCTTCTCTTACTCTCTCTTGATTTAAGGTTTGTATTAGTGTGATAATTTGGACGATTTTGTGCTTGGTTTTGTTGTGTGTTTGGATCTTTGGTTCAGGTTGAATTTTGTTGAGTATTGTTGTGTTGGATTTTGGGTAAGGTTGAAAAATGGTGGTTGTGTGTGGTGGTGTTGTGGGTTTTGGCAAGGCTCTAAAGTGAGATATAAAAAGGGTAAAAAAATAAAAAATAAATGGGTAAATTACCCTAACACTTATTTTTTTTGGGGAAACTAAATTCTCTAAAGCTGATTTTGAAGAAATAACACTTTGCTCCCAAATTTGCAAAATAATTAAGGACATAGTTTTTCTCCAATCCGGTTTGGAGGAATTCTCCTTTAACCCACTACGTGACAAGTAAATAGACCATTTTAGTTGCATGACCTTTTTAATGAGTCATGTGATCTTTTCAAATAATACATGTGGATAGTCTATTTACTTACCATGTAATAGGTTAGAGAAAAACTATTTCCAATAATTAACAATTCACTCTTTTTTTTTTTTTTTAAGGAATATTTCTCACTTAAATTTAAAATAATTGGAATATAATTTTTCCTTTTAACTCTATTTAGTTAGGTATTGGTTAAAAAAATATGGGTAAATTATACTGACACCCCATTCTTTTGGGGAAACTAAACTCGCTACACCCTAGTTTGGAGAAATGACACCCCGTTCTTTAATTTGCAAAATAAATAACACTACCCTTTTTTTTTTTTTTTTTTTATTAATTTTTTTAACCAATGCCTAATTAACCAAAGTTAAAAAGAAAAATTATATTCCAATTATTTTAAGTTTAAGTGAGGAATACTCCTTTAAAAATTGGGAAAAAGGGTTCTGAGTGTTAATTATTTTGCAAATTTGGGAGTAGAGTGTCATTTCTCCAAACTAGGGTGTAGCGAGTCTAGTTTCCCCCAAAAAATGGGGGTGTTAGTGTAATTTATCCAAAAAATAAATACAAAATAAACAAAAAATAAGAAAAAAGGGGCGAAGTGTTAATTATTTTGTAAATTTGGGAACAGAGTGTCATTTTTTCAAAATAAGGTGTAGCGAGTCTAGTTTCCCCAAAAGAAGAGGGTGTCAGCGTAATTTATCCAAAATAAAAAATAAAAAATAAAAAATGATAAATGATAAAATTGATTTTTTTTTTAATATTAATTTTAAAAAAATTATGGCATTTTTATATTTTAAAGAATTTTTTTTAATTAATTTTTTTTTTAATTTACATTATTTAATTCACTTTACACTTGCATTGATTTGATTAGACCACTTAACACATGTGTTAGGCTTAGTTGGCGTTTAGCGTCTGGGGATTAACGTTTTTTAGACGGAAGCGCTAATATCAAAACGGACATAAACCTCAAGGTAGCGGATCCAAATTTTCAAATATCAGGGAACAAATCAAAATTGACCAAACTTAGAGGGTGTACAGTACATTTTAATATTAAAAAAAAAAAACCCACAACTCTCATGTATGTTTAGTTGAGAGGATGGAAAATGGAGTGTGAAAAAAATAGGGAGGATAAAAAAGTGGGAAGAAATTAAAAGAAAAACTCTTTTATTTCCCTAATGTGTGTTTCGTAGTAGTAGGATGGAAAGGTTTAAGGATAACAATTAAATTACTATTATACCCTTATTGTAGTTTATGGGAACAATAGGGGTAATTTTATAGTTTCATTGCTCATGTTCATTTACTCCCCCAAATTAGTGGACTGGTTGGAAAGTCCCATGCCTCACCATTTTCCTTGCCTCTTTTCTCTCAACTCAGACAATGGAAAATCTTCATCTACGTACCTTCCATTATTTTCCTTTTGTACTTTCCCATCATCTCCCATTTTACTAAAACCAAACACAGTCTTAACTTAAGGTTCCGTTTGTTTCGCTATAAAACATTTTCCGTAAAACGTTTTCATCATTTATAAGTGTTTGTTTCGCTATAAAATAAAAGTCAACTACAAACCATTTACGTTGACCGGAAAACCCTTTGGAAAAAAACAGAAAACGGTTTACGAATTTTTTTTTCCGTGAACCATTTTCCTTAAACACGATTTACACGATTTACCTCACCCTCACCCTCTTCACGCCTCTGTCTCTCTCTCTCTCTCTCTCTCTCTCTCTCTCTCTCTCTCTCTCTCTCTCTCGCCCAAACTCCTGTCCTATTCTCCCCGAGCCAGCCTCTCCTCACACACACCCCCCCACCCCGAGCCACCTCTCCTCGCACAACCCCCCCTCCCCGCGCCTGGTCTCCCTCGCACCATTGCACGTAAAAGCCGTTTCTTTTCCCTCTGTCACATGGCAAACCCCCACCCCCCTCCGATCTTGATCTCCCACGATAAACCCCCACCCCTTTCCAATCTCTATCTCTCACGGAAGTGCATAGATCTGATTAGTAAGAAATTTCTAGGGCTTTTTTTTTTGGCCTATTCTGATTTGATATGTTTTTCTTTGTTCTTGATCTGCCATTTTCGGTTCTTGCACAGGTGTTTCCCAACCTCTACTTGCCGATTCTTCAGTGGTTGCCGCCGATTTGCTCGTTATCAGCAGTTCGAATTTTTTATTTTTCATTTTTTGTTTGATTTTTCTTATTTGGGAATTATTGATTTTTTTCTCTTGATCTATGCTTGGCTGAGTATGAGTTTTTATATTCCATTATTTTTTGTTTTGGGTTTTTAGTTATGAATTTATAATTTGTTTGTTATTGAATGGTTTGATTTTTCTTGTTAAGGGAAGTGTGGCTTTTTTTTTTCTTGATCTATGCTTGGCTGAGTATGAGTTTTTATATTCCATTGTTTTTTGTTTTGGGTTTTATGTTATAATTTATGATTACTTGTAGTTCTTTGTTCTTGAATGTGGTATGTGTAAATTATTTTTGTTTGATTTTTCTTGTTAAGGGATTTGTGGGTTTGTTTGTTCTTGATCTATGTGGCCGAGTATCTAATTGTGTGAGCCATGAATATGAGGCTTGTCCAATTGAAATTGGGTGTTATTAATCAAAATCCAAACTTTTGAGTATGCTTACGTTCATTAGTTGTTCCATATAAAGTTATTATGAGAAATGCTTAATGAGTTTCATTCATTATGTATTTATGTTGATGATATATTATGATTTTTTGTTTCCGGTGTTGATGTACTATTAGAATTACTAATGCAAATGTTTTGTTTTAGGCACATGATAATGTAGTATTACTTGTTATAATCCTTTATTTTGGTTTTATTATGTAGATGGATAACAGAAAAATTCGCGCAAATTTTCTTACCGTAATTGCATCCGTTCTTGCTGTGGGGGCTTTAATCTTAGAAGATATTAGGTCTAGGCGATTTAGAACTAGGGAACATCATGTGAACTGCGAGATTTTGAAAGAGAGAGTTATATAAATAATATTCTGTAGTGGGGACGAACATTGCATAAATCAAATAAGAATGATACCTATCTCTTTTGTTGAGTTATGTAAAATTCTTTCTAAGAAAAACTTGGTACGCGAGACTATCAACGTGTCCATCAAGGAACAAGTGGTGATATTCTTGCACACTATTGGGCATAATGTTCGGTTTCGTGTAGTTGCTGGTAGGTTCCATAGATCAGTTGAGACCATTCATCGATATTTTAGAGTTGTTCTTAAAGGAGTTTTCAGTTTATATAAGCATATTGTTAGATTACCTAACAATGAGACGCACCTGGATATACGTAATAATAGAAGGTTTTACCCATATTTTAAGGTAAGCTTTTGTTAATTTTATTTCTTGGATTTTTTATTCTTTAAGTAATTTAAGAAATGATAATAACTTGATATTGGTCATCATTTGGATTGTGTTAGAGCTATTGATGGAACTCATATCCGTGCATCTGTTCCAATCGAAATCCAAGGAAGGTTTCGTGGTCGAAAGGATGGAACAACACAAAATGTGTTAGCTGCCATTACATTTGACTTGAAATTCTCGTATGATTTAGTTGGTTAGGAAGGCAGTGCACACAATTCTCATGTTTTAGATGATGCACTCCATAGGCCAAGGGGACTTAAAATGCCTGAAGGTATTATTGGGATACTTAGCCTTTCTTTTTGGTTCTCAATAATAAGTTTATGCTAGCAATAATTTTTTTTTTCTTTTTTTTTTTTTTAAATTTGTAGGTAAATATTATCTTGTTGATGCTGGTTATGGAAATAAAAACGAAATTTTGTCCCCTTATCGAAAAGTTTGATATTGATCATTTGAAAGAGTTTAGTGATCATCCACCTGAAAATGCACAAGAATTATTCAACCTTCGTCATTCATCCTTGCCAACTACCATTGAGCGAGGGTTTGGAGTTTTAAAGAAATGCTTTCGTGTCTTAGGGGCAGAACCATTTTGGTCTTTTGAAACACAAGTGGAGGTAGTCTTAGCATGTTGTGTTCTTCACAATCATATTATGAGGGTTGATCCTAATGATCCAATTATGGGAGATACAGCCAGAGAGGTAGACTTTTAACATATAGTCCACCAAACCCACCAAACCCGATGAGAAGCTCAAGAAGAAAGTAGAGAATGGAATGACAAGCGGGATGAGATAAGTGAGGCAATGTGGGTTGATTACGCTACAAATGGAAGTTAGTAGGATTGTGTATTTATGTTTTTTTTTCATTTCTTGATGATTTAATGAACCTATAAACATTGTGTATGTTTAACTTTATTTGGTTGTGTAGTGTGTAAGGACAACTCCTTTTGGTTGTGTAATTTTAAACTTGATTAGCATTATGTTATGATTGTCATAATGGTTATGATTCATGAGATTGTCATTATGTTTATATCTATGGGTTTGTTTGATGGAATTGTATTTGTTTGGACTATTTTATTGTAGCAATGGCAAAAAACAAGGAGAAAGAAGGTAAAGGAAGTTAATTTAGGTGGTCAAATCCTATGCATCCATGTTACTTGACATTCTAGAAGATGAAGCTATGAAAGGAAACAAGCCATCAAACACATTTAAGCCTCAATTGCCAAAGAAATAAGCGAGAAGTTTGAAGTAGCATGCCAACCTAAGCATGCTACGAATTGTCTTCGAACCATCAAAACCACATGGAAAACAATTCAAAGCATTCGCAACAACAGTGGGTTTTGGTGGGACGATAATTTGAAGATGATTACATGTGACAAGAAAACATACGACGAGTATGTGATGGTATGAAATTTATACTTTCATGGGTTATAGATGAGTTATATTATCTTGTCTTGTTTATTGACATTTTGTTTTTTCTTGTAACAGGTTCATTATAATCATGATCAATATTTGAATAAATAAATTGAGTTCTATGACCAAATGGTTGTTGTTGTTGGCAAGGACATGGCAACAGATAGTTTTGCCATGTCTTGGGGTGATGAAACGCCACTTTGCGTAGGTCATAACCCCATTGTTGAATTGGATGGTGAGTCTAACTCAACTGTAAAGGAGAAAATTACCGATTCTTCTAGTGTACATTCGAAAGGAAGGAGTCATAGGAAAAGAGGTCGTGATGCCAGTGAAGAAAGCAGTTATAGCGAGGTAGCTTCACAACTTAAGGTGATTGCCATAGCTTTCAAAAATCAGGGGCTTGTTGATGCAAATGAGCTTTATGAAGTGGTGATGAAAACTGAAGGTTTTGCTGAGGAGATGCTTGCTTCAGCTTTTGATTATCTGGTTCAGGAAGAGAAGGTTGGAAGATCTTTCATGGCTAAGAATCCTAAACTGAGAAAGATTTGGTTGGAGAACTATTTCACCATAAATGATAACTAAATTACTGTAGTATTATGGAACAATATTAACTTTTGGAACAAACTTGGATGCCTACTATTATGTTAACAAAGGTTATGTATTTGGGAAATATTAGTATTTTGGTTGATTTTCCAAATACTTATTTTGGTTGGTATCCCAAATACTTTGATGGTAGTAGTATTATGGAACGATGTTAACTATTTTGGATAATCCTTTGATGTGTAATATTATGGAACAATGGTTATGTATTTAGGAACTATGTTTAGTATTGATTATGTATTAAAAATTGGATGAGAAGTGTTATGGTTATATATGTTATGAGAATGGTTATGAACTATAATTTTGGATGGTGCCCATTGTTGTTTTCATTTATCATGTTTATTTATTATATGAAAAAACTTGTATTAGCTTCACAATGTTGTGATGGATGGATGTTTACACTTCTAAAACAAATACCTTTTTATTTTAGGTTTTTAATAAAAAAGTTAAAAAAAAAATTCATTTTACGTCACGCCAAACAGATACCGTAAAATATTTTCTGGAGCATTCTTCAGAATGCAAACAAACGCCGGAAAAACAAAAGTTTTCCTGAAAATTATTAATTTGCATCTGAAAACATTTTAAGACAGAAAATATTTTACAGCGAAACAAACGGAGCTTAAGTTTACGTAACTTTTCAAAGATAAAAATGTAACTATCTCACCTAGACAATCAAACTCATCTTATTTATTATATATTATTTGAGTAAAGAAGTAATATTCTAACTTTTTTCAAACATGCCATTTTGAAATAGTACCCAATTCACATTTGAAATTCCAAATTTCCTTTTGCAACAAGCCAACAATTTTATATTAGGCATAACAAATTTCATAATTGTTGAGGTGACAAATTTAACTTTCATATAAGATTATCATTAACATCATTTTTATTGTATATCAATCACAATTTACCATTGTGAAATTTATTATGGATTTTATTGCAGCTAAGAATGAAATATATATCCTACTGTTCATTCCCCCGGGAAGGGGGTTATTTTTTTTGGTCTTCTTATATTATGGTCACACATCTTTGCAATGAATTATTCAAACAGCTAGCTTATACGCGGACACGGTATTGAATATATTTATGATAGATTTTGCTGTGACTTCAGACTTTGTTTCCGTTTTAATGGCGTCAATCATGGTGCTGAAAATTCGTAGCTCAGGTTTGCGTGGAGACTCTGCTCTTGTCAATTGTTATTGAAGACAGCTATGCTAAAGATTGCATAATTTTCCACAGAAAAAGTCATATTTCAAACAGCTATGCTTAAGCTCATTCACTATTAACTTTAAGATTTATCTTAACTTAGGATTCATAAGCAGTGTAAAATCCATAATATATGTAAAATACGAGGCCATGAATTTGCAGGTGGTTAAGCGACCGTCCTCTTCAATATTTGCTTACTGCTACTGTCTCTTGTTCTTCCTCGTATTATCGTTTGTCATTTCAAACGCTCAAAATGCTACCACAGACCCATCCGAAGGTATTCTCTCTCTCTTTATGTATATATGTGTGTGTAGTAAATTACGTTTCATTTCAAAGTACTGATGATGAAGCTCTTAAAATCTACGTGTGTAACTTTTGTTTCAAAGTAGTACTCATGAATCGCGTGAAATCTATATAAATAATAAACCAAATCTGTCGAGTTGGCTCAAAACGAGATCTCAAGTAATTGATTTTTAATGTAGGTTATCTGAATCCAAGCCCTTAATTTATTGGATAACAAAAAACTTTTACCATATTTTTTTTAGAAAATATGAATATTCGAAACTTTGTCACGACTAATTTATGATACACTCCATCTCTATCCGACATGCACCGAATAATGATCTTAGGGGTGCCCCAAAAGAATTTAATGTCATAGAATATCGTACTCACAACTTAGATTTCGTTAGATACATATTACGACTTGTTGTACTACTAAGCTAATATATTATAAATCACTCTAAGAGAGAGTTTGTAATGGAACCCATGAGTCTATTCCATTATATTTTCTTTTAATCTATGTTTTATTGCATTTTATTTGTTTTACTGAATTTATATGCCCTTTGTCCCAGATACAAATTTGTAAATGACAGATATCTTAACGAAGAGACTCCGCAATAGATCTCCACATCATCATTTAACTAAAAATAAATAAACTTCAAATCATCATCTATTTGTCACATTTATTTAATACAATTTGTTTTTCCTCAAACGGCGCTCTGTGCAAAATCAATTTAATCCACTTCATGCCGTTACATTTGCAGGAAACAAAGGAAGAAAGATTGTGCATCTATATATAATGTTTAATAGATGATGATATGTTATCACTTATTTATTTATTTATTTTATATAATAGAAATTCTAATCTAAACTCACACACATGTATATTTTGAAGATTTCAAGGATTGAATCCACACCCTCATAGAGGGGTGGGGCCTTTTTAGGGAGGGGGATTACCACTGGGCCGAATACCCAAGTGGCATTATCACTTAATTAAACCTTGAGGGGTATAGCTTAATTGGTCCAGCCTTGGGTGTGCTCTCTAATGGTCACTAGTTCGAGTCCCCTCAGGGCTACCTACCCCAGGCAAAACTTTGCATCGATCGTGATACATGTGACTAGTAGGGTGTTATGTGTCCCTATGAGATTAGTCGAGGTATGCGTATCTACGAAATGTTGGCCCGAACACCCATGGTTATTAAAAAATAAAAATAAAAAGTTATCACTTAATTAATTCACCAAAATGTATTAATTTAATTCAAATTGGAAAGAAGTTAATTATAACTAGGACCAATTAAGTGTATCAAATCTAATCATAGAGACATAAATTATAATTTATCTTATTTTAAATTTTTGTCAACACTATAAAAATCACAATGACTGAAGAGTTATGCACCAAATGAATGGTACAAGATCTATTTTTAGCCAAATGTTAAGATAATTCTTCTTTCACTAAAGACAATACTTGTTTTATTTTGAGATTTAAATCTTGACTATGTATATAAAAGGACACAGAAAATGCTAAGCCATTGGGAAAGGTACTCTGTAACCTTATAACACTTACAAAAAAATATAAAAATATGGTGGATGAGCAGTGACATGAATAAGATACATATAAACATCTTATAACCTTCTCATTAAAAAATAAATAAACATCTTATAACCATGTCTTTAAGGTAGGAAGAAATCAATTGGCAATTCTTTATATATATAACTAATTATTCTTATCTTGTAAGAAAGAGTGAATTGACTTAACTTAGAAAATGGAACAAAATTTAACATCTAAGTAATTGAAGTAATAAAAAAGAATACCATCGTTAAACAAAAAAGAAAAGAAGAGAATTACATCATTAAACATCTAAGGTGAATATAACTTTTTTGAGAAAAGGTGAAGCATCTTATATGGGAGGGATCATCCAACCCATAAGAATAGTTTTCATTTTTATTTATTTTTGGCTGAAAGAAAATGGTAAGAATGGGTGGTATTGAAACTTTGAAAACGATTCAATTTACCCTTCGTAACCTGTCCTAAGGAAATAAAAAAAAAAAAGTATTTGGAATTGAGCAATCGCTAGATTACTTAGCAAACACTTTTTCTTCGCTAAGTAAGTAATTAAGGAGGAGTATGCTAATATAGTCTCGGACCTTGGCCATATATACTGGATTTGGTTAGGTCCTATTGCAAGAAATAGAAAATAGGAAATAATACACAAAATTCACCTGGTTTTCTCTGGTCTTAGGGTTTTGATTTGGCAACATCAAACCCTAGCCGCCAGTAGAAAGAAGAAAAAAAAATAAAAAAAAGAAAAAAAAAGGTTTGTCTTCGTACAACCATTGTCTCCTTCCACTCATCATAGTCGTACGGGTAGATAATTCTTATGGAGTTTCTAGAGAGTGACTATGGGAGAGGCTTTCATTGATAGAAGGAGAGCATGTGGAGTTTGATTTATGGGGGCCGCGAGGTTGCTTGGAATATTTGCTTGATGGCGGCATGTTTCCTCAAGGTGGGAGGGGCAGCTTTGCCGCCACCAAAACTACCCTCAAATGCTGGTAAGCTAGATATGGTTGGGGGTGGATTCTGTTGACACTTGACAGGTTGACTAGTGAGTTGAATGAGCCGAATTCGAGCAGTGTTACAGGTCATTGATATGGCTATTAATGAGCTTGTCAATGTGGTAGTGGAAAGTGAAGGATCAGAGCTCATGGGTAATTATAGAATATTCTGGGAGTACATTAAATGCATACTTTCTACTCTCACATAAGTGGTGGGTTCTGCTAATTAAATAGATTGTAGGATCCACCATTTATGTGAGAAGAAGGAGTATATATTTAATGTACTCCTGAAGTATTCTATAATTTTTATATGGCTCATTATGGTGGAGTCAAATGTTATAGTAGAGGACACAGGTGGAGATGATACTAAAGAAGTGCAGGCCCATCTCACCCCCAAAGCCCAGATATGAGGTGCTCTGGGGGACATTTCAAATAAGAAAAGTGGGTTTGGCCCAAAAGCAAATAAAGAGCCTTGGAAGAAATTCATTAGGGCTCATCAGAATTATCTACATAACCTTATGCCTGTTAAAAGGAGAGGAGGTGTGCATAAAGAGGTAGATGAGTCAAATCGGAAGAGAACGATTTTTTTTTTTTTTTTTTCAATTCTCCTACAAAGGAGAATGAGCTCATATCAGCAGAGGTTGGATTCTAGCGTTGCCGAATACAACGAGTTGTTTATTCCGCAATTGTCGTGGGCTTGAGAAAACCATGAATAGTTTGAGAACTCGCTCGAGTGGTGTGAGAAAAAGATCAATCAGTTGTGTTTCTCATTCAGATATGGCTAGATGGTGACAATTTAGAGCAAATTCGGAGTCGCCTTCAGTTATCATATATGTTGGTGACTCCATGACGAAATTGGGGGTGGTGCTACTGTGGAAGCAAGAAGTATCCGTTAGTATCTCAAGTTACTCTACAAACCATGTTGATGTGATTATGGATGTGGGGTCTGAAACCGCATGGAGATTTACGGGCTTTTATGGGCCCCGAGGACTATGCCATGAGACCAGACTTGGAACCTACTATAGTCATTACACTCTTAGAACAACCTCCCATGGTGTTGCATTGGAGACTTTCAATGAGATTGTGCGGATTGAGGAGAAGAATAGTCGTTCTATGTGAGCAAAGTCTCAAATGTAGGTTTTTCGTGATGTCCTAGACGAATGTGGTTTCATAGACTTGGGTTATGTAGGTGCTCCATTTACTTGGTGTAAAAACCGAGATAACGAGGCTACAATGTGGGAGTAAATTAACCGAGTTGTGGCTAATGTAGAATGATTGGCCCGTTACCGCTAAAGTTTACCATTTGGAAGCTCATGGGTAGAGTTAGGATTTTGTCTACATGGGAACAACTAAGAACTCATTGCTACCCAGTCGGCCCCAATTGTTGCTGTAGGCTCTCATTTTTCTTACTTTTTATAAGTGACTCATAATATTTTATACAAATAGCACCGTGAAGGCAAATGCAACAAATCTAGTGGAAGTAAGTTTAAAATATTTTAAAATTTTGAATTAATCTATAAGTTTTTAAAATTTTCTGTGGGGTAGGTGCCCTTAGTGCCTTCACGCTAATTGAAAGCTTATGCATCATAATTGTGATGCCCCAAATTCTGATAAGTGTGTGTGTGTTTACTGAGTCCCATATCGAGCATTTATTGGGTCGAGTTGGGCTTTATTAACAATTGCAAGAAGCCCCAATTGTAACTTGACTAGTCCTTTTGGGATATAAACGCAAATGTGGCTAGCGCTTTCCTTGGGTTGTTACAATAACATAAACCAATATTACGAGATGTGGATATCAAGGGATGTGATGATACAATTGCTTCGACTTAGAGCACGAAACATAATGGTACTCATATGTACCAAGTGAAGGAGAAGCTAAAGAGTTGTCGTCAAAAGTTGAAATCATGGTGCCGCAATTTATGTTAAGCTCCAAGATCTTGGATGTTTTAAGCACTGCCAAGAGCTTTTTTTTTTAATGCACTTCCAAGAGCTTAAGAATTACATAATTTACAACTTCCACATAAAATAATATTATTGATGGGTTAAGTGTTTCACTCATAACTTTTGGGGTTTTGTGTTTTAAGGAAACACTGTAAAAAAAAATTATATATTTTTTTCAAAATATTCGAAGTACCAACCTTTATGATATGTATTTTTTTTCCTGAATAAATCATATTAGTGTACTTGGAATCTGCAATGTTCGTTAGCTTTGTATGTTGATCATATTATTTATATGGACGTGCTCTGATGTAACTTGTGAGACAGTTAAGGCATTGAACTCAATATTCCAACAATAGAATGCACAAGCGGCGGCGTTGTGGAACATAACTGGAGACCCATGTAGTGGATCTGCCATAAATGGAACTGAGTTTGAGCACCCATGGAATAATCCAGCTATCAAATGTAACTGTTCCTACCGAAATGGTAGCATCTGCCATATCACAAAATTGTATGCCTCTCTCTCTCTCTCTCTCATAATAGGACATGAAAGTAGAATCAATAGCATTATAATTGCCATTCTAGCACAAAAAGCATTATAATCACCAACTTCCATTCATAAACTCTTCTCCAATTTTAGGGTACGTTTGGTATACTTTAATAAGTATGTAATGTAATAATTATATCTAAGAAATAATTATTCAGTTATTTTGTCACGCAGCTTACGCTTTCATTAGAAATAGTCATACCTTATCAAAATAACCGTAATAGCTACTCCTTAAATCACATAATAACTCAAAAAAAAAAAAAAAAAAAAAATCCAAAAACCATAATTGACTACCACTTTTTAATTTTTTTTTTCCTCTCTCTAAATATATAATAATCAAAGTCTCAAATTTTTTTCCATTCTCTCTCTCTTTATCTATCTATATATATATAACCAAAGCCTCCTCTCTCTCTCTCTCTCTCTCTCTCTCTCTCTCTCTCTCTCTCTCTCTCCTCTCTTATATATATATATTTATATATAATATACATATACCCAAGTCTCTATTAAAAAAATTGCCTCTCTCTCTCTCTCTATATATATATATATATATATATAATATTCAAAATCCAAGTTTTCAAAATGTCTTAAAATTATTAATACTTGTATAATAAGCAATACTCGAATATTAATCATGTTGTAATAACATATAGAATACAAATTCAACGTTCTATTCATGTGTTGTCACCAAACAGATGAGTGTTAATAGTTATTACATTACAACTTCTTTTATTCCTTATAATAATGATTCCTATTACAATGTAATAAACTTACAGTATACCAAACGTGCCATAATATTCACTCTAGGCCTACCACATTAAATTTGTCAAATTTATATACCTAATTAGTTAATTAACAATGAAATTGAAATGGGGGATTTGGAGTTAAGACAAAGGAAAGTATTATCTCACACTACTTAGTCTAAGTACGGACATAATATCTACTTTTTGTGGAACACAAATTATAGAAATATGTCAACATATGGTGGTGTATTCAGTTCAGGAGATGAACTATGTGCAATGTCTAATGGTAAACCCATCCAATAATATCAAATCATGTGTTTAAACTACTTTAAATTAATCCCAAGCACCATCCTACTTTATCAACAAATTAAAAAAAGAAGAAGAAGAAGACACTACTCTTGTTTGAACAAAATAAAACTTATCTTGATTAAATCACCTAAAATTTTATCCAAACTTTAAATTAATCAGATTATCTAACTTTTTATGTCTAAAAGGGTGTGCTTGGTTCAATAATGCCTCAATTAAGAGGACTTTTATGTATGACACCAAACAAAGTATGAATGATAAAGCAATATTATAGATCAAACTAGATAAAAATATAGATATTTTGCATTAAAACTTACGAAGTACAAGTATAATAAGAACAACTTACAAACACTATTGAACACACTTGAAAACTCTTTAGATCATAATAGATCTCTTGCACATGGGTTGTGGAAGTTGAAAAGTAGACCTTTCTTTGAATAATAAACTTCTTATAAATAGTCAAAATGTTGGTTATTTCTATCAAATAACAACCAATCAATAATTACTTTGGGTGGTATATCTTTACGAAAATAATTATCTCCAATAACTTGGAGACCATGACACATATCATCCACATTATAAAAGTTATTGGTGGTTACATCCTACCATTAACTTCCTCCATGAAAGTTGGAAAATAATAACACATATAAATAGAAGTTACAAATACTTTTATTTCTATATAATCATACATATAATATGATTATGAATTTAATATATTATGATGGTCAATATTATATATATAACACTATATAATAAAATTATTTTATGTGTAAACAACTCCAACACCGGCTAGTCCTATGGAAAAAAACTCTGCAGTGACGTCAACCACCACCCACCATCCGCATGCGTCCTCAAACACAATCTCTCTCTTAACCTTATGTACTAAACATGTATAAAAAAAAAAAAAAAAAAAAAAAAAATACCCTCTATCCCTATCCTGAATTTTATGGATTGAGATCATCTGCAATTGCTAAAGGAATTGTCTATGCAATAGTTAGTTCAAAATGTATAAAAAGTTCAAGGATAAAAAAGTAAAAACTAAAAAGTGAAAAATTAGTTTAAATTTTTTTATTTTATTTAAGGGTTGAGATTAAAACCTTCAAATCAATTGTTATGCAATTGATTTCCACCGGTTGCTGGATTTTGATCCGAATTTTATGGGACAATATTTGCTGGTTTAATATATAATTTCTGCAATATTTCAATAATAATATGCTACCTAATAAAAATATCTGACTCAATATTTAATATATTTGTTGGGCTTAACATATCAGTATATTTTTTATTCCCTAACCTATTATTATTGAAACATGGCTAAGTATATTGCTGAGATAGTATCATTGTGACTAATATGTTGATTTTATTAACTATAAAAGAAAAAAAAAAGTTAGAAAAAAAAAAAAGCCCAGACCAGAGAGCTCTTCCGGCACTGTCGCTAGATTCGGTGTCGTCTTCATCAAATCCAGCACTTTATTCACCAAATGTAGCACTCCCGAACTGGCGGCATCGCCAATTCTATCAACGTCAACCACCAGCTCTTCCAGGTGGCACTTACTGCTGTGGTATGGATCTCCGGAGTGAACAGTGTGACATTGTCACTCGGTGTCGCCAGTATTGGACGCCGTCACCGCGTCACTCTCCCAGGAGGTCCACGCGAAGGAGCTACCCTTGCCGAAGCTCATCTTTGCTGGTTTGAATTTATTATTATTATTTTTTAAAAAAAATTGATGGTGTGAGTAGGATGGTGATTAGGATAACTTTAAGGCACACATGACATGATATTATTGATATTATTGTGGACCATTAGACGTTGTTGACATGGTTTACCTGATGTACCGAATAATTTCTCGTGAAGTTCGCAGAATAATGCGCTTATAGAGCATTGGATATTGCTGACGTGATTCATTGCCATTTTTTGTGTGCCTATAGACTTTTTGTGTTCCATTCGGCGAATACATTAGGTACTCGTTCTCAGATTTTGTAATAAGGGTAAAACTTAGGTACAGTTTCATAGGTCAAGTATATTAGGTTCCTAGTTGAATTTAAATACATTGAATTTAAATATTCTTGAAAAAGATAACATTGTTTGTGTTTTATTAGTTAATACAACCATTTGTTTGAATTCAATTGGATAACCTAATGTACTTGACCTAAGGAATTGTACCTAAGTTTTACCCTTGTAATAACCCTTCACCTACTCTCCTCTATCGACAACGTATCTCTTGGAACAAAGTCACCTATGTAACAAGGGGGAACACTTAGGTCCCGTGGTTTTGATAAAATATGTGTTTTATGGTAAATGTTGTGTCCGTATTGATATATGTGTGTTTATTATTGTAAAGATAAAATGTATGAATTTTGGTAGAATTACTGATATTTGTGATAAAATTAATTTTACTATAAACTACACATATTTTACAATACCTGACAATATTTTATCAAAACACACACAAATATTACAATTTTTAACACCTTTGGCGAGACGGTTCCACAGTGGGACCTAAGAATTTCCCATGTAACGAATTGGTTCCATGTGATATTCACTTATTGGGTTGTTACATGAGTGACTTGGTATGCCTGTTCCAACAGTTGGTGTAACAGTTTTTTTTTTTTTTTTCTTCCTTCCTTCTTAAGAGTAATAGTTGTTTGTTACAAAGTACAATCAAGAAAAACGACTAGTAAATATATGATCAGTTATGATCTACAAAAAGCAAGGCTACCTCCTTTGGTAGCCCCCATTCCAAGAAGTTCTCTGCTAAAAAGCCTTCATGTAAATAATGTGCTTATTGAAGGGAAATTTATTACTATAATTTTGTTTTTTACCCTTAATGCCATATGGAAATCAATGCTTTTGCTCCACATGGCCTCCATTTTCATTTGAGATTCACATGTATGGATCATTAAGAATTAAGATTTGGACAAACTCTGATAGTATATTGTAGAGATTTTTGTTTCCTCTAATGGCCCTCTTTCCATGTTGACCCCTAGAGAAATATCACTACAATTCCAGTTCCTCGAAAGCTAAAAGCTATTCAATTCTCCTAGAGCGACCATAAAAGATGCCTACTGTCAAGTCATAAAGAAAAAATGTTTGGGTTCCATTGCCCATCAACAATCTTACGCCTTAAAATATTCTCACTCAACATTGGAGACATGTCTCCTAAGAGCTGCATAGTGCTATACTTCCATTCCTCATTTCTTCGTAGGCCTAACCCTCCTCCTTAATATTATAAGGGATTGAATTCACATTTTTTCCATCAATCCTCGCGAGAGTAACTGAATAGTGCCATTGAGCCACAAACCCCTTGGCATGTGATGGGGGTGTTAGGATAATGGTTAAGTGATTAAATGCACAATTTTTCTATCCGTTTAAGCTTTGGGAACAAGTGGTAGCCTATCACATACTAACCTTAACATATCAATTTGAGTAGATAGCGTTTCCTTTACTTATTGCAAGCTAACTATTCATATATTTTTCCAGGAGAGTGTATGCCTTAAACAAACTTGGAGTGATTCCAGAAGATCTTGTGGCTTTGAAATTTCTTACCTTCTTGTATGGATTTCCTCACCCTCTGTGTCTGATTTATTATAATTAAATCATCTTTAAAAAAAAAAAAAATACTTATTGGTTATTGAAGATTGTTAAATTTTTTCATTAGAATGGAAGATTCAGATTTAGAGTTGATAATTTTGTTCTACATCTGTACGGAAATTGATCGAAATTACTTCACAGGCTCCTTGCCAGCATTTATTGGAAACTTATCTGCATTGCAGTTATTGTAAGTATTGAAAGAAGGCATACGTATAGTTGAACTTTGTAGCAAAGCTTTACTGCCTATACACATTGTCGCCACATCATTGCTAATATGAAACTTAATGCATGTCATCTATTAGTGTAGGTTCATGTTTCTTCAGTGGCTAAGGCAGCATGAGGAAATTGTTAAATTGCATTTATATTCAGTAAAAACATTTAAAACACTTCCACCTTGTTAAGTGCTATATAAACTGTCTGACCATGAATCATTTTGGTTTGGTAGAACCTTTGTTTCTCTCATGTAGATGAATGCAAGTACCCATCATGTGGAGGGGATGAAATGAAAGTCCTAGACCTAGCCATTTTTTTTATAGTTGTTAGAGGTGAAGTAGTTCCTATCTAATTATAATTTTGGAGGCCTTCTGCATAACAAAAAGAGGGCATAGAGAGAGAGAGAGAGAGAGAGAGAGAGAGAGAGAGAGAGAGAGATTCCCCAGCAAATGAATTCCAGTTAATATGAATTTCCACAACAAAAATTTTAAGTAATATGAATTTCCACAACGCAAGCAGCACAGGAACATGCATAGTGCATGCCTAACATGCGTCTATATTCAATTATCAAGGCTCCTCAATGTTAGAATAATGGTTAAATAATCAAATTCACAATTTCCTAATAGTTTAAGTTTTTGGGAGAATCGGTAAATTATCATGGTATCAAAGCAGGAGGTCCTGAGTTCGATCCCTAATTCCACTCTATCTTCCATTAAAAAAAGAAGAAGAAGTTAAGAATATTATGTGTTGGGCCCATTCATTAAGGGAGAGTTTGAGCCCATACATGAGGGAGAGTGTTAGAATAATGGTTAAATGATTAAATTCAGCATTTCCTAATAGCTTAAGCTTTTGGGAGACAAGAATTATAACAAGAATTATAATGCATTAGCACTTCTATTGCTGCCTTAGACAGTTGCACATTGAACCAGCACCATATGTCTAGGACATTTTTTACATACCAAAATCTTTGCATCCTTCCCAGTTATATTGTGTTTGCTATTTGTTACTTTAGACAATTGTTTCATTTTGCTAAATTATGTTACTTGATACTTCCATAAATTGTCATGTTGTTTTATGGAAATAATTGATCAATACTGCTGGGGAAATTTTAAAGTATAATTGTTGAGAATATCTGGTTGTTGGTTCTTAGATTTATTGTCTGGTTAATTGTTCAGGTCAATTGCTGCCAATGCATTCTCTAGGACCATCCCAAAGGAGCTTGGAAACCTGAGCTATGGAACGAAAACACCCTACAGTGAACATTAATTATTCTGTGAAAAGAAAGCATCAATCAAAAGTTTTGTCTTGTAAATGCAACCGTCCTGGCCATCCCCAGGAGTAGCACTGCGGCCCTTTATTATGATGGAAGTTAATTGCATCTCTAAATTCTGTGGAAAGAAGATGCATATTAAAAGCTTGCACATAATATAGAAACGAAGAATGAGTTTTTGGAACTCTGCTTCATAGCAGTAGATGTGGCAAAAGAATACTACCTATTGTTAGTGGTAATGACTTACCTGAAAATTCTTAAAAGGTAGCATCCCGGGCCTAGATACTAGGGATTACGATCCTCTAGAGTTCTTAGGGTAACTCCACCATAGAGTTCTTATAATCCTATCAATCCATTTTGAAATGAGTGGATTGGATTTTGCCACATCATCAATAATTTAGATAGATACCAAATTGGTGATAGTCAACCTTTGTTTAAATGTTGATGACGTGGTAAAATCCAATCCACTCATTTCAAAATGGACGGATAATATTTTAGGAATTCCATTGTGGAGTTACCCTAAAAACTCTAGCAGATTCTAAGTTCCTAACCCTAGATACTAGCTATCCTTTCTGAGATTCCTATTCAAATTGTGTTGTTTTGCTAGGAATTGTAAGATTTTTACATATTTAAGTAATCTAGATTCCAAGATAATAAGCTCATTGTCCAAAAGGATCATAAAAAGAAACCTAACTAGGACTATATTTGATATTATCTCACTAATTTCATTGAGAACAGTAACAAATCCGAAGCTTTCATAAATGCCAACGTGAAAATGAAATTTTTTACAAGGCTCATTCTATCTAACATTACTACAGAAGTAACAAAAGTCTTAAATGGCAGTGATAACTTGTATTTTAAGAGATTAGTCATCTAGGATCATGAACTTATAATAAATTCCAACTAGTACTATTCTTAATATCATTTAACTAGTTTTAATGATTTACAAACCTGATTTTTAAAATATGGTAATGTGAAAATGAGAATTTTTTATATGGTTCATTTTATCTAACTGACTATTGGGAGAAAACATCACACCATATAAATTTTGATGATTTCTTCGACATGTAGCTTCTCTGGATATATATCATGCAGGTCTTTTGGTTTAAATAATTTCTCAGGAACAATTCCTCCCGAACTGGGTAATTTGATCTGACTTAAGGAACTATAAGTTCTAACATTTTTTTACTTCAGTTTAAGCATGTGCATGAGTGTGTCAAATAGTAATGTCTAAATCATGTTGGTTTGTGAATTTTACAGTTACATAAAAAGTTGTGGATTGGGTGGTGAAATCCCTTCGACATTTGCCAACCTTCAAAACATGCAAATCTTGTTAAGAGGACAAAACTGTTCTATATTTGTAGATGAAAGATTTTATTGCATGAGCACAACTTACTATTGATATGCTTGGGTTTCAGGTGGGCATCAGACATTCCTTTCACTGGCAGGATACCAGATTTCATTGGAAACTAGACAAAGCTAAAAACTCTGTAAGCTATCAAAGTTTTTGGTATCATCTTCAAATGCATTTTACGTGGATGATGAGTTTTAGTTCTCTCAAGATTTTTATGCATTCTTCCAAAGCAGAGAAGTATGGCTACTATAAAACTACTGTTGAGACGCCGGTTCAATGTTTTTGTAGGAGAATGCAAGGAAACTCTTTTGAAGGTCCAATACCATCCAGTTTTTCTAACTTGACCTCATTGACAGATTTGTGAGTATATATTTTCCAAATCATTGTAATCTCTCTCCCTCTCTCTCTCTCAACAAGACTAGTTCCATAATGTTTGTGTATACATTTGTAGGCGAATCAGTGATATATACAATGTGAGCTCCTCCCTTGACTTTATTAAAAATTTGAAGTGCTTATCTAACTTGTAAGTTAACATATCCCTCCATTCTCTCATATGCCTATCCAGGTTTTTTTTAACCACATATACAATCTAAACTCATGCACCTATGCACTAATTATCCATTGTTATTTTCTCCTGTCGAGTTTTAAGAAATACATTGATAACTGGTAGTATTCCATCTGATATTGGAGAATACCAAAGTTTACAAACACTGTAAGTTCTCGTGGACAATTGAACTTTAAACGCTGAACTGATTGCTGAAACTTCTTTCTGTTCTATTTGTTTCTCTTGATTCTTTACCTAATTTCAGGGATTTGAGTTTCAACAACTTAACAGGAGAAATACCAAGTGGTTTGTTCAATATGAATTCTCTTCAATACTTGTAAGTATGCCCTTGCCTTATTGTTTTTCCTTTCTTCTTGCAAGAGAAAGATTCAAAGTTACAAACATGGGACCTACACCCAACCTGTCCCTTTGCCATGTAAGCCAGGGCTGAGCACTTTGCCCCCATTGCTTGAAGATCTTGATTGATGCCCTCTTTTGTTGTCATTCTGGACTTATGTTTTAGCCATAATTCCCCCTCTACCCCCCCCCCCCCCCCCTTTTTATTCTCTTCTCTTATGCTTTCTCTTACACCATATCAAAATGGTTAGGTTTCTTGGAAACAATAGTCTCTCTGGAACCCTTCCTAGCATAAAGAGTGATGGACTTCAGAATGTGTAAGTTTTCAGAACATGATAATATGTCATCTTAATCTATTAATGTTTGCCCTTTCAGTATGCATTAACATTATTCATTTTTAGGTTTCAATGAGACTATAATAATGCCATCCTAATCTATTAATGTTTTCCCTTTTTGAATTTCAGTATGGTTTAACATTATTCTTTTTATATGTTTCATGTGAATCTCTTTGTGTTTGTGTGTTTTTACATTTCAAGCAAATCTGTGTGTTTGAGACAAAAACTTATGTCAATTTTCCACGATGTGGGACAATATTATGTGACATGCTTTAAAACCTAAGAAGTATGGACACACAAAAAAAAAAAAAAAATCCCCGACATGTTCATGTTGGACATGTGTCCGTTGTTTATCGGGAGGAATATATATATTTATTTATTTACTATTTTGGACATGATCAGGATGCGGAAAGGACATGGTCTCCACACGGTGAACAAAAAAATTATAAAAAAAGGAAAATAAATGGTGCTACTCAATCTTCTCTCTCCCTCTTGCTGTGTTTTGATTCCACAGGGAACAAAATCTTGAATGGTTTGCTTAGAGACCAGAAAAGATACATGGAAGCCCGAAATTTGAGAACAACAGTGCTTAAACTGCGGCAGGGATGCTGTTAGTGGGAGGCACTACTGGGAAGGAATGCGAGAAAAGGAGAGGGGAATGGAGAAGGGTTTCAGAACCCTAGATTTGATACCATGTAAAAGGAGAACTAAATAGTATGTATTCTATTGCGTTGATAAACTGAATTGTACAGAGAGATGTCTAAATATAGGCATGAAGTCCTAGGACTATTAAGACTAGTACTACTAACCTTAAGGACTAGTACAACAAGTGCAATAATAATAGTACAATGGGTTTAAGCCCACACATGGACTTGAGCAAATATAACTCTAACTATGGAGGCTACTGTCGGGCTTATTAGGAAGGATGCCTCCCTTTGTGAGACGAGTGAAGGACGTGGTTTTTGTTAGTATATTGTTTCTTTTAGTCTTTGGTTTTGGTTTTGGATGTATCTGATGAAAAAAAAAAAGACAGAGGGAGGGTCCAAATGTTACAAGCCTTTGCCACATGCTGGTAATTTGCTTTTGCTTTTTTTGCTTGTTTTTTTTCTTTTTCTTTTATGTAATTCCTTTCCTGCTAACGTGCTATTCTATAAAATGGAGAAAATTTCGACCTTTATTGCCTAAATAATAGTGTTGTCATATTCTAGTATTCTACTTTTTCTTTCTTTTGTATTATTGCCTAACTAAGCATAAAATATGCGTACAAATATATAAAATATACCTAAAAATATTAGTTGTAGTTATTATCTTTTTCAAGTTTGCTGAAGAAATCATTCATAAATTAAATTGCTCAAGGGAAAAAAGAAGAAGAACCATTTTTTCTTTGTAGGGTATCTTCTAACTGTCATGCAATAAGGTGTCCACATCAGGATGTTTTGCATTTGGCAAGTGACCAATTGATGAAAGCAGTCTAGTTGCTTTGCGGATTTTATTATTATTATTATTATTATTTTGCATTATGTGTTTGCTCAACATTGTCCACATTCCTTTGCATGCAGAGATCTGTCGTATAATCATCTGTTCGAAAGATTTCCCCCATGGGTAACTGCATCCTCAAACTTAAAAATGTATGTCTCTGAAGTAATAGTACTCTTTTTCTTTCATCAATTTTTTTTTTTTTTTCTTCTAATTTAAGACCTAGATTTGAACACCAACTGACTTTTTTATAGAGAAAATTTGTATATATAAAGTTGATGCCATATGAATATAATTGAAGAGTCAAATTGATTTATTCCAGCCATAGCAATTTAAAGAAGATTAATAAATACTGGTTAGAAATAACATAATTACCATTGTAACTTGAGCATGACTTATTTCAGTCTATAGGTGTCTATACTGCTGCTTCTGGAACTGATGATAAGCTACCTCAAAAGAAAACTTCTAATGATCCATTTAAAATAAGAAAAAATAAAAGAAATAAAAATCATGTTAAATACATTGATATGCATGGCGGAAACTATATTAGGTATTGCCAGTTCTACTAATTTTTTTTCTTTTAAGGTCATTTCAAATGCCCATATATATTTATGCACCTTCTATTACTTGGTTAACCATTTTCCTTGTTTTATGAGAACCCTAACAATACTATTCGCTATACCTCGATGGTGTTAACTACTGATTTTTGAACATTGGTGACTTCAGGAGCCTAACAGCTTGTTTATGAATATCAGTTGTACCAATGTTGTAATTTATTATCCTAAATATCATCTCTAATAAGTATCAGGAGAGATGGTGACCACTGATCATTGGCTAAAATAATGCAGGAATTTCGTGGCAAACAACTTCATCTTTGACAGTTCAAACATAAGGTGAGTAGTGGTTCCTCTCACCCTCTGTTAACAAACAATTCCATTAAAAGTAGGCATGACAAGGAAAGTGATTACCATTTCACATCTTTAGTTGAATGAATTTTTTCCATAAAATTTGTGAATCGGGATAAGCAGTAGTCATTATCTTTGTTTACAGTGTTTTTCCAGGACTAAATTGCCTCCAAAGAAATTTCCCATGCAATAGGAATTCTCCACTCTGTAAGTTATTTCTTTCTTATACTTTGTTAAGGAATATGACGAGGCACAGGCCATCCTGATTGATAGGGCCCCAGCATTTTCACATAGGATGGTTGGATCATATAAAGATCCAAACTGATCAAACTAAAAATGTATGTTCATTTTTATTTTTTTAAAAGAAGAATCTAATTCATCCTTCTCCTCTTTAAGAGTTTCCTTTGATCCGTTGAATGGCCGAAATTTTACAAAACCTAACATTATTAAAGTGGAAGTGGGTCAGACCCTATAAATCTTGGTAGGAGTAGTTTGTCATCGGTTATCCCTTTAGTTATTGATTTAATTCAATATCAAGTTATGGAAAATTGCACGGCATCTCTGATATTATTTTTCTCTATTGATACTTCATTGTTATATCATAAATAAAATCATTAAGGGGATGAAACAAATTTGTGGTATAGTTACAATGAGAAACTTGAAGTAAGAATTTAGGCTAGCTTATGTTAATTCTATAGATGTCGAAAAAGGAACAATAAAGTCATACTGGAATTGGCTCTGTGGCAGCTCTGAGCTGTTCTCATTAAAACTCATTGAGATTAACCAATCTAAAATTGGATGCTTATTGACAAAGTAAGTATGCATGAACTTTGCTACAACTTGTAAAGCCAGAAATTTTACCACCTTGTGCCTTCATCTTCTTAAGAGCCTTTACTCTAGGGTGGACAGAAGCAAGCGGCTGTTAATGCATGTCTTGTGTGTATTGGAGAGAGAGAGAGAGAGAGTTGTTGGTTGCTCTAAGTATTAGTTTTAATATGATAACCTGAATGGTTTATGTGTAGTGCCTACTTTGTGAATTCAATTATACTTGGAAATGAAAAGTAAAGTATGTTGCATCTCTCTCTCTCTCTCTCTCTCTCTCTCTCTAAGTATTAGTTTTAATATGATAACCTGAATGGTTTATGTGTAGTGCCTACTTTGTGAATTTCAATTATACTTGGAAATGAAAAGTAAAGTATGTTGCATTGGCATGTAACTTCAACATAATGACACTCTTCCGACCTGCGAAATCAACCTGAAAGTATTTATTCTGAACAGCAAGTTCTTTTATCAGTGAGTGAAATTGATTAAATTTATATAATCTAAAAGATTTAGTATAAATCTACAAATAATTTATATAATCATTGATTTTGAAGTTGTAATTATCAATCACAACGAGTGTAATCATAATGATTCTACAGATGCAAACTTCTCAATCAAGTGTGGTGGAAGAGAGATATCTGCTCATCGTATAGTGTACTAGGCTGAAGACTCATCATCCTTTGGTGCAGCATCGTTTTATGTAACTGTGGATGCTCAAAATTTCTGCTTTGATGGGCCACGTATCAATCTACGGGTGGGCTGGACACAGGCTGGATTTGTGTGTGGGGGATGTTGAGCCCAAAACTCTACACCAAGCTTAGTAGACCGCTTGATGGCTGATGGTGCTTTCCCTCTATTACTTCTTGATCCACCGGGCCATAATGCTTACGTAGGAGGTTGTGGTGGACAAGTAAAATCAGCACCGCATATTAGAATGAGCTAATAACTACAGATTTTGCTTCCACCAGAACATTCAGTAACCACAACATACAATGACAATAATAAATAAGGAATGCATTACAAGCTCATCTATAGGCAAAGAAATCCAATCCCGCAGATTGAAATTTAGAACAACAAATTTGACTTTTTCGAGGGTTTACAATGAATGGCAGTAGATACAACACATATAACAGATGACAAAGCTCAGGGGTCAGCGCCGTGGACTAAGAACTGAGCACATTGTGCTTAATCTTCTTTGTGACTTACAAAAAAAATAAAAGCAGATAAAAGAAGCATAATAAATCATGGAACTTAGGAGATTTGAGAGTACGAAGAGAATCATTTACTGTGCAAAAACGTACATGAGTCAGTACTATGGATTGGGTTAAGTGTTTGATGTAAGTATTTGGTGGGTGAGAATGATTCTTTCTGTTGTGGCAGACTAAAAGTATTTTTTGGTCTACCGTAGACCTACGGGAAGTGTCCCATAGACTCTTTCTGGTTATCTCCTTTCTTTGAGCTTTTTGAAGTTAGCTCTTATGGAGGAGTTAATCTTAGTCTGAAGCTTCACCAACCAGCCAACCAACCCCTTCCTCCTTTTTCTCATCTCTATTTATAGTGGTGTTCATGCCTAATGGTTTCATTCATTATCCTCTTAATCATGAGAATCACTATTTATCCGAGAAATAAAGGGGCGGGATTTGACAAAGTTTGTTTTGAGATTAAGCTGATGGTTTTCATTTGCTGCAGATTTGACTTGATCTGCGGCAGACGGCTGACCTTCAGCTCATTTATGAGGTGGGAGGTGATGAGCATTAAATGTTTGGTAATGGCTGAAGCAATTAAATTGACTTGACTCATATACGTTTTGCATTAATAAAATTTGATCTTACCATTTTTGGCATTATTCCCCAACAGATTAATGCCTTTTATGTTACAGTCGATCAAATAAAATTTGAGTAAATTGATTCCCCTACCTCCAAACCGTTCTTCCTAAGCTCCATGACGAGGATAAGCAAGGACCACAGGAGTGCTGGGCTACGGTGGTTGTTGCCCTTGAGTGGTTTTGACTTGGGTGGCCATGGCAGACCTATTGGTCTTTTCAGCTGTTGTTTCATCTTTCTCAATCACTTCTTGTCTCAGCTGGTGCTACTGCAGATGGTTTCGTGTCGGAGTCTACCGTGACCAGTGGACAACGGGGAGGACTAGCTTTCTTCTTCATCATTCTTTGTTTCCATTGGTGCTGCTGCAGACGTTTTCTTGGAGGCAAATACCATGACTGCTGGTTAATGAAGAAAACCAGCCCTTTCCCATAATTATGAAGCCTAGGAATCTGCCTCTTCCATCTGGGAAATGAGCCCCCTTTAATGCCTCGAGCTCCGCACCAAAAGAGGAAGGAAATAGGCATCACTTGGGAGCCATTTTCCTTCTCTTTTTCTGAATTATTTTGAATCTATTGGTGTTGCTTTGGCAGACATGAATTTGGATTTGAATGGGCTGGGTTTCTTTTTGGGCTTTGGGCTTGATTGATGGCTGAGAGCCATTTCTTTTATATTCTTGCTACCGCAGATCACTAGGCCTGGTGGGTTTCGGGCCCTTAAGCAAGTTTCTGAGGCTTTGGGCTTGGTCTGCCATGGACAGAAAAAATGGGCCTCTACATTTAGCCCCCCGAGCCTAGACCTCACGTGATGTGTGGTTTGGGTGAGTATTCAGGAAAATATATGCACCCATGCACGTCATAGCATTTCTTTTCCCTCTCTTTTTTCTTTGTACATGGGTTCCTTCTTTCATGGGGGTAGTGGCAGATAAGGAATGTCAGTTACTGATACTGATACTTCTCAAGCTAACTTTTTCTCTTCTTAGTATTCTCTGGCATTTAAAATCTTCTGCACTTCGTGATTTGAGTCCCAACCACCAGCCCCCATACATTTATTATAGCCACTATAAAACCCTTCGGATTATCAAGAGGAAGAGAGAAAACCAAGAAAGCTTGAGCACCCCCCAATTTTCCTCTTCTCCCTTTTCTTCTTCACTGCACATTTTTCTCTTGATTCTCTACTGCACTCATGGCCTCCTCTTCCTCTACACCTCTGGTCGGCCCCACTTCCCAACCCACCATAGGCGAGCGGTCAGGGATTCCAATGGTGGCGTCGACGGCGTCCACCGAGGCAGTGGTGGCCGCCCCCGTGGTTCGCTCCTCTGCTCCAGGCGAAGTCACGCCCGTGGCTCCTTCTTCCTTTTCTGACGAGACCGGTGACCCCAGGGAAGGCTTCGTTTTCCCCTTGGTGGACCCGTGGTATGAGAGCTCACCCTTATTCCCTTGCAAATCCCTTGATTTCTCCCTTCCTGTGGAAGATTGGGATTGGACAGTGACAGGGTCAAAGGTTGCGGTGGACCGAGCTTGGGTCCCAAGCCTTGATGAAATTTCTAAATTGTTGATCCAGAAGGGAGATATCCAGCAGGTTCCCATTGATTTTGATTTCCCTTGCGCCGCATCTAAGGATTGGTCCCATTGGGTGGACCTAGAAATCCTTGACTTTGACTTTTAGGACAGTCTACGGGAGGCTGGTGTTCACTGGTCCAATTTAATTTTTAGGAGTTGTAGTATGTTCAGGGACACTGAGGCACTTCGTGAAGTGCTAAGGAGGTGGTGTCCCTCCACCCATACTTTCTTTTTCTCCTGGGGCGAACTCACAGTGACTCCAGAGGACATAGCCAATCATTGGATGCTTCCTATCCTTGGTGAGCATTCTTTTTCCAATATAAAATTATTTGCGGAAGAGGAAGAAGTTGCTGCAGCTTTGAGGAGGCAATCATCTACCAGACTAAGCGGTTGGCCCTCACTCTTTGTCCACTGTGAGGAAGTTCCAATCCGCTGTGCCGCCTTCGTCCTATATTGGCTTTGTAAGTGTATTTTTGGCAACTCTCCTTATTACACAATAAATACTGCTTACATTCCTTTAGTTGTTAAGATATCTACCGGTCAATGCTTCCCCCTTGCCCCTTTGTTCTTGGGCCATTTATATTCGCAATTGGATTTGCTTCATGATTGCGAAGTCGAAGGGGATTCTTGCTATATCCTACTTGCTGCCTTCAATACTTTAGTGTTGCAGACCTTCTTTTGGGAGCATTCAGTTAACTATCTTTCTGTTGCAAAGGATAAGGTAGCTGCTTGGAGTAAATTCTCTGATCTACTGCAGTGATTTTTAGACCGTTTTCCAGACTTTCGCAACAATTTACCGTTGGTCTACCACTGGGTTGGTTTAAAAAACCGCAATTATGATCTTGTTGCAGCCTTGGATTTTGAAGAAAATGTGTTGTTGAGGCCTTATGGGGATGATTATCCCGACTTTTCTTATGTTTCTATTTTCAGTCGGTTCTATCAGCTGATTTCTCTAATTCATGACTTGAGGGTTGATGATTATCGAAGTTTGGCATACCTATCTACCGTGAGTCTAGGATGGTTACCATTCTTATCTTCCACAGGTGTTTCTTTCATACCTTACTGCCCGCAACGAGTGAAGAAGCAGTTCGGACTTGATCAAGATGTTCCTGTTGGTCCACAGGAGACCATAACCTCCACCCTTGATCTATCGCCTTTTATTAAGAGTAGTGCATTCGCTCATTGGAAAGGGGAGATCAACCGTATAATGGTCCCGAGTGGCCACAGATTCGGTTTTAATACTTCATCCATGAACGCCTACTGGCAGCGATTAATTCAGTCTATGGTGGAGTATGTAAGTGTTGGTAGGGGCGACAAGGCTCCCATATCTATCCACCGTAAGCCGCTGACTTCCAACCCTTGTCTTGCTCCCCCCTCTCAATCTGCCATATCCTATGGCAACAGTCAGAAACTTGGATTTGCTGAATGGGATGAGGCCAGAGGCAGCTGGATTGCCTTCACCATTCATCTACCGGAACGCTGGAAGAATTCTGTCAATATTGTGGAAGAGTGTCTCATTATGCCTTCCAAGCGTGGTAAAGGGAGCAAGAGAGACGCTCCCGTGGACCTGGCTGGGGAGAAGGCATCTAAGAAACCAGCCCCTTCCCCCAAGAAGACTCCTCCCAAGAAAATAAAAGCGGGGAAGAAGAGTAAGTCCACCACTTCAGTGTCGACACCTGGAAAGAAGTCTACCACAGCCCCCATAGAAACTCCAATTGAGTCTACGGCCACTCCTTCTAAAGCTAAGAGTGTGGGTGCAAGCCTTTCTAAGAAGAAGTCAAGCAAGAAGAGTGTTGCTTCTCGTCCACCGAAGGGTCAAAGAAAAGCCAGTACATTTTCCTCTTCTCTAGATGAGGAGTAGCCGTCTGCCACTCTGACTCATTCTCCCCTTAAGAAGAAAAGGTCGGTTATTCCTCCTCTTCTCTCTGGTGCTACCTCCCGTACAAGAAGCAAGAGTGGTTTTAAGGTAAGTCTGTTCTCTTTCCTTTTTCGTCTACCGCTTTCACTTCGTTATTCTTTGTTGTGTTTTCTCATTTTTTTGTCTGCGGCAGGGGACACACAAGTCTGGCAGATCTGGTGATACTGTGGTTGATGTTGAGGTTCCCCTTTATATATTTTCTCCTTTTTTTTTTCTTTTTTTTTGGGTCAGATTCATATTATCTAACTCTCGTTGTCTTAATCTTTCCCATAGGATTCTGACACGGTGGCAGACAATGTTCCCACAAGTTCTTTTGGTGGAAGTGCTCCCTTGACAGCTGCCATAGATCAGGATGAAGACTTGGGAAAAGGTGTCGCAGACAGCTTCGAGGCCGATGTTGGATCTACGGAAGGAGGTCATTCTGTCCCTGGTGATTCCTTTTTTGATGCTATCCCGGACTCTGTGCCTGAAGAGGGAATGATGTTTGCGGGATCTACCGCAGATGCTGACGATATACCGGAGGCCACCAAATTGAACATCAAATCTGCTGACTTGGTGAGGGATGACTTAGCCATTGTCGCCCATGCTGGCCATTTCTCCGGGCATGGACGCGATGGCGATGATGCCGTGGATTCTGATGCTGTGCCGCTATCTTTCTCTGTACCGCAGACAGTTTTGACAAGTGGAGTTACACGTATGCTTCACCTCACCCCTACTCCTTTTAATTGTGTAGATAGGGAATTTATTTATGTGTATTCCGTGCGCTGTGTATTGATCTGCTGTAGGCTCTGGTGCCTTTATAGCTTCGATTATGGAGGGGGTTTCTCTTTTTGGGGCTACTCCTCGCCTTAGTGTCATTCCAGCTGGTGGTTTCGTCATCCTGGCCAGCCGTATTACCAGTGATGTTCCTTCAGTTGCTGATCAGGTTCTTATATCTGAAGAGGTCCATGCACAAGGCTTTGTAGGAAGTGGGTCCATGGTGGATTTGGGAGTCATTCCTGAGACTAGTAGCAACGTTAATAGCGCTGCAGACCATGGCATGCAAGCTGAGGGCAGTGGTGCATTAGCGGCAGCTACACCTATTGATAGAGAACATTTGGACAATATAGGTAAGTTCGAATTTCTCATCCCTTGCATCCTTCTAGTGATTGTGTATTGTATTCTTCAGACTTAGTCACACCACATCTAGTGCTTCGTGGAATTGACTGTGCTGTTGTGAGATGTCTTGGTAGACTTGATCGTGTCATAGCTCTGTCATCCCATAGACTTGGTTGTTGTCGTATGAAGTGTCGTGTTCTATACATACATTTGGTTGTTATCTCATGGAAAAAATTCTGTTTCCATGGATTTAGTTTTTTTATTTTTTTTTGAAAGTTCTGCTTCCGTAGACTGGGTTGTTGTCTCGCGGGAAATTCTATTTCCGTAGACTTGGCTGTCATCTTGCAGAAAAATTTTATTTTCATAGACTTGGTTGTCATCTTATGAAAATTTTCATTCCGTCATCTGAAATATTCTGATTTCACAGACTTGGTTGTTATCATGTGAAGCATTTTTGATTCCATAGATTTGTTTATCATCAAATGAAATGTTTTGACTTCACAAACTTGGTTGTTGTCATGTGAAACATTTTGATTTCATAGACTTGTTTGGTGTCATATGAAATATTCTATTGCCGTAGACTTAGCTATTATCTCATGAGAGATTTTGTTTCCGTAGACTTGGTTGTCATCTTATAGAAAATTTTACTTTCATAGACTTAATTATCGTCTTATGAAAGGTTTGGTCCCCGTAAGCTTGATTGTTATCTTATGGAGAATTTCTACTCCCATAGACTTGATTGTTGTCTTATGGAGAATTTTTGCTCCCATTGACTTGATTGTTGTCTTATTGGGAGATTTTGTTTCCATAGACTTGGTTATTGTCTTATGGAAAATTCTGCTTCCATAGACTTGGTTGTTGTCTTATGGGAAATTTTGTTTGAATTGACTAGGTTCAATGGGACGTTCCCCAGACTTGATCGTAACGTATCTCCGTTTGTTGTAACTCCCATAGATTGATTTTCTTCTTCTTTTTCTTTTTGCAGGCACGGGTGAAGCCATGCATATACCAGAGGAAGATGAGGATGTGGGAATCATTGGTGTGGTTACAATTTCCAGTCCACCGAGGTCAACAGTTGGTGTAGGTTCAAGTGTTGGAGTTGGTAGTGTATTCGAAGAAGTCGTTGACTTCTTCAAAGAATTTGATAGGAGGACACCCAACCCTCACCCCGAACGGCATTTCTGGGAATTCAACGGGGCTTTAGCGCCTTTTGGTGACTTTTGGATTCCAAGTGATTGTGTCCCCTATCTGCAACGACTGACTTTAGAGCATGGTAATTTCATCACTAACTTCAGGCTCAGTGTCCCTTCTTGGTAGTGTTCTGGCTGCCATGAGTAGGTCCAACCTTGGGAACGTGACAAAGGCCTAAATTCTCGTGTGGAAGGGTGTTATCCAAGACCTTATGGAAGTCGGGTTTGACTTGGGATTTTTGATTGGGTATTTGCGGCAGTCAGCCCAATGTCTTTTTGGCAAAAAGATTGCGGATGAAGTCCAAGCTCTTTAGCGGCAGATCACCCTTTTGCAAGGCTCTTTGGCCGTGCTGATAGCTTATCAAGGGGAGATGACATCTACGGAAGAGGCGGCTCTTGGATTTGAGAGCGGCAGATCACTCTTTGACAGCCTTTTCAGTTGACCATTCTAGTTATCATGTTTTATCCCTTTGTAATGACTATATTCTAGCCTTGTCTTTCAAACATTTGTACTTATGTTTCATAATAACCGAGTTTCGGTCTCTTTTGGACACATATGATCTTTTATTTTGTAATGACCAAGTTTTGGTCTTTCTTTTGAACAAATGACCAAGCTTTGGTCCTTTTGGATGCTCATGCTCATACTTTGTTTACGTCAAACTAAGCATGTAAATTTGACTGTGATACATCTAATATACCACTTGTGTGGTCTTGTATTTTTTTTTTTTAAAGAGATTTTTTTTTTTTTTGAGAAAGGGGAGAAGGATCTTCTCCCTCCCCCTTTCTTTTTAGCAAGAAACATGCGGAAGTCCTTTGATTTTTAACAAAACATAGATATTGTGCGTCATTACTCTTTAACAATACATCATAATTCAAATTGTTCCAAGACAAAGGACTCAAAATACTTAGCTAATAAAAGTGTATCTTACGAGTAATAACGCTTCAGCCACTTCCCATTGATAGGGTCTGCTAGAGTGGTGCCATCCGCTTTGGCTAACTTATAGTAGCCGCTATCATATGCTTCGCGGATTAAGTATGGCCCCTCCCAATTTGGTGCGAACTTGGACGGCGAAGGAAGGCCTCTTCTTACATGGTCCACTGTCCTCAAGACCATTTGACCCTCAGTGAAAATCCTAGTCTGCAGCGTTTTCTCATAAGCATTGGCAAGCTTTTGATGGTACCGTAGACTACGGACTTGAGCCAATTCTCTTGCTTCCTCCAAACTTTCCAAGTCTGCCACTCTTGCTTCAGCACAGTCTGCCACTCTTGCTCATCAGCTTCAAATATCGGCATCACCATCCCATGCAAAATCCTTGGGCTAGGCACCAGTAATTCTGTGGGGGAAATAGCATCAGTACCATAGATCAAAGAAAACGGGGTGAAGCCTGTTGCTGTCTTAGTTGATCCACGGTAGGCCCATAATGTGTCTGCCAGATGAGAACTCCAGCCTTTCCCATAGTCAAAAACCATTTTACTTAAGATACGCAACAACATGTGATTAGTTGCCTCCGCTTGTCCATTGCCTTGAGGGTAATAAGGCGTAGATCTGCGGTGCTTGATTCAATAATGCTCCAAGACTTCTCTAACACTTTTATTAACAAAAGGGGTGCCATTATCACTAATGATTTTGTGAGGAATACCAAACCTTGTGATAATGTATTCACGGATGAAGTTAGCCACGGCTGCACCAGTGGCCTTGCGAAGGGGAATGGCCTCAACCCACTTTGAAAAGTATTCAGTAGCTACCAAGATCCAAATGTATCCACCGGAAGGCGGATTAATCGGGCCAATGAGATCTAGCCCCCAAGTGTGGAAAGGCCATGGTGTTGTCATGTTCTGCAGATTGGTTGGATGTGTGTGAATGAGATTAGCTTGAAGTTGGCAAGTGTGACAAGACTTTACAAAGTCTGTCGTGCCTTTCTTCATAGTTGGCCAATAATAACCAAGGGTCAACAGCAGCTGGTAGAGTCTTTTTTTGCCTTGATGTTCTCCACACTCTCCGGAATGGACTTCCTTCATTACTGTTTGAGATTCAGCCAAGCTGAGGCATCTTAAGGGGTCACCGTGGAATCCCTTCCGAAATAATATGCCTCCCTCCACAAAATATCTTGTGGCCAATTTCTTGAGTCGAATTGCTGCTTGGCTGGTCTGTGGCAGAATGTTCTCAATGAGGTATTCAAGGAAAGGAGTGCGCCAGTCACTAGAAACAAATGTTGCATAGACTTGATCAGACTCATGTTGGTGTTGACAAAATGAGCACTGCTCCTATAGACTGGCTGCCTCCTTACTCATGTTAGGCCAAAAGTAACCCAGATGTTGGAGTCTACGGTAGAGGCTCACCCCATCTCTGAATTCACAAGACTTCTCGTGGACTTTTGTTAGCTTCTTTGCTGCTTCTCGAAGGCTTACACATCTTGCTAAGACACCTCCAGGTAGTCTACGGTAAAGATCACCAGCAATCAGCACATAATCCTTGAGTGTCTTCAAGTCTGCCGCACCTTCTGGTGACATAAGTTTGGCTTTTATCGGTATTCTCCAATCCTTAGCATCAAGATTTTGTTCTTCAAATTCTTATTTTAGCAGATCAGTGATAGGCATGCTTCTCTTGTTGATGGTGACATCCACTTTTGGCCCTTCAAACGAAATTTGGGAACCTAAGGTTGCAAGGGCATCCGTATAATGATTCCCGCATCTCATGGCATGAGCAATCTCAAAAGTATCAAACTTTTCTTCTAATTTATGGGTTAGAGCACGGTATGGTGCCAATGCTGGTTCCTTGAGCGAGAACTCACCTTTGGTCTAGCAGATTATAAGGTTGGAATCTCCAATCACCCGCAAATGCTTTATGCCCATCTCATGTGCAATGGCTAACTCGGTTATGTAGGCCTCATATTCCGAAGCGTTGTTGGAGTATGAGAAATCAAGTTTGAAAGACTTAGTTATAGTCTCTCCATCTTCTCTAATCAGCACAATTCCAACCCCACTTGAGTTAGATGTTGAAGAACCATCAAATTTCAGTGTCTATATGGAGTCCACCAGATCTGCCAAAAGTGCTTCTCCCACTCCTTCTGGTACTTCATGTGAGATTGATGAACTATCCTCTCCCGGGAATTGTGCAAGGAGATCTACTATGGCTTGGCTCTTAATTGTTGTAGGAGTTTCAGTGATTATCTCATACTGAGACAATAGCAAGAGCCACTGAGCTAGTCTACCGGAGAGGACCGGCTTGTGTAGTAGACTCCTAATTGGATGGGACTTAGTCATCAACTGAATTTTATGGGCCAAGAAGTAGTGCCGTAGACTCTGTAAGGCATATATCAAGGCCAAACATGCTCGTTTAGCCCCCGAGTACCTTGTTTCAGCATCTCTAAGTGCACGGCTGACATAATAAACTGGCTTTTCGGTCCCATTTTCATCTTCTTGTGCTACTAATCCCCCAATTGCTTCACTATTGGAAGCCAAGTACAAACGTAAGGGTCTACCAACAACTGGAGCACATACGGTGGGGAGCTTGGTCATGATTACTTGGATTTTCTCAAATGCTTGTTGGCATGCCGTAGACCAAACAAAGGGAACTCCTTTTTTCATTAGAGGCGTGAATACGGCTGTTACTGCTCCAAACCAGGAATAAACCTCCTGATGTAAGATAATTTCCCCAAAAAGCTCTTCAATTCCTTGTGAGAAGTTGGTGCCTTCATGGTGGCTATGGCAGATGCCTTGGCTGGATTAACTTCAATTCCACGGTTGTGGACTAAGAAACCCAAGAATTTTCCGGCAGACACCCCAAAAGCACATTTAAGGGGGTTCATCTTGAGCTTATAAAGCTGGCATCTATCAAACACTTTTCTTAAGGTTTCAAGGTGATCTTCTCTTTTCTTGGATTTCACCACAATGTCATCCACATAATCTTCAATTTCCTTATACATCATATCATGGAACATGGCTATCATGGTCCTTTGATAGGTTGCACCGGCATTTTTGAGACCAAAAGGCATAAAAATTACCAATTAGTGTGCAGAAGGCAGTTTTTTCAGCATCTTTGGTGGACATGCGTATTTGATTGTAACCACTAAATCCGTCCATGAAAGAAAACATGGCATGACCGGCGGCTGAATCAATCAACAAGTCCATGTTCGGAAGAGGAAATTCATCCTTTGGACATGCTTTATTAAGATTGCGAAAATCAACACAACATCTGATTTGCCCATTCTTCTTTTTGACCGGTACAATGTTTGACAGCTACCGTGGATGCTGTATCAGCTTAATGAAGCCAGTAGCAAGTAACTTTTTTACTTCTTGTGTAATTTGAGCTTCCACTTCCATATGGAAAGTTCTCATGGGCTGCACCATAGGTCTGGTGCTGGGTTCTACATTCAAGGAATGGGCTACCAACCCCGGGTCTATCCCCGGCATCTCATCATAATCCCAAGCAAACACATCTTTATACTCATGCAGCAGATCAATCAAACATTTTCTCTCTTCGGCAGACAAAGACATGCTAATTGATATAGGCTTATTGACATTAGGATCATTACTTAAATTAATTACCTCAAGTTCTTCTTTGGTAGTCATCTTTGGTTTAGCTGTGATGGACTTCTCTTCCTTCGCTGCCGTAGATTCTGTTTGATCTACCACCACTTCTTCAGAATTTCGAGTTTCTGCGATAGACTCTTCTTGATCTACCACAACTTCTTCAAAATTCTCAGTCTGCTATGTCAAATGGCATGAGGGTTGCAGACCACCCTCTTCAGGTGTGGGACCCTCTTGCTGTGGGCAATCAGGCCCCACGCATCTTCATAAACGATAGACAACACGTCTATTGGGGAGCTGGACACGCACACATTGCGGTGGACTCCCACGTTCAACTTCACGTTCTTTCCTTTTCTTTTTTCGTTCAAGCAGCTCCCGTAGATCGATTTCAGGATCATCTTTAATATCTTGCCATGCAGGGAGTGGTGTTCCACATGGTCTCACAATTGATGGTTCTCCCGTAGATGCTAAGTCATCATAAAGAGCTGCTTCGACAAAATGAGCTTCAGTTTGATCAAAGGGAGAGGAATTTGCAACAATACAGATTGGTTTTCCATTGAGTCTTCCCTTGACACACTGATGGTAAGTGGATGACACCAACTTGTGTTTATGCAGCCAAGGTCTACCGAGGAGCACATGATAAGGGGCTTCAGCATTCACAACATGAAATCTTGTGAGTGCCACAATCGGCCCCACCCTCAAGACTAGTTGTAAATGCCCCATTGTGTATTCAGTCACTCCTCCAAATCCAATTACTTCCATGGGAGACCCTTGGATCTTCTGCTGTGGCACATTGGCAGCTTGAAGAGTATTTAACGGAATGAGGTTATGAACCAGTGTCTACCAGTGCACGTCTAACTTGGACATCCTTCATTACCGCAAACAGATAAAGTGGACATCTATGGTCTGGGTACTGAACCTCCATGTCTTCATCTATGAAGGTTATGGCATTTGTAGTTTCCAAGAAAGTATGGCTGGCATGAGCTTCTGCCGTGAAGCAAGTGGCTCCAGATTCTGCCGCTATTGTGATAAATGCTTCTGTCGCAGTATTTCTAGCTTCAGGTCCAAACCCCAACTGGTTGGATAAAGACTTGAATTTTGGGCTTTTCTGAAGGGTTCTAACAGCTACTAGTACCAAAGAAGAACTTGCTATGGCGGACTCTTCTACTTCCATGTCGCTCACATTTCTGTGGATCACCACTGACATAACAGCCTTGTTCTTGTCTTTCTTGTAATTAGGAAAGGGTGTCTTGTGGACCTTTTGTTGCTCTTCTGAGAGTTGCAAAGTGCCATCATGAATTTTACGGTAATTAGGAAAGGGTGTCTTGTTGACCTTTTGTTGCTTCTCTTCTCAGAGGAGTCCTGCAAACAGTCTACATCATGAATTTTACGGTTGACTTCCCATCAGAGGGTCCTACAGTCTACCTTAGGATGGTGCACATATCTATAGTAATGGCAATACTTGGGGTCTTTCTGTTCTTCTGCGGTAGGTTGTTTGGTGATTTTTGGAAGTTTAATCACTTGATCCTGGACCCTTTTATCAAAAATGGCCATCATTTCCTCGGCCGTGAAGGGTAATGGAGGTGGCTCTTCATAGACCTTTTCTATTGAGTTCTTTCGTTTGGTGCCGCTTGCTGTAGTTGCGGTAGACACAGTGAGGGTCTGCAGTAGACTCTTTTTATCTGTACCTCTCTCAACTTGAGGCTTAATAGAAAGAGACGTTTTTCTAGCCTTTTGGAGTAGAGAGGCAAACCACGAGATATCCAAATTCTCTAAATGAGCGCGGAATTCAGGGAGCATATTGTCAATGCACACTTCGACTAGCTCCCCTTCTTGGTATTTGACGTGGCAATCTAAAGACACATCACGAAAGCGGTGGATGTATTTTACCAAATCTTCCCCGGTCTGCTGCTTGGTGCTGTGTAAGTTAACAAGAGTGATCTTCTCTTCAACATGAAAGTACTTGCTACAGAAACTCTCTACCATGTCTTCCCAAGTTCTGATAGACCCAGCAGGCGGCACCGTATACCAAGTGTATGCCCTATCCACCAGGGATTTTGATAACTCCTGTAGACAGAGATTGCCATGTGCAGCAAAGGGGCCTATGGAATCTAAGAATTTGCTGATATGTTCCATGACACTCCTCTTTCTACCATCAAATAGAGCAAAGGTAGGTGTGTCGTACTTCTCTGGATATGGCTCCTTCAAGAGTTCTATGGGATAAGGGGGTCTCCTCACAAAGTGTCTAGGCTCCTTGGGGAGCCTTTCTCTTTCTTGCTTGAGTAAGTCTGCCACATCAAACATGGTGACAAATGGTGTATCATTCTTATTGTGAGACTCCCTTTCTTCATGGTTGCGGTTGTCATTTTTGTTTTGGTGGTCCTCCTTGTTGCCATTGACCTCTTTCAGTTGCCTCAAAGACTCAGCAAGCTCTGCTTGAGTCTGCTGCATTCCCTTGATCATTTCGAACATAAGTGTCATCTGCTGTGGTCCACTAACAAGGGTTTCTCCACCACCAAGATCATGTCCGCCACCAAGAACTTGTCCACCTCCCAAGGGGTTCTCTCCCCCGAGCGTCTGTCCACCACCCTGGGCGTGTGTCTCTCCCATGGCATGGCTATGGCCTTGAGATTCTACTTCAACATGAGAGTTAGCTACTGAGTTTTGTCTGGTAGATTTCTTAGGCGGCATGGTTATAGCCACTAAAGACCATAGATCAGCTTCAAAAAGATAAAACAAGGGAAAAATTGCAACTCAACTCCCCAGTGGAGTCGCCAAAATGTGGATGCTCAAAATTTCTGCTTTGATGGGCCACGTATCAATCCACGGGTGGGCTGGACACGGGCTGGATTTGTGTGTGGGGGATGTTGAGCCCAAAACTCTACACAAAGCTTGGTAGACCGCTTGATGGCTGATGGTGCTTTCCCTCTATTACTTCTTGATCCACCGGGCCATAATGCTTACGTAGGAGGTTGCGGTGGACAAGTAAAATCAGCACTGCAGATTAGAATGAGCTAATAACTACAGATTTTGCTTCCACTAGAACATTCAGTAACCACAACATACAATGACAATAATAAATAAGGAATGCATTACAAGCTCATCTATAGGAAAAGAAAGCCAATCCTGCAGACTGAAATTTAGAACAACAAATCTGACTTTTTCGAGGGTTTACAATGAATGGCAGTAGATACAACACATATAACAGATGGTAAAGCTGAGGGGTCAGTGCCGTGGACTAAGAACTGAGCACATTGTGCTTAATCTTCTCTGTGACTTACAAAAAAAATAAAAGCAGATAAAAGAAGCATAATAAATCATGGAACTTAGGAGATTTGAGAGTAGGAAGAGAATCATTTACAGTGCAAAAATGTACATAAGTCAGTACTATAGATTGAGTTAAGTGTTTGATGTAAGTATTTGGTGGGTGAGAATGATTCTTTCTATCGTGGCAGACTAAAAGTATTTTTTGGTCTACCGTAGACCTACGGGAAGTGTCCCGTAGAGTCTTTCTGGTTATCTCCTTTCTTTGAGGTTTTTGAAGTCAGCTCTTATGAAGGAGTTAATCTTAGTCTGAAGCTTCACTAACCAACCAACCAACCCCTTCCTCCTTTTTCTCATCTCTATTTATAGTGGTGTTCATGCCTAATGGTTTCATTCATTATCCTCTTAATCATGAGAATCACTGTTTATCCGAGAAATAAAGGGGCGGTATTTAACAAAGTTTGTTTTGAGATTAAGCTGATGGTTTTCATCTGCTGCAGATTTGACTTGATTTGCGGCGGACGGCTGACCTTCAGCTCATTTATGAGGTGGGAGGTAATGAGCATTAAATGTTTGATAATGGTTGAAGCAATTAAATTGACTTGACTCATATACGTTTTGTATTAATTAAATTTGATCTTACCATTTTGGCATTGTTCCCCAGCAGATTAATGCCTTTTATGTTACTGCAGATCAAATAAAATTTGAGTAAATTGATTCCCCTACCTCCAAACCGTTCTTCCTAAGCTCCATGACGAGGATGAGCAAGGACCACCGGAGTGCTGGGCTACGGTGGTCGTTGCCCTTGAGTGGTTCTGACTTGGGCGGCCATGGCTGACCTCTTGGTCTTTTCAGCTCTTGTTTCATCTTTCTCAATCACTTCTTGTCTCAGCTGGTGCTACCGCAGATGGTTTCGTACCGGAGTCTACCGTGACCAGTGGACAACGAGGAGGACCAGCTTTCTTCTTCATCATTCTTTGTTTCCATTGGTGCTGCCGCAGACGTTTTCCTGGAGGCAAATACCATGACTGCTGGTTAATGAAGAAAACCAGCCCTTTCCCATAATTATGAAGCCTGGGAATCCGCCTCTTCCATCTGGGAAATGAGCCCCCTTTAATGGCTCGAGCTCCACGCCAAAAGAGGAGGGAAATGGGCATCACGTGGGAGCCATTTTCCCTCTCTTTCCTGAATTATTTTGAGTCTGTTGGTGTTGCTTTGGCAGACATGAATTTGGGATTTTGAATGGGCTGGGTTTCTTTTTGGGCTTTGGGTTTGATTGATGGTTGGGAGCCATTTCTTTTATATTCTTGCTATCGCAGATCACTGGGCCTGGTGGGTTTCGGGCCTTTAAACAAGTTTCTGAGGCTTTGGGCTTGGTCTGCCGTGGACAGAAAAAATAGGCCTCTACAATAACTAATACAGAAAAATGGGCAGTCAGTAATGTGGGGTTGTTTTTTGAGAGAAATATTCAAAGTTATGTTCAAAAGAACCAAAACTCTTTCTCACAACTTATTGCAACTAACACCCCAGAACTTTACCACACTTCAAGGATGTCCCCAGGGTCACTTAGATACCATGGCCTAGGTCTTGATAATGGTCTTTATAATGTAAGCTTGTTTTTTGCGGAAATTGGTTTTAAAGCTCGGAACCTTCAAACTTGGGAGAGTCAAGGGAGGCGTGTATTCGATATCTACATTCAGGTAACTGTAGATTGCTTTAGAGAAACAATATAATCCATTCTCGACTAAAGATCATTACCCCCTTGTGTAGAGTTTATATAATACAAATTCTATTTATTTTCAAAGAGTTCCATTTTAATTCATTCAATTAAAATTATTAAATTCTCCTGTAATTTTTTTTTTTCTAGGGTAGTCTCGAATTGAAGGACTTTGACATATCAAAGGAGGCAGGTGGGGTTGAGAGAGCAATTCGGAAGAATTTTATGGGTAATGTGGCAGAGAACTATCTTGAAATTCATCTGTTTTGGGCTGGTAAGGGCACTTGTTGCATACCTGATCAAGGTTATTATGGGCCACTAATTTCAGCCATTCATGTTGCTTCAGGTAATGCATATGATATAATTTATGAATTGATGTGTGATGTCTTTGATATGCTTCTCTGCTGCTAACTACTACTGATAAATAATTGCTCAGATTTTGTATCTACTGTTCCTGGGATTCTACCAAGCACTCCAGGAGAGAAAAGCAGGTTGGGTTTGATTGTAGGTATTACAGTCCCTGTTGGAGTCGTGACCTTGAGTTTGATATTTGCAGTTTTCTACATGAAGAGAAAATCACCTCATTTTAATGAGGAAGGTAAGAGCATAACAGCAGTAGTGAGGTACCGGTGAAATACAACCTAAGAAATGAACACTGATGGACTCTGTTCTGCTCACTTTTGCCTAAAGGTCTAGTTACTCTCTGATATTTGAAGCTAAATCCTAGATGAGGTGTTAGAAAAGTGTCAGTACTATTCTTGTTTGGATAATGATATGGATCCTTTTCATGAAAGGGAAGAAGGGTTCCTGGTCTACGTTGGTCTTAAAGTTTCTGCATAATTCGTATCTTCTAATTCCAATCCTTTGTTACTGACCCCCTCCCCCCCCTCCCCCAAAAAAAAAAAAGAGTAAATAAATCAAATTCACTTAATTCTTCTCCACATTAGTACACACCCTATGTGCTTGGGGAGTTTTTCTTCTTCTTAATAAAAATTTCTTATTACCGTTCAAAAAAAAAAAAAAAACTATGACAATAATGAAGAGTTTAAATTAGTTTACTTTTCTAAACCTTCTCTTGCTTGAACCTGCAGAGCTTCTTGAAATGGCCCCCCGAACAAACACATTTAGTTATGCTGAGCTGAGAAGTGCGACGGATGACTTCAATCCTTCAAATAAGTTAGGATACATTATTATATGTGATGTTGGATAATTACTTTACATTTATATATTTGATGACAAGACTAAGTCAGTGTAATCAGCGCCTAAATGTTACTAAAGGAACACTAATAGAACAACATAGTATTGTTTCTTTTTTGGTTAATTAACATAATTTTTTCAGTTGCCGCCCTCAACCCCCCCAAAAAAAAAAAAATTGTTTTGCATGAAAAAAGTACTTTCCTGAAAGCCAAAAAAGAACTAAAAAAAATACTTGTAAGAAATTAATTGCTTTTAAAAACAAATATTAATGCTTCTAAAGGCTCAAAAGAAAAAAAAGGTTTTATCTTGAATTTCCTTAGAATTTTTTGTAATTTTCCTAACCCTGAATTTCACTTTTCATGTCACCAATTTTGTAACTTCACAGGGTACACTATCTGATGGGAGGATTGTAGCTGTGAAGCAACTATCGGTAACATCTCACCAAGGGAAGAGTCAATTTGAAAATGAAATTTCTACCATATCTGCTGTGCAACATCGCAATCTTGTGAAATTAAATGGATGCTGCATTGATGGAGATAGGCACCTTTTGGTTTATGAATATCTTGAAAACAGATAGGCACCTTTTGGTTTATGAATATCTTGAAAACAGAAGCCTTGATCTGGCACTATTTGGTATGAACATACTGTATACTCATATCACACATTCCATGCTTAGGGTCCATATAATAGAATCCATGCATTTTTTTAAAATATTTAATTATAACATTATCATTTTGTTGCTGAAGACAAGGAAAAAGAAACTTGAATCATATTTCATTAAATATGGCAAGAGCTTCTGCTTCCTCCTTCCCCCCTTTTTCATTGATTTCTTGTTGTCAGAGCAACATAATTGCATATGAGATTTTATAAGTTGTAATTATATATGACGAGTTATTTTTTAATTATCATCAAGTATTGTCAATATGTGTTTGTGCTTAGTCTCGTATATTTTGTTTATAGTTGGATCCAAGTGTGAAAAAAGGAGGAATTTTGTGGTAGGTTGATGGTCAATGTAAAATTTAGTCACTTTATTATGAATGGATCCACTACAGATACATGTTAGGGCATCTCCTATTAGCGACATATTGCATCAGACTTAGAATGCAGTGAAATGTGGGCAAAGGTTAGATGGTCCGTTCCCCGTAAGTGATATGCTACATCAACACTTGGTTGTTTTGAGAAATGGGCAAGAGTAGTGGATGAGTGTGGGTAAAGAATTACCAGGAGGAGAATAAATATAGTGTGCCTTCAGAAGCCAATGTGAGAATGTGAAAAAGCTAAAAAAATTGAACATATATTATATAAATTATGGTATACAAGAAAAGTTAAAAATAGATATCGCGCAGGGATAATCATAGAAAAAAGTCTTAAAGAAAAAGTTGTGAGGTTAAGAGAATTGGGAATAGAATTTTGTTTATAAAACTTGTTTTAGTAGAACAAACAATTAAAATAATTAGTGTGTTCACTTCTCAAATAGGGTTGAACAATCCATTAAGCAAAACATTGGGGAGGACATGGATGAAATGATTCAAGGGGTACCGGGGAAAAGATTTTTATTAGAGGAGACCTGAACAGTCATGTTGGAAAAGATAGTGGAGGGTTTTAAAAGAGTTAATTGATGCTAGGGGTATGGAGTAAGGAATGGATCGGGAGATGATATTATAGACTTCACAATTGTATATAATTTGATATTAACAAACACTTGGTTCAAGAAGATGGATTCGCACACTTAATCACCTTCAAAAATGGGATGTTAGTAAAATAGATTTCGTTTTTACTCAAAAAGTTGATAGTAGATATTGTAAAGATTGTAAGATGATATCAGGAGAGATTGTAACCACTCAACAAAGGCTGGTGTTACTAGATATTTGTATTAGAAGATATAAAAGAAGTGATATTAGATAGAGAAACCTAAAAATTAGGTAGTGGGGTTTGAAGGGAGAGAAATAAGCTGTGTTTAAAGATAAACTTATCAAAAAATGCAAGTGGGGTCTAGACAAAGATATTGATAAGATATGGAATGAAATGGCTAGTTGTATTAAAAGAGTGGTAAAGAAGTACTTGGAGAATCTAAAGGGTGTGGGGGATTGACTAAGCAAAGTTGGCGGTGGATTGAGGAGGTTCAAGTAGTAGTTAGATTAGGAAAGGGGAAGCAAAAAACGTTGTCTAAGAGGCTAGATTTAAAGCTTATGATGGATTATATAACAAGTTGTGATGAAGAAAGGAGAAAAGAATTTTATAAACTTGTTAAGATAAGGAAAATGAAAACAAAAGACTTGAATCGTTCCAAGTGCATCAAAATGAAGATCATAAATGTTAGTAAAAGAAGAGGAGGTTAAAGAGAGGCAGATAAGTTATTTTGATAAACTTTTTAATGGAAGACATACAAGAGATTGGAGCGAACTGAGTAATCCCACTTGAGGATAGAAACCGTAGGTTTGTTCGAAGAATTAGGATGAATGAGGTAAAGGATGCATTGATGACGATAAAAATGGGAACAATCGTGGGATCACATGAAATTCCCATTGAAGTTTGAAAGTGCTTAGGTGACGTGGGTGAATAATGGTTGGCAAACCTTTTCAATAATATTTTCGGTGTTAAACAAAATGTCTAGTAAGTAGAGGAGAAGCAATCTAATACCTATATACAAGTACAAGGGAGATATTCCGAACTACAGAAATTAATGTGAAACTAAGCTTATGAGTCACTATAAAATTTTGGGAGAGAGTGATGGAACATAGGTTAAGACATGAAACAACAATATTGGAGAACCAATTTGGTTTTATGCCAGGGTGGTCCACCATGGAAGCTATTTTCTTACTTAGCTGTCAAATAGAAAAATATAGAGAAGTTTGTAAAGATCTCCATATGGGTTTTATTGACCTAGAGAATCATGATAGGGTACTTAGAGAGGTTATGTAATGAGTTTTTGGAAAAAGTGGAGTTCCTTTAAAGTATATTAATTTGATTAAGGATATGTATGACAAAACAGAAACTAGTGTGAGAACAAAGGGAGACATCACAAGTGCGTTTCCTATCACTATAGGTTTGCATCAAGGATCAACATTAAGTTTATATCTCTTTGTGCTGGCTATGGATGAGCTCATTAGATCGTTCAACATGAAGTCCCTTATATATGCTTTTGCAAATGATATAGTTTTGGTTGATGAAACTAGATGTGGAGTTAAAGTCAAGTTAGAAATTTGGAGAGATGTTTTAGAATCTAGAGGCCTTTTTGGCTAAGTAAGACTAAAGAAAAGTACATAGAATGTAAGTTTGCTAAAATTATAAATAAATATGAAGGGGTTGTAAACTTGTAATACTTGATGGTCAAGAGATACCAAATAGTGAGTGCTTTCGATATCTTAGATCACAATTTATAAAGATGAAGAGATTGAAGAAGATTTGAATAATAGGATAAGAACATAGTGAATGAAGTGGAGAAGCGCATCATGAGTATTGTGTGATCATAGAGTACTTATTAAGTTAAAGGGAAAAATTTATGAGATAGTTATAAGATTAGTTATACTCTATGGTACTAGATGTTGGAATATTAAGAATCAACATATGCATAATATGAGTGTAGTTGAAATGAGAATGTTAAGATGGATAAGTGGAAATACAAAGAAATATAGGATTCAAAATGAAGAACTTCGCTTATAGATAGGGGTGGCCGTTATTGATGAAAAGGTTAGAGAGAATCACTTGAGATGATTTGGTCATGTGTAGGGGAGAGTGATTAATGCACCAGTGAGGAAGAGTGAGTAGATTCAAGTAGAAGAAATGAAAAAAGGTAATGGAAGACCTATAATGACATTAGTAGATGTAGCAAAAGAAGATATGTCAATTAAGGAGGTAACAAAGAGTATGATTTTGGATAAAATAGAATGGCGGAAAATGATATATGTTGCCGATCTTGATTAGTCTGTTAAGTATCCATAGCCAATAACGTGGTTGTTGTTATATCAATAAGTATGGTCAATAACGTTTTGGACCACTGACAAATATTTTAAAGTAGCCCAAATCTCATATGACAATATGTTTTTTCACCGCTAGACATAACAGATTTTTCCAAACTCTGACTCTCTGTTTCAATATCCATGTGGTAGCTTTTGATTATTCCTCTCAAGTAACTCCTAAATTAGAATTTGGCACTTGAATGATAACTCTTAAATCTAATTGGATGATGCAGGAAAAAGTAACTTGCATCTTGATTGGCCTACTCGCTTCAATGTTTGCTTGGGAACTACAAGAGGACTTGCTTATCTCCATAAGGACTCAAGGCCAAGGATTGTACATCGAGATGTGAAGGCTAGCAATATTTTGATTGATGGAGACCTATGCCCCAAGATATCAGATTTTGGATTGGCAAAGCTTTATGATTACATGAAAACCCACATTAGCACCCGAGTTGCAAGGACCATGTAAGCTCCTTATCCACTTTCTCAAAGCCATTTTGTCTTTAATTGCCTATTTTATATTGTAGCAAGGTCCATACTACAGTTAAGATATAGACCTCTATATAGGATTGAGATAAGTATCTAACATTCAATCAGTAATCATTAGATTCATTAGAAGAATGATTAATAACAATTACAAACATGAGGATGGTACTGGAAAGTTTCTTATTTTATTATTTTTTTTCATTATCGATAATCAAGTCACCTACGGTAATTGAACCTTGTTAGATACCCCAATGGTTTTAAATAAAACTTTTTTAATTTTAAATCTTGTAGAGGCTATTTGGCACCAGAATATGCAATGCTTGGGCACCTAACTGAGAAGGCTGATGTTTTCAGTTTTGGTGTTGTTGCTTTGGAGATCCTAAGTGGGAGACCAAACTCAGACAATAGCTTGGACAACAAAAAAAAGTATCTCCTTGAATGGGTATGGGAAAGAAATTAAATATGTTTTCTCTTTTTCCATTTCTTAATTTACCTTTGTTGAAAAGAAAAATCTTATTTATTCTTTTTGTCACGAATCAATATAACGTTGTCAGGCATAGACTTTACATGAAAAAAAAACCAGAGTTTAAGGCTTTGAGATCCCATATTAATAGAATTTGATGAAAGGGAAGCTGCTCGATTGATAGCAATGTCTTTACTATGCACACAGGCATCACCAATGATGCGGCCATCCATGTCCCGTGTTGTGGCCATGCTTGTAGGAGATATTGAGGTAGGTGTTGTTACATCAATGCCGAGTTATTTAACTGATTGGAATTTTAAAGATATAACAAGCAGCTTTTTGAGTGAAGAAGATAGAAAGCAATGTGGGGATCATAGTAATACTAATAGTGAACTTGGTGATCCAATGCCTTCTCCTGTAAATGTCACTGAGACCATGTTAGGTGGCATTATTGGAGATGGAAGGTGAAAACATTTGTCTTTGCTGCAGTCACTCAGTAATACTATTGCCTTTGCCTTTGACTGGCTTTCATTTTCTGCAAATGATGATATGTGATATGTCCTGTGTATAGACTGAGATATTTGTCATGTATTGTATCACCCTTTTCAACCAACAATGAAAATTTTCTTCTTTGGAAGTTATAGCTGCATAATATGGATGTGAAATTATATGTTAGACCATAATTGTTTTACTATCATTTTTTTAATTATGATGTTTACAGTCTTCTTCTTGCTGCACTCTTCTACAAGCATCCTTGGGGATTTGAATCCGAACCTTTCCCTAAGGAGAAGGTTGGAAGCATCCCTCCAACTATGAGGTGTCCATAAAAAATTTCCATATGATGGACCAAACTAGGGATGCTGTGGTCCATGACTGGGTTTAAGGTTTCTACCATTGACCATAAGCCCAGTTTCAAACCGAGGCTCCATTGTCCTATAAGAAACACGTAGGTAGTCAATGGGTTACTAACCCACGGTGATAGATTTTTGGAAGGAGTAAATCATTGTGAAATATGTTGTGAAAAATATTGTATTCCTAAAATTATTTGTTAGGTTTTTAGGTTGGCTAATTCGTGACAAGGGTAGTATTAAAAAAGGTGTTTTTGGGTGTATTTTATTACTTGTGAACGTTTGTTACAAAGTACCTTGAAGCTGCTTGAAGAATTGTTTTTAGAAAAAATTCTCTCAAAAGCGAAAGGCAAACTCGCTTAAGTAAAATCAAGTATCACTCGAGCGACATAATAATCACCCAAAACTTCACCTGTCATAGGCTAGCCCGAGACTCGCTTGAGTGACATTGATGAGTGCCTTGAGAGATTGAAAACACTTTTTTTTTTTTTATTATTATTTTTTAAATTACAAAAAACCACATAGTCCTCTGTTTTGTCCTCTCTTTGTTCATTTGTAGGAGGATTGCTTCTAAACAAAATATCTCTTCTCAAATAGAAGAAGTGGTAAGGCCTTATGAGGAGTAGTTGGAATTGGAAGAAATGAAATAAAATCTCTCTCGAAGTGACTGCCACTGATCACTGATGGCACCATTTCAAGGAATTGGAAGGCAGCCCCATTCTCTCCCTTGGGTTTGTGTTCACCTCGCTGCCCTACTTCTGCCTTGGCCTTTTTCGACTCACGAAACTCGCAGTCTTTCTGAATGGGAGGAGGATGACAGGGTTTTTTTTTATGAAAGGGGGCTACAATTTTATGACTCTTTGGTATTTCTCATAGTTCGATATGTATAATGTTGTTGTAATGTTATTTTATTTAGAGAAATTAATGTTGTTTTATGTAAAACAATTAATTTATGGGGTTTTTGTAAGAAACTTTAGGAATGAATAGAGTTTAGTTACAAACAAGTTTGTAGTCCAAAGCTACAAACCAACTATGTGGCAACTCATAGGACCCATCCACACATGTATTATTTAAATAAGTCACATGACTCATTAAATAGGCCATGTGACTAAAAGTACAAGTGGATGATCTTATGAATTGCCACATAGTTGGTTTGAAGCCCTTGACTACAAACTGGTTTGTAGCTAAACTCTGCCCTTCAGGAATTGATGTATTGGTGGAGAAAGTTTTGTTTGGTAATGGATTGACATGAGGGAGCGCCATTTTAATTCTCTCATTTACGTGTCAGAGTCAGGGGTGGGCATGGGTCGGGCGGGTCGGGTTTGGGGTTAATTTTCTATCCTACCCGACAGAGTCAGATTTGCAAAGCTTCAACCCATTGATCATTCGTTAAGGTGGTCGGATCGGGTGGGTCGATTGATCGGTTTTGGCGGGTGGGTACGGTCGGGTTTATCGGGTTTACAAGACAACAAAATTATATCAAACAAACTCAATAACAAACACAAACAAAATTGTCAAAAATTTGATACCAAAACTCAAATCACAAACATAGCAAACCCAAGCACAAACACAAACCCGTTTTCTTTCTAGATCCGGTGAGATCTCACCAGATTCGGCAATCACAGTACAAGAAATCACCAGATCCGGCAACCACAGTACAAGAAAAGTAGAAAACAAGCAGATCAGGTTGGGAATGCTTGCCTCAAGTTGTGGCGTCGCCTGTCCTCGGCCATGGCGTCACCTTTGTCCAGTTCGTCTCCCAACCCAAGTGACTTCCTCAGCCCTAGCCCAGGCCCAGGCTGACTCCACCCCTTTTGCTTCGTTTGTTTTTCTTCTTGGCAGAGACATGGTCACAAAGAGAGAGTGAGGTGGTGTGTGGTGAGTTTAAGAGTGAGGGAGGGGGACGGAAATGAGAGAAGAGAGAGAGTGATTCCATGAGTCTGACTGTGAAGGAGAAAGAAAGAGAGAGGGAGCGGTTTAACCGTGGTGGTGAGATCGTGGAGGTGAGAAGTTGAGACCATGTGGCCGTGTGGGTGAGAGGCTGGCGCCGCTGGGAAACGAGAGAGAGAGTGAGAGGCTGAGAGTGAGAAATGGGGAATTGGGAGTTTTGTGTGTAGGTGAGTGACTGGGTGAGGTATCGGGCGGGTATGAGTGGGTAGTATAATTGGGTTTTTTTTTTTATTTAATTATTATTTAAGTAAATGGTCGGGCAGGTCGGGTATCCACCTGACCAAAAAGTTTAAATCCGTTATCCGTCCATTATCCGAATATTAAAAAAATCCGTATCCGTCCATATATATGCTCACGGACGAACAGGGCAGGCGATTTGGTCAGGAGGGTCGGGTTTGGCAGTTTTTTGCCCACCCCTAGTCAAAGTGATGTCGTTGTGGGTGTTTTTATTTTATTTTTCCTTCTTTTATTTAAAGCTTAATTCTTAATCTATTGATAATCTAATTTATATGAGGGAGCCGAATTGGGAGAAAGGTGGCCCAATGGATTTTTTTTTAGTTAGTTACAATAGAGTTGTACAAGTTGTAGTTAGTTAAAAGGCTAATTTCGAGCTTCTCTTACTATTTTCCTTATGATATTCTTAGTATAAATTATGTCATTAGTGTAATAATCATAATAATGAATATGGATGCAATTATTTTCTATTTTCTATTTAGGCTCTCTTCCAAGTCCTTCAAATCCCCTTAATTCCTACGCGCTCTCCTTAACCAAAACCAATAATTCTCTCTCCCAACCTTTAGAATTAAGAAGATTCATTACAATTTGTATTAAAGCACTTGATCCAAGATGACAGAAGGTACAAGAATTTCACAATTGGCTTAGTCGTTTGCAAGCATGAAACAACAACAAGAATGCCAACAAAGATCTATGGAGATTTTGACTCAACATATTGCCTAAATCATTGAGGCTCTCAATGGGATTAAAGTTGCACTACCAAGGGCTTAAGAACAAAATGTGGAGGTAAAAGTAATGGCATGCAACAAAGGCATGGTCAATCTCCCAAGGACCATGAAGTTAGATCTCCCAAAATGGGGGTTCCCTCAAGTTGGATCTACAAGGCCAACCAATACTTCAAGTACTACCAAGTTCCTAACCTTGAGAAGATCTTAATAGCCTATTATCATATGGAAGGTGAGGCTCTAATTTGGTTCGAGGATGTTGAGGACTCATTTGACAAGTGGAAGTCCTTCATAAAGGCATTGAAGACCATATTTGGGCCCATTTCCTATGATGGTCCAATAAAGAGTCTTAACAAAGGTGAGGCAGACCTTAAGTGTAGCTGCTTACAAGGCCCAATTTAAAGTCTTGTCCAACATATTAAAGGGCTTATTTGAGGGGCATAAAATCAATTGTTTCTTGACTGGATTGAGGGATGAAATAAAATTGGTCATGAGAATGTTGAATCCCTTAACCCTAAACCTATTAAAGAAATAGTCTAGTCCCACATTGACCAAGTTTCCTTGGGTTGTGTAGTTTATAAGCCATGGACAATCTTCATCTCTCAATGCGTCTTTTGAGATTGAGTTAAGCCTATTAGACTTTAACAAAAACCAAGTCTTTTGGGTTGGCCAAGACCTAGGAGGAATATCGAATATGTTCTTAGTAGCAGCAAACCTTTAAATCAACATATGATCAAGTGAAACCCTCCATCCTAGACCTACCCATTTTTTGGTTGCCCCTCATTTAAGACTAATCTCTCATCTCTTCTTGGGTATTTCTTTTTCTCTTGCCCTATTTTTTCCTAGGTGGCTCTATGAATTTTCAACCTAGCGGACCTTTTTTTTTTCCCCCCTATTTTGGCGCCCTATTTTTTGCCTAGACAACCATTTCTGAGTTTTTGGTTTAGTAGGCTTACTCTTATTTTCATTCTCTTCTTGTGTTCTAATTTTTGCCTAAACCATATTTTCAAGTTTTCAATAGCAAGCTTATTTTATTTTATTTTTCCGAGTTTTTTATTTTTTATTTTTTTCTCTTCTTCCTTAGCTGGTCCAGATTGGGCTTGTTGAGATTTTTCAGACTAAATAGTCTATTGATTAGAAAAGACTCTGCTCTTGGACTGCAATGAGGCCTTTGTATTTATGGTTTAAGAAGGAATGGATACTTGAGGCTTAAATTTAATTGCATATTAGGGTGTCCTAATTACCAAGGATCATTTCTCACTTCTCATGTTTGATATGTGTTCTTCACCTTTCTTCATCATATATCCCTCTTGATTCTCCATTTTCCCTTATTTTCTTATCACTTATCAGGTTTTAATGGGTCGCCAACTTGTTGATTTGACGATTGAGAGCAATTGAAGGTTTGTCAAACACTGTGACATAGAGAAAGAGAGAGAGAGAGAGAGAGAGAGAGAGAGAGAGAGAGAGAGAGAGAGAGAGAGAGAGAGAGAGAGAGAGAGAGAGAGAGAGAACAATGAGAGTGACAGTGAGGTTTGAGAGAGAAAGCTTTGTTTGAAGGTTTAATATGCCGATCGACGATTGTGAGCATGTTAGGTAAACATATCAAAGTTATTTCTTATTATATTTTTTTGTTCAACCGTGTCTCAAATGTGTTGCGATTCGCAACGTGTTCCAATTAAGAAAATATTTTTTTGGTTAGATACTCCATAGACACACATGTAGCCGTGTCTGAGGCGTGTTTGTGTCCAACATGTGTCTGACATGGACACATAACCTATTTTACCATGTCTGTACTTAATAGAAGGGTAACATACGGAAACTACACCTAAGATTTGAGCTAATGATAGGAACTACCAAGACTTTTCGAAAATATCCAGATTGCCCCCTAAATGGAAATAGTTTTGGAAAAATAGCTGGAGTCTCTCTACAATGAGTTAAGCTGAAGTTGACTAAGTCCTTTCTTTCTCATCTGTAAGAGAGATGGATATTATATCCCGGGTAAGGCAAGTACACAAACGGTATTAAGTGCTATTTGTACTTAGAGGGCAAATTAGATATTTTCGAAAAATCTGGTAGTTTGTGTTATTAGTTCAAACGTCATGGATGGTTTCTGTATTTCACCCTTAATAGAATGCTACCCAAAGCACGGTGGACCTGAAACTAATTCATTGTCATCCCATGTGCACTGCTTGTTTACCATCCAATTTGCATTCGATATTATATATCCTCTCAAATTCAGCCAAATTCAGCCGAAAAGACTCTCTCTAGGTTAAAAAAAAAAAAAATGGTAAACAAACCTTTGGCTATACAATCAGGTAATGATGGATCTGGCCTGGCAATCTTAATGTCTGGTCAACACCGTGAGATGCTTCGGAGTTCGTAAATCTGTGTCTTTCTTCATGTCTGGTTAACAAAGCATCAAATTAATGTCTTGGTATGAATAATGTGGTGTCGGGGCCGCAAAGCAATAAAAATTTGGGTAATAAATCAATTCTCTGTGAGTCTCGCTGATCAAGTCACATGACTACATTTTAAAACCAAAACTAGAGCTTGATTGGTGTTTCGGACCAGCTCGTTTGACCCCAATTGATGTTCAAGTTCAACATGATGTTATACTGATTTGAAGGTTATCTATGCCCAAGTGGTCCAACTCCATAACATGGTAATGAAAATGCACTCTGCAGCCATTTGGCCAAGTGGGTAGGAATATTGGATAAGAATGAGACAAAGAAAGGGGAAAAGATATAAATCTGTAGTGGCCATATTGGCTTCACACACGCACTAGCCAGAGGCCATATTTGAAAGTTTCTTAGGAGACAAATATCAGTGGACTCACAAACCACTCACACATGAAATAGAAAAGACTTAATTAATTTATTTTCATAACATCTTATAAAATTATATTAAGATAACATAAATATAGTTTTGGAAAAATAGCCGGAGTCTCTCTACAATGAGTTAAGCTGAAGTTGACTAAGTCCTTTCTTTCTCATCTATAAGAGAGATGGATATTATATCCCGGGTAAGGCAAGTACAGAAACAATATTAAGTGCTATTTGTACTTAGAGGGCAAATTAGATATTTTCGAAAAATCTGGTAGTTTGTGTTATTAGTTCAAACGTCATGGATGGTTTCTGTATTTCACCCTTAATAGAATGCTACCCAAAGCACGGTGGACCTGAAACTAATTCATTGTCATCCCATGTGCACTGCTTGTTTACCATCCAATTCGCATTCGATATTATATATCCTCTCAAATTCAGCCGAAAAGAACTCTCTCTAGATAAAAAATTAAAAAAAAAAATGGTAAACAAACCTTTGGCTATACAATCAGGTAATGATGGATCTGGCCTGGCAATCTTAATGTCTGGTCAACACCGTGAGATGCTTCGGAGTTCGTAAATCTGTGTCTTTCTTCATGTTTGGTTAACAAGGCATCAAATTAATGTCTTGGTATGAATAATGTGGTGTTGGGGCCGCAAAGCAATAACAATTTGGGTAATAAATCAATTCTCTGTGAGTCTCGCTGATCAAGTCACAGGACTACATTTTAAAACCAAAACTAGAGCTTGATTGGTGTTTCGGACCAGCTCGTTTGACCCCAATTGATGTTCAAGTTCAACATGATGTTATACTGATTTGAAGGTTATCTATGCCCAAGTGGTCCAACTCCATAACATGGTAATGAAAATGCACTCTGCAGCCATTTGGCCAAGTGGGTAGGAATATTGGATAAGAATGAGACAAAGAAAGGGGAAAAGATATAAATCTGTAGTGGCCATATTGGCTTCACACACGCACTAGCCAGAGGCCATATTTGAAAGTTTCTTAGGAGACAAATATCAGTGGACTCACAAATAAGGATGGCAATGGGTCGGGTTTCGCCCCGACCCGCCCCGCCCCGCCCCGTTTAGAGACCCGCCCCAAAAAAACCCGTTTGCTGCCCCGCCCCGTTTGTTTCAACGAGTACCTGTTTAACCCGACCCGATGGTACCCGACGGGTACCCGACCCGATTTTTTTTTTTTTTTTTTTTTTTTTAATAAATGATTCAGGAATTACAAACTAATTGATGTTAGTATGCTGAAACAAGGGTGGGATTAAAGTTTAACAAATGTACAGTTTTAAGGACAAAATATGAAGACTAGTATGGAAATGGAAAAACATTTACCAAGATAGTATAATGAGAATATAACACCCAGGACAGAAGTGAAAATAGTAGTTGATTAACTCAAAATATTGTGTGTCCTTTGGTTACTAGTCAAGCATGATTGCTGCCATACAGAGAAGATAAGGCTTCAGACAGACGAAAATAATGTGTGTAATCAAAACCTGAAGCTCAGGAACTTGGGGTAAGGTTTAGTTTAGGTTGAATCATTAATCAAGCACTACAAAAATTTCACAAAACTTCAAACTTCGTCCAAGAGAAGGTTTAAATTTTCTGGCTTATTATATTTTAAGGGATTTAGATGGGTTAATGGGTATGGCTGAAACCAGTTTGCATTACTAAGCATCTTTGAAGTCCATAACTAAGATAACAGATAACACTATGATAACCTCTGTAGCACAATACAATAGCCAATGGAAATACTTTTACATAATCTATAACCAGTGTGTATATGTACACATAAAAGAATCAAACAATGGCATCAATTTCAGCTTCCTCAAGTTGGAGTAGTCCATGCTCTATCATCATCACATCAATTTCTATGTTCTTTCCTCCGCTCTCAACAACCTAATAGATAAAACATACGCAATAACTTTGAATTAAAAATATAAATTATAACAACCATTCTAGATGCAATTAGTAGTAAAATCATAAGAGTGGTACCTACACAAAAACTTTCAAAAAGCAACAACTCATTTCAATTAGTCCGCAAGCTCCATGGAACCACTTTCCTCCTCTTCATGATCATCATAGTCCTCAAGAATGTTTTGAATTGTGGCATCTTCTGGCATGGATGAAGAACCTACAATAAAAAATAATAACACAACACAAAATAAACCTCATTACATATTCACAAAAGAATCAATAATACAATCATGATTTCATGAAACAAATAAAATTGCTTACCTTTAAGTTCACTCCATAACCAACTTTGTGCACACATCAATGCTTCTAAGGTTCTTGGATGAAGACGGCTACGGTGTGGACTCAACAATCTCCCACTAGTACTAAAAGCAGACTCTGATGCAACGGTTGTCACAGGAATAGCTAAAATATCTCTTGCAAGGCGTTGCAAAGTAGGATACTTCAATCCATTGTGATTCCACCAACCCAAAATATCAAATATTTCACTTCTTTTCAATACTCCTTCCTTAATATATGTATCAAACTCTTCTACAACACTCTCACTTTTTTTGTTTCTTTTATTAGTAGTATTACTAACAAAAGAATCAAATTTCCTTAACCGGTTCTGCACAAAATCATGTGAAACAATTTCCATAGAAGATGGAGGTTGAGAACAACTTGCTTCTTCATCCGAGTTTTCACTACCATACTCCGCAAGCAAGTCAAAAAAGATTTTCTTAATTTTTTCAATTTCTTCAGAACCCCTAATACGACCATAGACCTGTTGGTAATAATATTCCATTATCTTCATTTTATACCTAGGATCTAAGATAGCCGCAATACACATGATCCCATTGACAACACTCCAATAACCATTAAATTTCTCTAACATTTTTGATGCCATAAGCTTGATCAATTCATTTGGACTTACAATCCACTCATTTAATTCCATCTTTAATTCACACAACATTGGAAAATATTCATTAGCTGTAGGGTAGGTAGTGCCAGAAAACAATTTCGTAACACTATAAAAAACCTCTAGTTTCTCACAGATGTCTTTTGCTACCTCCCAATCTCTCTCATTTGGCATGCAAGTGTATAAAGCATCAAAATGCCTCAAACGGGAAAATACATCTTTATAAATTAATGCACTTGAAAGCATCAAATAAGTAGAGTTCCAACGAGTCTTACAATCAAGTACCTAATTCCTTGGTATTTGAAATACGCAAGTGTCGACTTGATTCATCAAATTTTTGCCTTCTCTTTGGTGATGCTGTCCAAAAAAGTACACTATCCCTAATTCTCTCAATGCCATCACCAATTACAGCTAAACCATCTTGAACCACCAAATTCAATATATGAGCAGCACAACGCATGTGTAATAATGATCCACCTAAAGCAAGTGAACTAACTTCAAGCTTTTCTAACAGAATTCTCATCATAGCATCATTTGTGGTACAATTATCTACAGTCACTGTTGATAACTTCCTATCAACATTCCACTCTAAAAGACACTCTAAAAGAACAGTAGAAAGGACTTCTTTTGTGTGTGGAGATGGTACATAGATAAACCTAAAACAAATCAATTAAATAATTACAACATACTTTAACAAAAGCTACTACAATCAGTGACAAATTTTAAAAAAATAATATAGCTTAATAAAAATTTACCTCATAAACTGGCTTTCCAAAATCCAAGAGTCATTGATGTAGTGCCCTCGTGACTACCATGAACCCTCTCTTCTTATTACTCGAAGTCCACATATCCTGTTGTGATGGCAACTCTACTTCCATTATTGTCAATCTTTGCCATGGACTTCTGCTTCTCATAATCATATATCTTCAATATGTCTCGTTTCAAAGTATTTCTTGAAACCAACTTAAAATTTGGTTGAAGACCACTCACAAATTTTCTAAACCCAACATGATCAACCATTGCAAGAGGGTACTCATGCATAATGACCATGTGGGCAAGATCCTCCCTTGAACCCTCTTGGTCAAAATTATACGGGCTCGCACTCACTTTCTTATTCGCCTTTCCTTGCTCTTTTATCATGACTTGTCTCCTAAGATCCCCTCGAAGCTTCAACGATGGACATCTCTCAAGATGAGTACGTAAATGATTTGTCCCTTGTTTACTTTCTCCCAACAAATGCTTCTTACAATAGTTGCATTGGGCCTTCATCTTCCCCTCAACCTTTTTTAACTTAAAGTGATTCCATACTGCCGATGTTCTCTTTCTTTTACTAACCCCCTCTTGTATATCCTCCACTTCTTGTAGATTCTCAATTGGAGTAGTATTCTCGTTAGAGGCGGTGTCCTCTACCAACACCAGCGTTGAGGCAGTGGCCGTGTTTGTGATACCCCGCACCACTTAATGGTTTAATTAATTATATTGGTTCTAAACTAATAAAGGATTATAAGTTTAATAAATTTATGTGGTAAGTAAATTTAATTTGGATTATTATGTACACATTAGTAATGAAAATGGATATAGTTTAATTATAACTAAACTATAATAAGGCATCAAGGTAGTTACTAGATTACAAGAGGGGTAAAATGGTTATTTCATACCTAGTTTTGAAGTCCAATAGAAACTAGCCATTTGGAAAAGCTTTACACTTGCCCTCCCATTCCATATTGACACATGGCAAGCACTAATAACAAATCCCCTCTCTTATATTGGCCGGCCATGCCTTGCACTCATTTCATTTCATTTTTGTTCAAGAAGAAAGAAATGAAAAGAAAGAGAGAGAACTCTCCTTCTGCTGGCCAGCCCCCACCCCACCCTTTGATGTCCCTCATTTCTCTAACATAAACAAAAGAAAAGAAGAACACAAATGCTCTCCCGTCTCCCTCTCACCACGGGTCCAGCAGCTAGGGGTAGGAAACCAATCTTTGTTTCCTCTCATCTTCCTCCACAATTCAAGTTAGAGAAAGAGTCTAACCCTCCTCCTTCAAGAAATCATAAGCTAGGTAAGTGTTTATGATTTTAGTAAAGTTTTGAAATGGGTATAGTTGAAATTATTGGTTGATCTTCATGATTTCTACACTTTGAGGTTATGGGTTTGTAGAAATATGATTTTGGGTTAGGGAAAATGAATTTTTATGGACATGCATGTGGGATTTGAAGTGGTAGTTGCTGAAAATTTACTGCTCTGTCAGGTCTGCGTGAACAGTAAAATTTCGTGGAAATTCTGTTATTTTTGAAAATAGACATGAGGAAACGGTTTTCTCTAGGCTAATCTATCATATGTCTAGTTTATGTATATGAAATTTCATAGAAAAATATTGAATTTTGATAATTATTTGTTAATTTACAAGAAAACTGTACAATCTGTCAATTTGACAGATTCTGTGTTTGTCGGTTTGAAATAGCTTAATAAATCCAATATTTGGAATTTAAGTGATTGGAGTAGGTTTCTGGAACCCTAGAATGTATATGTTCTTGATGGAATTAGCCTCATGTGATTTTAGTAAATAATGAATTGCAGGTACTGATTCAAATCACTTTAAAAACTGAACTGACAAATTTGAGTTCATTAAAGTATCAGAATTTTAATAAATTCTAGATATACTGTTTTGAGTTGAAATTTTGAGGATAGATGTTAAATATAGGGTGTTACCTCACAGTAAGATTTCAGGATATTTTGATGTCTCTAAGTTTGTCAAATGAATTTTATAAGATGCTGTTCCTGCAGAAAAATCTGTTAAGATGGGTTGAAAACATTGAGACTTTGAAGAATTTATTCTTGCAATTGGACAAGTGAATTGAGCTGAAATTTGGTATGCATGATAAATAATGTGTTTACTAAATGAGTGAATTTTTATATGTCCTGATTATACCATCTAGTATAGAACAGAAATATTTTGAGTCCTGCTGCAATACGGTTTCTGTTTTAGGCAGTAAATAGAACTAGTTTTGATGTGTTTTGCCACTATTGCTTAGTTTGCTTGTTTGGTTGCCTTTGGGTTGCGATATAGAGACTCCTAGGAACCTAAATAGGGTAAGGATGTGAAAAGGATTAGAAGAAAACCTATAGAATTGATAGTTAAGGGAAGCCATGAGTGAGTGCTTTTGTGAGTTAGAAATGTCTGCTAATCATTGGATTTTAATATTCCTAATATCCTTTGGTCTAGGGACTGAACAAGGAAAGTAGAGAACTCCATTGCAAGCTTTGAGACTGCTGTGCTGCTGCTGGATGAGGTAAGAGGTAAGGGAATGTACCATGAAAATTTAATAGTCCATGTTTTAAGAATATATTTATATATGTTTTATCAATGCTTTCAATAAACTTAGTTTGATATTTGTTTATAGAGAAAATGTGCATTGATTTAGAAACTGTTTTTGAATTAGTACAGTTAAGACAGATTTAGAAGAAATAAGTTGTGGATATGCTATGATTTTGGCTTAGTAAGGCAGCAAGAGAGAGATTGAAAAATAAATAAGCATGATATGTTTTAAGAACATCAAAAATAGTTTTGAGTGTGATGCCCTGTAGACTAACAACCCAAGGCCACGAGGGGATCGTATGCCCTAAAGACATGGCAAGAAGGCCTCGAGAGGTTTTATTCCCTGTAGACCGGCAACAAGTAAAGCCACGAGGGGTTGTATTCCCTGAAGATATGGCAACCCAGGCCACGAGGGGATCTTCGGATCTTTGTAGACTGGCAAGAAGGCCACGAGGGGTTTCATACCCTGTAGACATGGCACCAGTAAGGTCATGAGGGGTATAGTCTTAAAGATAAAGTACAGTTACATGTTCCATATAGTTTTGCTATATTATGCAAGACTATGAGATAAGTTTTCTCTTCAGAACAGTTTAAGGGAACATGTTTAGTTTACATATAAGAGAATCATGTTATATGTTTAGATTTCAATAAATATATTATGCCTTACAAGTTATCAGATATTATGTTCATCAGTATGAAACATATATGTGAAAGAAACCTATGAAATCATTTTAGCATGAACTATTTATACGTAAGTCATATCCACAAAGATATTTTTGTTTATCATGTTTCATTCATGTTCATACTGTTAAATTCATGCATACATGTTAAATCTTCATGTCACAATTCCCTTCCTGAGCAAAGTGGATTGCTCACAGATTGCAGGAACATCCCTATGGTGCAGCCAAGAGTCTCAGCATGGAGGAGCAAGTTTGTGGTATCTAGAACAAGTTTTAGATGTTTTGAGTTTTTTTTTTTATATAAATAAAACAGAAAGTGATGTATAGGTTTAAATAGTCTTCCGCTGTATTAGAGTTTTTTATGTCCACATATTGATGTATTTTGTATAAACAGTTATAGATGCTCTGATTACTATCACTTCCTTTAGGTGGACTATTATATTCAGTTATTTTGTAAAGGAGTATGTTATTATATTATGGGAGTTATTTTTAAAGGAGTATGTTATTATATTATGGGAGTTTTCAACCCAAGAAGAAGTTAAAGAATCAAGATGAGAGAAGTTAAAGAATCAAGATGAGAGAAGAGAGGAAATAAGAAAAAAAAAATTCATACTCCTTTTAGTTGGTTCGTGTTAATATCAGGCACAGGCTTGGTATTAGCATGCCGGTCCGACTCCGAATCATATTACGGATTTGGGTCGTGACAGTGTTAGACATATCTCTACATACACAATGATAACCAAGACCAAGACATGAGATAATTAGTGATTCCAGACTGGTAAAAGCAAATGCGTCAATGCAATCAAGCAAACCACTAAATGGAGCAAACACAACAACTAGGAACTAGATGTACATAATTAACAATATCCTAAAATGTTATTATACAATGGCAATTAGAAGCAAATTATTACAAACAATGGAAGAACCTTTGAAAGCTATACTAGAGGCTATCAAATTAGAAAACAATAACAAATGGAAGACTAATGACACAACTAATGTCCCTTTTCTTTTCAAATTTTAAGCAACATATTCGGGTTAAGCCATATGAAACCAAATTTTAAGAACAACAGATTTCAATAGCATAGTTCACAGTTCACATAAGAAAAGGAAAAAAAGCTCCACTCTTCATGTTAGCACTAATTACATGTTAAAAAAGCTCCACTCTTCAACACATGGTGATTCCTATCAAGCTGATCAGCCAATTACTAACACAAACACAATAAACCCAGTATCAAATAATTAACATGGCAAACAAAGCCAACAAAGCTCAACAACCATACCTAAGAGGGACCCAGTTCAGAAAACAAGTTCCTGAAAACAGACCCAGTACTTTAGACATAGTGATATTTTGAAACCCATGCTTAGTGATGGTTATAAAGTCTCACTGTTAATATTACTCCATCTCTGTTCATATCACTGTTATGTCCTGATTTTCTTCACTTAGAATGTGCTAGTCTAGCAACACATACAAAGAAAAAAAAATTTGAACGAAGGTACAGAACCCACAAGCTGATTATGACTAGCATTAAACACCTCTAAACTATCAAAATATGGCATTCCAGTGAACCAGAAAACCCATTGCTGCTTAGGTCCACATGAACCACACTACCTATTTGAGACAGAATCTGCATTATATCCCCAGAGTAATTGATGTCACATGGCCATCACTACAAGCTAAAATCTGACTGTCCAGATGCAATTACTACTACTACCCACAACAAAAAAATTAAAAACAGAGGAAATCAAAGATCCTCTTAGAGGACTTTGGTCGAACACCTAGGAGATAACCAACAATAACCAACAATAACCCATCAATCATGATATAAAACCAAAAAAATCCACATATTAAACAAAACCCAGATAACAAAAACACAAAAAATCCATAGCATCAAACAAAACCCAGCCAAAAAAACCAAAAAAAAATCCAGGAGATGCGAAGTTTACCGTGAAAGTCTTTGCTCTTCTTCTTCTACGCCGAGATGCGAAGCCAGGAGATCGAGACCAGCTCGAGACCGAGAAATAGTCCGGGAAATAGTCCGATGAGGGAAACAGCTCGAGATCGAGATCGGTGAAGTCTCGACGATGAGAAACAGAGAGGCTCGGGTTTGAGGAGAGGCTAGGTTTTAGGATTTTAGGGTTTTTTTTTTTTTTTAAATAGTTCGGGTCAGATTCGGGTTTTTCAATAAAACCCGACCCGTTTAAAACCCGTTTTAAACCCGTTTCAGTTTTAAAAACCCGACCCGATACCCTATTACATAAACCTATTACAGGGGCGGGGGGGTCGGGGGGTCGGGCGGGTCGGGGGTTTATTCGCGGGTTTATTGCCACCCCTACTCACAAACCACTCACACATGAAATAGAAAAGGCTTAATTAATTTATTTTCATAACATCTTATAAAATTATATTAAGATAACATAAATATACTATTAAATTGAAATATAATAAAAGAAATAACTTAATAAATTTGGTTTTTTTAGTCTCAAATTTTGTTTAAATACATAATTTATTCAAACACTTGAGAGATATTCCGGGCCAACGAAATATATTCAATTGGTAGAGCTTTGGGTTCAACGACTTTTGCAGAGTTGGTCTGAATTATACAACAAACTCTTGGGTTGTTGTATCATAAAAGGAGATAAGTTAAAAGAAAATATCTATGCACCAGTTTTTGCACTTTAGCAATCGCAAGGGGTTTGAATCTCATCAAAGAGAGTGTGATTTCTGTGTCTCAATCTAATATTGTTTGACCTATTATAACCAAGATATCATCTATATTGTAATTCCACCGGCACTTAAAAGGAAACAAAGAAAAAAAAATGAAAGAATAGATAAAGAAAGATGGAATAGAAGTGGAGTGTTCATTGAGTAGTTTTATAAGCACAATAATTTTACAACAATCCCACACAAAAAAATTATGTTTGATACACCAGATTTGAGTCCATTCTAAAAAACTAACTCAAATTCAAGGTGGATCCCATGCCTAATTCAAAAACATAAATTTTGGTTGTATTGTGGGTCCCTCACCTCTCTCTTCTCCATTAATCCCTCACCCCTCTCAGCTAACTCTCAGCTAACTCTTCTGCTTCTCTCTCTCTTCCATTACTCCTCTTCATTCTTCACCCATCCACTCTCAAAAAATGCCTATTGCTAATTAAATCTCCACAAACCCACAAAATCACCATAATCACAATCCACAAATTTTCAAATCCACAAACCCACAAAATCGCCATAATCAAGAACAACCAATGGCTAGAAGCATCTTTTTTTCTCATCCTCCGACTTTAAAATAGCATCTTCTTCTATAATATCCTATCATACAGATGCCACAGAATCTGTAAAATAAGATAAAATAAATAACAGTCACTTGAATTGGAAAAAGAAAATAAAATCAAACCAGTCTACTTAACCTTTACAACCTTTATAAAGTCAATAGAACAACTACAAGGCTAGAAAACCAACAACCTTTGAACCCGCTGGCTTCAGAACCGGTGGAAGTTCCCCACGCTGATCCCCACCAAGAACAACCATCGGAGTTGATACTCCCCTCGCACAGTGTGTTTTAGAGGAAAAAAAAAAAAAAGAGAAAGAGGAGAACTGATAGAGAGAGACGGTGAGAAAGAGAAGAAAAGGGGGCAAAAAATTGAGGAAAAAGAGTTAAAGTGATACGTGTAAAAGAAAGAAAGAAGATAAAAGGATAAGATGGAGATTTGTGGAGAGAGAAAAAAAAGAAAGAAGATAAAAAAATATTTATTTATTTTGTATTTTTATTATTTAAAAAAATTAATTAATAATGTAATGATAAAATTATAATGAAATTGTTAATTTTGTATTGATAGTAGATTAAAGGGTGAAATCCTCTACAATTGTTATAGGTACAACCAAGTCTAAAAACCAAAACTATGTACCAAACATAATTTTTTTTTTTTTTTAAATAGTGATTTCAGTTATGAAACCAAAACTATATACCAAACATAATTTTTATTTTTTTATTTTTAAATAGTGATTTCAGTTATGAAACTGTCGACACCGGCGGAAAATAACTATTTATTTTTCTTTTTATTTTCCTAGATACCGACCCCCATTTGGCGAGTGTGTGTGTGATCTCTATCCCTTTTCCGTTTCGAGATATGAGTTGTGTGTGTGTGTGGGAACTTGTATACGTGTGTGCGTGTGTGCACAAATTTGGAGTCGCCACCAACCATGGGAAATTTTAAGGTGTGATTGGGCACCTATGTCTAATAGATTTTATCTTATTTAGACATCTATAACAAAAATGGTCTTGAACCAGAGATAGGTTCGGGGGTTTGCTTATGCGTGGGGAAGGTGTTAGGCACCCCACGACATCCGTTTAAGAAAACGGTTACCTCCTTTCTAATGTTTTCTTTATTTGCTAAGCCTAAGTTTGTTGGTTTTAATTATGAACAAATGTCCCAAATTTGGTCGAGCAATATACCAAGAATGGCAAATGCATTTTGACCTCATTTGGTTTTGATTAGACTCTTTATTTCACCGTCCCTTTTATCTTTGTATTTTTTAAATTTCCGGGCATTTCGGTGGTAGGATATACTTGAAATCCTAACACCTAGTGCCGGGACAAACAATTAATGTTTTTGGTGCCATATTCGGGATCTCTTTACCCTTGATTTCCAAGAGTAAAGCGGTCCGTCAAATGGCGGGGTTTTGGATGATTAATTCACACTTTGGGGAATTTTAGACCATGATCCTATGGGAGTTAGAACGTGTAGAATCCCTTACACGAAAGCACGTACCAGCCACGCCCCCGTGTAAAGGACTCATACCTTCGTTTCTAACGCCCACATTACCATGTTTACTCTTTTTAAAGTTTTCATGGCAAAGTGTATTTTAATCACATTTTTATATCAAAGCGATAAACAAACAAGCAAAGTATCAAGACGGTAAAACGGCGAAACATCCAAACAAATAGTCATGGCATAGTCGCAACACATATATCATGAAAATGAATGAAGATGACAAATATGGGTCGGCATGAATATAATGCTTAATGCAAAGTGCAATTTATTATAACACAAGAATTTTTAAGGAAAGGGTCAAGACCTCGTGGGGTCGGGATTCGATGCTATTGAAAGACTTATTCGAATCTCGACACCACCATAGGATTTACATGAATGAACAAAACAATCTAAAAAGAGGGTTTCAATGCCTTTTCGGGCTTACACGAAGGGTTGGTGCTATTGAAAGACTTATCCAAACCTCCGACGCCAAATAGGACTTACATGGGTAAAAATCATTTGAAAACGGGGGTTTCAATGCCTTTTCGGGCTTACACGAAGGGTTGGTGCTATTGAAAGACTTATCCAAACCTTCGATGCCAAATAGGACTTATATGAGGAAAATCATTTGAAAAAGGTATGTTTGCAATTTACGGGTCCAACGCCTCATGGATTTACATGGGGTTTAGTGCTATTGAAAGACTTGCCTAAACCGCCAATACCGTTTGGTATTTTCATGCCCAAATCAAAATAATGAAATACGAACAACATTTACAACAACGTAGTAAATAATGTAAATAAACGGGTTTGAAAAAAGAGTATTTTCGTGGGTCCAATGCCGTATGGATTTACATGGGATTTAGTGCTATTGAAAGACTTACCTAAAACCGCCAATACCGTTTGGTATTTTCATGCCCAAATCGAAATAATGAAATATGAACAATATTTACAACGTAGCAAAATGATGAAATAATGGCAATAAATTTAGAGTATAATGGGAAGCAATAAATTAATGGAACTTACAACAAGGGAATTTCGTGGGTCCAATGCCTATGGGATTACGTGATGGTTAATGCCTCTTTGAGGTCTTACATAGCCCACCACGACCAATCGGGATTATCACGCCCAAATCACAAAGAGAAGGGGAGAAAATGACAATATTTACAAATACGGAATAAATGTAAATAAAGCGGTAAATGACGTTATTTAACAATGGGGATTTTTAATGGGTCCAATGCCTATGGGATTACGTGATGGTTAATGCCTCTTTGAGGTCTTACATAGCCCACCACGACCAATCGGGATTATCACGCCCAAATCACAAAGGGGAAAAATGGGGGATATTCACAATATAATATTCACAACGTAGTAAATGTAAATAAAGCAATAAATGACAATATTTAACATGGGGGAGTGTATTTTTCGGGTCAAGCACCTCGTGGGCTAACATGGTTGTCACGGCCTCGTTAGAGGTCTTACGCGAGCCGCCAAAGCCACTCGGATTTTGCCGTACTAAAACACACGGGAAAGGGGATAATCACAACAAATATTCACAAGTACGTAGTAAATGTAAATAAAGCGATAAATAACAATATTTAACATGGGGGAGTGTATTTTTCGGGTCAAGCACCTCGTGGGCTAACATGGTTGTCACGGCCTCGTTAGAGGTCTTACGTGAGCCGCCAAAGCCACTCGGGTTTTGCCGTACTAAAACACACGGGGAAAGGGATAATCACAACAAATATTTGCAAGTACGTAGTAAATGTAAATAAAGCAATAAATGACGATATTTAACATGGGGGAGTGTATTTTTCGGGTCAAGCACCTCGTGGGCTAACATGGTTGTCACGGCCTCGTTAGAGGTCTTACGCGAGCCGCCAAAGCCACTCGGGTTTTGCCGTACTAAAACACACGGGGAAGGGGATAATCACAACAAATATTCACAAGTACGTAGTAAATGTAAATAAAGCGGTAAATGACATTATTTATACATGGGAAGTGTATTTTTCGGGTCAAGCACCTCGTGGGCTAACATGGTTGTCACGGCCTCGTTAGAGGTCTTACGCGAGCCGCCAAAGCCACTCGGGTTTTGCCGTACTAAAACACACGAGGAAGGAGATAATCACAACAAATATTCACAAGTACGTAGTAAACGTAAATAAAGCGGTAAATGACATTATTTATACATGGGAAGTGTATTTTTCGGGTCAAATACCTCGTAGACTAACATGGTTGTTACGGCCTCAAAGAGGTCTTACGCACTCCGCCAAAGCTACTCAATATTTGCCGTACTAAAAAACACGGGGGGGAGGGATAATCACAATATATATATATATGCACAATAACGTAGTAAACATAAATAAAGCAATAAATAACTCAGATCTACAAATAATAGCAATAAATAACTCAGATCTACAAATAATAGCTATAAATAACTCAGATCTACAAATAATAGCTATAAATAACTCAGATCTACAAATAATAGCAATAAATAACTCAGATCTACAAATAATAGCAATAACAAGATAATAAATGGACTAGGAAAGCATAAATCATGTATAAATGGACTAAAAAGCATAAAATAGAACATAAATGAACTAAAAAGCATAAATATAAGTGGATCCTTGTGAATCCCTTCCCATTTTAGGGATCATCACTAGTCACTTCCACTAAAAAGAAAGAAAAAAGAGGAGAGAGAGAGAGAGAGGGGGGGAGGATGAGGAGAGGTTAGAGAGAGAGGCACCTAAATAGATGCTTCTCACTCTAAAAACTCCCCAAAAACCCCCCAAAGAAAGACCCCAAACCCCTATTTTATGCCTAAAAACTACCTAAAACTACCTAAGAAACTCAAAAAATGGTCTAAGACTCGGACCCAGCGCTGGGGGGAGGGGGGGCGCATTTTATAGACGGATTTTCACGCCGGGCGCGCGATCACTGCGCGCCGCGCGTGATCACCACGCGCCGGGCGTAGTTTTTCGACCCGATTTTCAAAGGCAATTTTGGAGGCCTTCTGGTACTCAAAATGGGTCATGCGGCATATCGTCGGAAAGCCCCAGATGTTTAATTTCCAAAAAAAATAAGTTTAAATGGATCGGAGTTCGGAGGAAAAAGTTATGGCTCCCGGAATTCGGGTCGTCTGAGCTATTTTTTCGTGCTTTTCCGGCGAAGATTCCGGTCAATCGGAGGATGCTACCGGCGAACCGAGAGTTCCACGTCGTAGCTGGAGTCGTTCATCTTTCCAACGCACCCGGGCTCGCGCGATCAACTTGTTGCGAGTCAGGAAAGACTCTGCGCGCGAAGGCGGCTGTCCTGGGAGAAAAATGCACAAAACCTTCAGCGCGTTTTTTCCTCAAATCTTGTCCCAGTTCGCGCGCGTATTTGACCTAGCTCCCGATGTCGGATTTTCGACGTTCTTGGTACCGTCGGAAAGCTTGCGTTGCCTACTTTTGCAAGGTTCCGGATTTGCGGGAATCCGAGCTTGGGACTTGTGAGATATGGCCCCGCGAACAGAGGCCACCGGAGTGTTTTTGGTCCGTTTGGAGGGACAGTTTTCCGATCGGGATTCCGGCTAGACCCGGTAAATTCTTGGCGATCCGAGAGTTCCACGTCGTGCATGAATGTGTCTTCTTTCCAACGTGCCCGGGCTTGCGGATCAACTTGTTGCGAGTCAGGAAGACTCTGCGCGCAAGCGTGGCAACGTCGGTGGGAAAATTCCGGAATTTTCAGCACGGCCTTATTTCGTCGGTCTGTTTTCACGTGCGTGGTAGACGTAGCTCCCGATGTCGGATTTCGACGATCTTGGTATCGTCGGAAAGCTTATGCTACCTATTTTCCAAAGGTACAGGCCTTGCACAGAGGCGAGCTTGGGTTCGCAAGATATGATCTTGCGAACGGAGGCCGTTGGAATGTTCCTTATGCCAAGGGGTCATCTTCTGATTGAGATTCCGGCTTGACCGGAGGAGCTCTTGACGATCCGGAAGTTGCACGTCGTAGCTGAAGTGAACCCTCTTGCATAAGGGATCTTGGCTCGCGGACCAAGTTACAGCGGGTCGGAGAGAATCTTTGCGCAAACGTTGCCTCCCAAATAGGCTGTTTTGTCAACAACACTTAGCAAAATTTGGCTAAGTGTTGGACCGTTTTTTCACAGTTTTGACCATAACTCCCTCGTTTCTCGTCTGTTTTTGGCCCGTAAAGTGTTGAATCGAAGCTCTCATTACGTTCTTCAGAATGGTGAAGGAGCAATCAGTTCGATTCAACTTTCGGTCTGGTCAACGGTCCGGTCAAACCTTGGTCAAACTTGGTCGAATTTGGTCAAAGCCCTCCAAATTCTGGGAAATGTATCCCGGAATACATTTTGAGGGTTTCTGGGCGTGGTGGACCCTAGTCGGGTTGGAAACGGCTCGGTCAAACCTCGGTCAAAAACCTTGGTCAACCCTGGTCAAACCTGGTCAACCCTAGTCAAACTTGGTCAAACTTCTCCGAACTCTGGGAAATGTATCCTGGGTCGCATTTCGAGGGTTTTCGGGCATAGTGGGCCCCCGTCGGGTCAGAAACGGCTTGGTCAACCCTTGGTCAAACTTGGTCAACCTGGTCAACCCTAGTCAAACTTGGTCAAACTTTGGGAAATGTGTCCCGAACCTTCTTCTTGGGGTTATTTGATGTGGCGAGCCCTCGTCGGATCAGGCCGGCTTGGTTCGGGCTGTCTCGTTTTGCGTGCCGACACCCGAGAAAATCCCGGGGGTAAAAATGGGGTTATGACAGTTGCCCCTTCTTTGTTTGGCGTTTCTTGGCACAAGGAACGTCGGACAAAGAATAAATGACTCGATTTTTGCCCGCTGGGATTTTCTCGGTTTTCGTGCTTGTCCTCAGGTACTGCGAAAAATCTTCCTCAGTTTGTGTGTCACTCTCTGTCAGACGCGTTGTTTCTCAATCGGTTGACACATGGGTCAAAAGTTAAGGTAGGCTTCAGATTCTTGGTTTTCTCTCAAAACTCTACTTTTCCTACTTTTGCTTTCTTTTTCCCTTCTAGCTCTGATCTCGCGCTCCGGAAGTCTGTTCGCCCTTTTTGAGGTACGTCGCCATGTGCGAGCCTTTGGTGGGGGTAGAAACTTTGAAAAGTATGGGCTAAATTTGGGATTTACGCAAACTTAGTTGGGTTCGGGGAAAATTGGGATTCGAGACTTGTCCAAATCTCAATTTGGAGAGATTCGACGGTTTGGAAATCCTGAGTCCAAACAGGTCGGGAGAATTTGGGATTTGAAATTTGTTCCAATCTCGAATTGGGCAGTTCAACGGTTTGGAATCCTGGATCCAAACACGTTGAGGAGGATAATTTGAGACTTCAAATTCATTCAAGTCTCAAATCGAGTGGTTTAACGGTTTGGCTTTTGAATCCAAACACGTCGAGGGGGGTAATTTGAGACTTCAAATTTGTTCAAGTCTCAAATTCGGTGGTTCAACGGTTTGGCATTTGAATCCAAACACGTTGAGGGGTGATTTGACCTGGGGACTACCCAAGCTGCAAATCGAGTGGTCCAACGGCTTGGTATTTGAATCCAAACACGTTGGGGATAATTTGGGATTTGGAGACTATCCAAATCTCAAATTGGGCAATCCAACGGTCTGGGAATCCTGATTCCAAACACGTCGGGGATAATTCGGCTTGGGTGACGACCCAAGTCTCAAATTGAGTATTCCAACGGCCTGGAACTCCTTAGTTTAAGCACGTCGGGGATGATTTGGCTTGGGTGACCATCCAAGTCTCAAATCGGGTGATCCAACTGTTCGGATCCTTGGATCCACATACGTTGGGGATAATTCGGCTTGGGTGACCACCCAAGTCTCAAATTGGGGTGTGTTTGACAGTTTGAAAATCCTGAGTCCAAACATGTCAGGGATGATTCGGCTTGGGTGACCACCCAAGTCTCAAATCGGGTATTCTTCGACAGTTTGGAAATCCTGAGTCCAAACATGTCGGGGATAATTTGGGGTTTGACACTTGTCAAATCACAAATTGGATGATCTGACGGTCTAGAAATCCTAAGTCCAAACACGTCAGGATTAATTTGGCTTGAGTGACAACCCAAGTCTCAAATCGGGAGATCCAACTGTTCGGATCCTTGAATCCAAATATGTTGGGGATAATTTGGCTTGGGTGACCACCCAAGTCTCAAATTGGGGATGATTCGGGGACAAATCGGCCTGGGTGACCACCCAAGTCTCGAAACGGGGATGATTTGGCTTGGGTGACCACCCAAGTCTCAAGTCAGATAATATAACGGTTTGGATCCTCAAATCCAAACACGTCGGGGATGATTTGGCTTGGGTGACCACCCAAGTCTCAAGTCGGGTATGATTCGGCCTGAGTGATTACTCAGGTCTCGAATCGGGGATGATTTGGCTTGGGTGACCACCCAAGTCTCAAACCGGGAATGATTCGGCCTGAGTGACCACTCAGGTCTCGAATCGGGGATGATTTGGCTTGGGTGACCACCCAAGTCTCAAACTGGGGATGATTCGGCCTAGGTGACCACCCAAGTCTCGAATCGGGGATGATTCGGCCTGAGTGACCACTCAGGTCTCGAATCGGGGATGATTTGGCTTGGGTGACCACCCAAGTCTCAAACCGGATAACTGTGATTTGACATTTTGTCAATATCGTAATCTAGCAGTTAGACCTATTTTGGAAATTTATCCAAGTGGTCAAGAAAAATTGGGATTTGAAACTTGTCAAACCTCAATTGGATAATCAGACCTGGTTTGGAAATTCATCCAAACAGTCGGGGAAAAATTGGGATTTGACACTTAGTCGAATCGCAATTGGGTGGTCGGACTCGGTTTGGAAATTAATCCAAACGGTCGGGGAAAAATTGTGATTTGACACTTGTCAAATCTCAATTGGGTAATCAGACTCGATTTGGAAATTCATCCAAATGATCAGGGAAAAATTGATTGTTTGATTGTCTTTTCCTATCATTGGGTTTTGAGTATGAAGTTTACCTGGCTTTTCTGGCTCTTGGATTGCCTGTCGCTCTTTCTTGCAGATGTCTCACCGAGGCAGTGGTAGCGGAGATCGTCGCCGGTCCTCACGCCTTGGATTCTTGTGAATGTATGAACATTGAGGGTCAGATCTTAAGAAAGACTTGAGGTAGACTTGGGGTCATGTGAATTTAGCTCCCTCTTCTTGGGTTTGTCGCCGATGGTGGCATTCCATGTGGTCCATTCCTGAGGGATTTTGGCTCTGTGTGCTTTAGATGCCATGCGAGCTTCATTGAGGTGGTTGTTGCTCTGTTTGTTGGGTCGGAGTGCACTTGCATCCCATACTTTAGGCTTAGCTATCTCACAGGTTAGCTGCAGATTCGAAACATTAGAGGGTTGGGTCTTATACATCCAAGAGACCCATTTCTATCATCATCGGGTCTTACTCCTTCACGAGGCCCATTTCATCATCATCGGGTCTTACTCCTTCACGAGGCCCATTTCTATCAATGTCGGGACTTACTCCTTCACGAGGCCCATTTCTATCATCATTGGGTCTTACTCCTTCACGAGGCCCATTTCGGATGACTCTTTCGAATTTTTCCAATTTTTCTCCTGACAAAAATGGAAAAATTTGCCCCAGTGTGTAGCGTTGAATAAATTTTTCTAGCTTCTTGAAGATAGAAAAATTTTGCCCCAGTGTAGAGCAATGTATGCCGATGTGGAATTCCGAATTTCTTCTTCTGTCTCCTTTGCATCGGACTGCGATAGCCACCCGAGAGTCGAACTATTTTCCTTCGAAATTTTTCAAAACCCTTTTGAAAAATTTTGGCCCAGTATGGAATATCGAAACAAATTTTTCCAGCTTCTCGAAGATGGAAAAATTTTGCCCCAGTATGGCATTATCTTGATCGGTACGAGTTTCCAAACTCTTCATGCACATACTTCTTGGTTTGGTCCAAACTAACTGCCCGAGTCTCGAACCAGCTCTTCTTCACAATTTTTCAGTTTACTGAAAAATTTGCCCCAGTGTGGAATCACACGTGTCGATGCAGAATCTAAATTTCCGCTTCTATCCCTTTTGCCCTGGATCGAGACAGCCGTTTGAGTGTTAAGCCGCTTTTCCTTCAAAATTTTTCAAAACCGCTTTTGACAAAATCTGCCCCAGTGTGTTGTCAAATTCAATCATGAGACATTCCTTGGCTACTTCTTAACTTTTCCGGTCTTCTCAGTGCTGACAACATGCTTCTGGTCATTAGCTCATCTGGTCGGTCTGTCTAATGCTCTTGATCATTTGGTCAAACGACACTTTCTCAATCTTTGATCCGTCTGGTCAAGCCTTTGATTCTTTCATCACATTCTTGACGGTGGTAGTCATCTCTTGATCTCTGGTTTGTCTTCTAATTTTTCCGTTCGCGAAAAATTGCCCCAGTGTGGCACAATAAAATCAATGGCGAGACCCATGGACAAATCAAAGGTCTTTCTCACATTTTCTCCAATCCGGGTCTTTTCTCGCGTTGCCATTCAGAATCCCTTATTCCCGGGCTTCGATACTGTCACCGATTTGGGAGGTTCTGCAAGAGGTGTCCATTTGCCTGGATGATGTAGATCTTCAGTGGCCTAGAAATCTGCCTCAGTATCGACCTCCATGTCTGCTGAGTGTGTCTATGATGAGAGATTTCCTTCCAATTTTCTGAAACTTTTGAATACCACCCACGGCTTGGTAGAACCAAGAAGGAAAAATTGCCCCAGTATCAAGGTTGAGACTGGGGCTTGGCCTTCGTTTTCTATGGACAACATTCGACCAAAGCCAGTGTATGGGATTGTGTTTGGGCATTTTCTGGTCAAGGCATGCTGTTTGAAGGGAGTCTAGGGAGAAAGTGCTCAACATCTTTCAGGGTTTTTGGCCAGTGGCTTGACTGGTGGTTTAGAGGGTGAAATGAATTTCATAGGTTGTTACAATTCTGTACAAATCCTTCTTTGAAAATTTTCCTCATTCAAGATTTCGAGGACTGTTTTTTAGAAAATCATTTTTCAAATCTTTTTATTCTTGGAAAATCATTAAAGAGTATAATCTTTTGAAAATTCTTTCAAATGCATGCATCGTCTGAGAGAGGCTAGGCAAAGCCTTGTTTCCTTTACAGTTAATGGGTGCCTCTGCTCAACAACCATCCCTTACCGAGAATGGAAAGCGTGGTCCCTCGGGTTAATCTGTTTGGCATTATCCTGTGGGCTTTCTGAGTGAGCTCTTCTTTTATTTCTTTTTGAATTGGGGTGAGGCTTCAAACATTGAAGTCACTCTTGTTTGGCCCAAAGGCCATGGTGCAAAGTGGACAGTGCCCTTTATGAGATACGACCTCTTGAAGGTGCGTGATCTAGATTCCATCATTACCAGTTTTTGACCAAAAGTTCGTTGCTACATGACCAACCGATCATCGATGATCAGTGAGGTCTTTGTTGGCTTGTAACGTGGCCTTGGGGTTAAAAGGGTGCTTGAAACGAAGGATATAAGGCTCAAAATTACTTCATGATGTTTCCTTGGCGCAAGCTCTTTTAGGCTAAGCAGTCGCTCCCAGTTAGGAAGGACTTTCAAAGGACCGTAATGTAAGGCTTTGGTTCTCCTAGGCTTATGGGAGGATAATTTTGGCTTTGAAATTACTTGAGGGGTTTTCCTAAAGTCAAGGATTACTCTTCGTTTGAATTTCACTCCATTAAGCACTACCCTAGTCCTCACTTTGAACATTTCTCTAGAGTCTCCTGTTCATACAGTTTAGCTTTCCTTGGGTTGACTTTTTCTTCAGTTTTTGGACTTCTTTTCCCCTTTCTTTTTTGGGGAATTCACTTGATTGACCTTGTTTCCTTCGAAAGTCTCATTTACTCACTTTGTTCGCTTTTGCCTAACATGAGACTCTCACAACTATTTAACCCACCCCAGTGTGGGGGGTAATCCTTGACTGGTTTTTCATAGAAGAAAAACGAACAGGCTCAACTTGGTTAGCAAGTGGCATTTTTTCTACAAGCGGGAGGATAGTTGAACGGAGGCCTTTTCCGTCATCCTGAGTACTAACTTCTTAGCCTAGAGAGCTTAAGTGCCATTTCATAAATCCAGGTGAATTTTCTTTAAAAATATATTCTTTGGATCAGCGGGGTTTACAAGCGGTATAACTGTTTGGATAGTAGAAACAATGCCTCCATCATTTCATATCCAATCAATTGGTCAGTGAAGCTAGAACTTTTAGTCACCTACTGGTTTAGGATCACACCAACATTGGTCGTGAAAAGTAGGAATCATGTGCAAAAGGGTTAAGTGCTTCATGTGTTTGAGAAAAAAGTGTTTCGGGCGTGGGTGTTCAGAGAACACATGCCGCTCCTTCTCAGTAGTGGATAGTAATTTTACTTGGACACCTCATTTTCCATGAGTGGAATTATGGTGTTGACTCGTCCCTCTCATGGATGCATACATTTCAAACAAATCATTTTGTGGTTTTGAATTTATTATGCACATTTTGAAAGATTTTGAAAGATTTGCACAAGATTGCAACAAACTATTCAATATGGATATAAGAGGGTTAGTAGGAACCTGATTGAACCTTAAAGGTTCCTTGTGCTTTGTCTTCTGTGGGTGGCATTACCGACATCAGGCGAACCTCTCCAGAGTTTGGATACAGTTGTGTGCAGCTTTCACAGGAAAGTGATCCACATTTTAGCTCACTCTTGGTCCATCCAGGCTTGGTAACATGTTCTCAAGAACCATCATCTATCTTGATGTAGCTGCCGCAGGTTCCTCCATTGACCTCTCACAAATACGGCACCCTTGAGTAGTCCAAGTAGGTCATTCAAGTCTTGTGCACCTTGGGAGCTCGTGCTATCTGAGCCGGTCTTGGCTGATTCCAAGTGGGTATAACATGGGAGAGTCTTCCTCCACTTCCTATCGTTCTTGGCTATCATCTGAACCTCTCTCTTATTTTTCTCCATGAGGGCCTTCTTTGCAATCTGCTCAACTAATGCCATTAGGGCTGGCATGTCCACCATCCTCTTTGTCTTCACCGCATCCTCGACTCTTTCTTCAACAAGAATCAAGTTCACAAGGAACTGCAACTGCAAACCCACTATTCGATTGAAGTATGGGTTCTTCAGGGTATCGACAAAGATCTTGATCATCTCTTTCTCGTCTAGAAGGGGGCATGCCCGAGGTCGCCATTTCTCTCCACCACTGGGTGTATTCTCTGAAAATCTTGCTGCTCTTCTTCTCCATTCTCTAACGGTCAAAGCAGTCTGGTTCTATTTGAGAGTTGAGGCCATACTGGGCTAGAAAGGTGTCTACTAGCTCTTTCCAATGGGAGATCTTCTTCAGTTGTGAATACCATTTGGCTGCGTGCCCTATCAAGGTGTCTTAGAAAGTTTGGATCAACAAGGGTTCATTGCGGCGTATTGGGCCATCTTTCGGCAGCACATTTGCAAGTGAATCATCGGGTCACTCCTCCCATTGTTCTTCTCGAATTTGGGGATTTTGAATTTGGGCGGCACTGTCATGTTGGGGAACTAGGACATACTGAAGGAATCTGTGTTCTGAAGGAGCTCAGGCCCCACATGAGCCGGATCTTTTCTTCTGAGTCATCGATCTTACTATCCAATTGGGGATCTCTCTCCTTAGGTTTTGGTAGTGTTGGTGGCCTTGGCAGCGGGTCCATGTTGATGTGAGGACGTCCTTCCGACACTTCACCATTGGTGTTTTTGTCCATCTTTTCTCTTCTGGTTTCCCGTTTCCACGACTTGCTTCACCATCATGTATACGAAGGCAAGAAGATCGTCAAACTTGTGCTCAGAGGTGGCCATCCGAACCTCATGTTCATTCGGCCCATTTGTTTCTCCCACCATTTGTTCGTGTGTATGGATGAAATCCTACAAGCAAATGAAAATGAGTTAGGCTTTGAATTCACAATTAGGATCAGGACCCTGGGCTTACCTCGCAGTAAACCTCGATTGGGTATGAGTGCGTTCATGATGCACATGATTTCACCATGCATCAACAAGTAGATGGACTCTCACATCGGGTTACCAAGACTTGAAGAGCCTTTCGGCTCACAGTTTCGTTTTGAAAACTTTTTTGGGAAACTGTCATTGGTTTATGTGAGGGTCATACTTCTTGTTGAGGTTGACAAAATGGGTGAATATCTATATCCCCGTACAGAGTTGGGAACTCCTAGGGTTTACGTGTGTATCTACACGATGGTCATGGACGCATCAACAAGGAGATGGATTCTCATACTACCAAAGTTTGACGAGCCTTTCGGCCCGCGGTTCCATTTTTGGAAAAAATTTGGGGGAACCAATGTTGGTCGATATGAGAGTCATACCCTTGGTCCAAAATGAAAAAATGGGTGAATATCCACATCCTCATATGGAGTTGAAAAACTCCTAGGGTTTACACGATGGTCATGGACACATCAACAAGGAGATAGGCTCTCATACTACCAAAATTCGACGAGCCTTTCGGCCCTCGGTTCTATTTTGAAAAAATTTTTTGGGGAACCATTATGGGTTCGTGTGAGGGTCATACTCCTCGTTGATACTGACAAAACAGGTGACTATCTATACTCTCGTACGGAGTTGGGAACTCTTAGGATTTACACATGTATGTATGCGGTGGACAAGTCAACGAAGAGATGGATTCTCACATCATTGAAAATTGAAGAGCCTTTCGGCCCTCGGTTCCATTTTGAAAAACCTTTTTTTTTTGGGAACCAATGTCGGTTGGTGTGAGAGTCATACTCTTGGTTGAAGACAACACAATGGGTAAATATTTACATCCCTATATAGAGTCGGGAACTCTTAGGGCTTATGCGTGTATGTACATAACGGACAAGTCAACGAAGAGATTGACTCTCACATCACTGCAAATTGACAAGCCTTTCGGCGCTCGGTTCTATTTTGAAAAATTTTGGGGAAACCGATGTTAGTTGACGTGAGAGTCATACTCTTGGTTGAAGACAACACAATGGGCCAACATCTACATCCCTATATAGAGTCGGGAACTCTTAGGGCTTATACGCGTATGTACACTATGGTTATAGACTCATCAACAAGGAGATAGGCTCTCACATCACCAAAAATTTGACGAGCCTTTCGGCGTTCGGTTCTATTTTGGAAAAAATTTTCTGAGAACCGATGTCGGTTGGTGTGAGGGTCGTACTCTTGGTCGAAGGCGACGCGATGGGTAAACATTTACATCCCTATATAGAGTTTAAGAACTCTTAGGGTTCACACATGCATGGACTCATCAATGAAGAGGTAGACTTTCACACTACCAAAATTCGACGAGCCTTTCGGCGTTCGGTTCCATTTTTGAAAGATTTTTGGGAACCGATGTCGGTTGGTGTGAAGGTCGTATTCTTGGTTGGACATGACAAGACTCTATACACAATGGCTACAAGCATATCAACGAAAGATGGACTCTCACATTACCAAAATTTGACGAGCCTTTCGGCGTTCGGTTCCATTTTTGAAAGATTTTTGGGAACCGATGTCGGTAAATGTAAGGGTCGTACTTTTGGTTGAGGACGACGCGACTCTATACACAATGGTTACAATCGTATCAACGAAAAGGATAGACTCTCACATTACCAAAATTTGACGAGCCTTTCGGCGTTCGGTTCCATTTTGAAAGATTTTTTTTTTTTTGGGAACCGATGTCGGTAAATGTGAGGGTCGTACTTTTGGTTGAGGACGACGCGACTCTATGCACAATGGCTACGATCGTACCAACGAAAAGATAGACTCTCACATTATCAAAATTTTGACGAGCCTTTCGGCGTTCGGTTACATTTTGAAAATTTTGGGAGGAACCGACGTCGGTAAATGTGAGGATCGTACTTTTGGTTGGATATGAAAAGACTATGTACACGCGTATTAACGAAAAGATAGACTCTCACATTATTGAAATTCGACGAGCCTTTCGGCGTTCGGTTCCATTTTGAAAATTTTTTAGGGAACCGTGTCGGTAAATGTGAGGGTCGTACTTTTGGTTGGATATGACAAGACTATGTACACGACGGGTATGAACGTACTAACGAAAAGCTAGACTCTCACATTACTGAAATTTTGACGAGCCTTTCGGCGTTCGGTTCCATTTTGAAAATTTTTTGGAGGGAACCGATGTCGATTAATGCGAGGGTCATACTTTTGGTTGGGTACGACAAGACTATGTACACGCGTATCAACGAAAAGATAGACTCTCACATTACTGAAATTTGACGAGCCTTTCGGCGTTCGGTTCCATTTTGAAAATTTTTTAGGGAACCGTGTCGGTAAATGTGAGGGTCGTACTTTTGGTTGCATACAACACGACTCTATACATCCCATGTAGAGTTTGGAACTCTTTGGGTTTGAGTGGTTTGCAACGGGTATGGACAACGTGGTTATCCTATCCCTTTATCAAACAATGACATGCAAACAAAGGTTTAGATAGATAGAACCTGACTCGGCTCCAATTATTTTATCACCACCTGGAAAATAGCACAACGCTTTTCCCTTGACTCATTTTGAAAAGACACATCCTATTTTTGGGTATCCTATCTTAGGTTGGATGTTCACTCGGTTGGCTTTTACCAGAGCCCTCACAGGTAAGTTTTCTACTCTATAGTTCACTATATGCAACATGGTATGACACGGCTTGGAATTCTGTTTCCTAAAGGGGCCGATGATCATGCCCATTTCATCCTCCCGAAGGAAGTCGAAAGGGTATTGGATCACCGGGGAAGCACTTGCACGCCCCCCTCGATCTCCACGGGTGTGAAGGGAGAAGGGTGGATTCTCGTGTTCCATGTCCTAGATATAAAAGGGTTCGTGGTGGAGCCTGTACCAGCCCAGCCCCACCTGAGTCCGGGTTCGACCCAAAAGTCCAATGAGTGTAAATGTCATGATTTTGAAAATAAAAAGGGAAAAGACTTTTTTGTACAAAGCACAATATATAATATGTGTTGCATAAAATAAATCTCTATCCTATGTTCGCAGTTTATATGTACAAGAATATAGACATGCTAAAATCAAAACACTATACAAGATGAAATAAAGAATAAATCAAATAACGAATACCAACAAATATATACACACATGCTTAGCAAAGAAAACACCGAAAGACTATAGGCTTAAACCCTCTAAGTCCCCAGTGGAGTCGCCAAGCTGTCGACACCGGCGGAAAATAACTATTTATTTTTCTTTTTATTTTCCTAGATACCGACCCCCATTTGGCGAGTGTGTGTGTGATCTCTATCTCTTTTCCGTTTCGAGATATGAGTTGTGTGTGTGTGTGTGGGAACTTGTGTACGTGTGTGCGTGTGTGCACAAATTTGGAGTCGCCACCAACCATGGGAAATTTTAAGGTGTGATTGGGCACCTATGTCTAATAGATTTTATCTTATTTAGACATCTATAACAAAAATGGTCTTGAACCAGAGATAGGTTCGGGGTTTGCTTATGCGTGGGGAAGGTGTTAGGCACCCCACGACATCCGTTAAGAAACGGTTACCTCCTTTCTAATGTTTTCTTTATTTGCTAAGCCTAAGTTGTTGGTTTTAATTATGAACAAATGTCCCAAATTTGGTCGAGCAATATACCAAGAATGGCAAATGCATTTTAACCTCATTTGGTTTTGATAAGACTCTTTATTTCACCGTCCTTTTTATCTTTGTATTTTTTAAATTTCCAGGCATTTCGGTGGTAGGATATACTTGAAATCCTAAACACATATATCATGAAAATGAATGAAGATGACAAATATGGGTCGGCATGAATATAATGCTTAATGCAAAGTGCAATTTATTATAACACAAGAATTTTTAAGGAAAGGGTCAAGACCTCATGGGGTCGGTATTCGATGCTATTGAAAGACTTTTTCGAATCTCGACACCACCATAGGATTTACATGAATGAACAAAACAATCTAAAAAGAGGGTTTCAATGCATTTTCGGGCTTACACGAAGGGTTGGTGCTATTGAAAGACTTATCCAAACCTCCGACGCCAAATAGGACTTACATGGGTAAAAATCATTTGAAAACGGGGGTTTCAATGCCTTTTCGGGCTTACACGAAGGGTTGGTGCTATTGAAAGACTTATCCAAACCTTCGATGCCAAATAGGACTTATATGAGGAAAATCATTTGAAAAAGGTATGTTTGCAATTTACGGGTCCAACGCCTCATGGATTTACATGGGGTTTAGTGCTATTGAAAGACTTGCCTAAACCGCCAATACCGTTTGGTATTTTCATGCCCAAATCAAAATAATGAAATACGAACTGTTACCCAAATATCAACCTAAGAGGGGGGGTGATTTAGGTTGAGGCAAACTTTTTCTATATAAATGCGGAATTAGAAAATTATTTTCAATTAGCAAAAATTGATTAAACAAATTTAAGAACACAATTCAATTGCAATATAGATATGATAGAAATCAAACACAAACATATATAAGCAATTGAATAAGTAAGAGATAGAGATAGAGAAAATCAAACACAATGATTGTTATCGAGGTTCGGCTTCCCCGCCTACGTCCCCGCCTCAAGAACACTTCTTGAGGATTCCCAAATCCACTATTTGACAACCTTCTTCCGGGTGAAGATCAAACCGTTACAAATCTTCCTTAAACGGTGAAGAGTAACCACCGAGTGAAAAATCCTTTTCACTCCTTAGGATTTATACCAAAACCCACAAATCTTCCTTACAAGGTGAAGAGTAACCACCCAGTGAAAAATCCTTTTCACTACTTAGGATTTATACCAAAACCCTAACAAAAACACTCAATAATTTCAACAAAGAATTGTTGTACAAAATATGGCTCTCTCAAAGAGTAGTTGTACACAATATGCTCACTCTAATAATTTATCAAAGATTTGATCAATATGGCTCAAAGAGTATTTAGAGGAATTTGATTTTCAATCAAAGATTTTGAATGATATGAAAATATAAGCTTGAGAAGGATGGATTGATGTAAAAGATATTTTCTTTTCTTTCTCTGATTTCTCTTGTATGCTCTCTCTTATATTTGTTTCTCTCTTCTATTCTTTATATATTGTTCAATAAACGGTGCCAATGTATGCCAGCTTATATTCATTACTTTTCTGCACCAAACTTTGCTGCAAGTCTTTGGCAGAGCTTTGATTCTCCAACGGACACATACTTAATTCAATCAATCAAATTGTTTTTATTGACTTTGAAATCTTTTGAAAAATTTGCATGACTTTTTTTAAAATAAACGGTGCCAATGTATGCCAGCTTATATTCATTACTTTTCTGCACCAAACTTTGCTGCAAGTCTTTGGCAGAGCTTTGATTCTCCAACGGACACATACTTAATTCAATCAATCAAATTGTTTTTATTGACTTTGAAATCTTTTGAAAAACTTTTCTGCTTTTTGTCAGCACAATTTTCAGCCAAAGATATCCAAATCTGCTAGTAGCTAATTTGTATGACTTTTGGAAATTCATGGGTTATTATCCCATGTTATTCATGCAATTAATTCAAGCCACCTAGCTTGTCAATCACCTTTAATAAGCTCTTACAATTCTTATATGTCGGCTACCTTAAGAAAAAAATTTTCATTCGTAATTGATTTCATCACATGGCTATGTTTAAATATCAAAAATATCTAGCCATTAATATTGACTTTGTCAATGTTTTGAAAACAATTTTCTGTTTCAAAAATTTTTCCAACCGTAGAGATTTCTTTGTGTTCTTCACATGGCTATCTTTAAATATCAAAAATATCTAGCCATTAATATTGACTTTGTCAATGTTTTGAAAACAATTTTCTGTTTCAAAAATTTTTTCAATCGTAGAGATTTCTTCACATGGCTATGTTTAAATATCAAAAATATCTAGCCATTAATATTGACTTTGTCAATATTTTGAAAATCAATTTAAGTTGGTTTTAAAATTGAGCCTTAAAGATCAAATCTTAATAAACTTTACAAAACCTAACTCTTACTTCTCATATGTCTCGGAGTCATGATTCTTGAGCTTGATTTCTTTGTCTTGAGTCTTGATGACTTTGATCTTCAATGAATTTGCAACTTATCAACTTTGCATTTGCTTGATATTTGAATTGGCCATCTTGGTCCAATTAAATCAATAGTCAAAATTAAGCTTTAAAACATAAATCATTAGTTCATATGAAAATATCATTAATGAACAACTTAAAATCATGGTTATCATCAAAACTACATGAATGTCCTTGGATTAATTAGCCAATTAATAATTATTGAAACCTTGAGGCTAACAATCTCCCCCTTTTTGATGATGACACATATGATATGATATTTTTATACGATTTATGATTTTGAAGCTTTTCTTGAAAAGCTCCCCCTAAAATAATGCATATCTTTATATTAGAGATTTTTAAATCTCCCCCTATCTTTATGCATAGATCAATTTGTCATTTAAGTATTATCAAGCAATCAATATATATGCGCATTTTTGCCAATTATTGCAAGATATGATAATTCACCAATAGATTAAAAAATGTCATATCTTTCTCCCCCTTGGCATCATCAAAAATAAATATTATATTCAATATCTCCAAACATCATTCAACATTTTAAACAACCAAAAAAAAATTTATTTCTCCTTTGATTTAGTTCAAACATAGAACAACTAACTAATATAACATATTTCTCCTATTTGGTACAAAGAAATAAAACAAATACATTCATATTTGTAAGATTCTTCATCCTAGTGGTTTGGTTGGATTGAGGGTTCGGTTGAAGATGCTTCAGGAAAGGATATGATGTCCCTTGCCATATGCCTAAAATGCTGATGATTTAAGCAATCTGGAAAGGACATGGGATGAAGCCCATATATTATGTACTCTCTCTCTTCTGTCATACAAAGCTTCAGGTGTATCAACAGTTGTATGAACGGGATGATTCGGATGAGGAAGATATATTTGGAGTGTATGCTAAAGATCTTCCCATCAACCTGGTGTATGAGAGAGGTACTTCAACCGAGAAGCATGATCAATAATAATCTTGCTTCGTGGAAACTTGATCAATAATAATTTTGCTTCTTTCTGAGAAGATCAAGTATTTGATTTTATGAATCTCTAAATGATGCTGCATCCTCTTAGAGTTTTATCTAAAGAATGAGAGAAAATATTATCTGAGAGGTGTGAGTATGTAGTGGAGAGGTGAAGTGAATTTATAGGACAGACGCGCTGTTTGAAAGAATGGTTCAGATTTTGCTACGTGTCATAAGTGTGAATGAATGGTTCAGATTTTGCTATGTGTCATAAGTGTGAATGAATGGTTCAGATTTTGCTACGTGTCGTAAGTGTGAATGAAGGGTTCAGATTTTGCTATGTGTCAGACTTATCCAATTACGCACGCCATAGACACCGATAAATCAGGAAGTTTGAAAAAAAATATCTGCTTTTTCAGAAAAAAGATTTTTGTCGACGCATCGAGTTCTGAGTCAGTGATATTTCCGTATACGTTAAATCTCGAGATTTGAACGTTGAATTTTGAAGAAAAATCTCGGGAGTCGGGTGATAGGTACAGGCTGGTGTTCAAAAATCTGAGGTTTATTTAACACACACTAATTTTCGATGAACTTCATCATTTTCAAACTCTTAGCTTAATCTCTTATTAGATTTTCTAGAATGGCTTCCTCTTCTTCTCAAAACAAACCAGAAACAATTAATCTAAATGATACGCCTAGTGTGATGCCAGAAGTCTGGCGTCCTTACTTCCTTTCAATTAATGGCCCTGTATCAGTAACTGATTCAGTGATATTGAATGGTGAGACTGCCACCGCAGTAGCTGCCGGTCTTTGTACTCCGGAGGATGCAAAGGTTTTAGCTGGGAGGACTGACCCACAAATAATAAATGAATCATTGGCACTCACGATTCAGTGTACTGCCACTGTTTCTAACATGGGACGTCGTCTTCATGTTAGGAATATGGAAGTGAAAAGCGCTGCGTTCTCAAGTCACCATTTTACAAAGGTTGCTGAAGGAGAGTAAGAAGAAAGTAGGGGAGGTCAAGGAGGAGAACAAAAGGCTGAAGGCGCTCGTGGATTCTTATGCCGATGATTTGGTAATCCGGTCCACAGAGCAGAGCAAGACCACTAATAAGCTGCAGAAGCAGTACGAGAAGCTACTAGCTGAGGTGAAGGAATTGACTTCTCGCTCTATCCCCAAATAAATGTAGTGGGAAGTGTAGTGGTTTTTCCTTTTGTGGTGGACTTCTCCTTTGTGGCTTTCTTTTTAATAAAACTCAAGTTTGTTTAAATGATGAGTTTTATTTCTTATTTTATGCATGAACATATACGCAAATATACATAGAACTGGGCATATAATCTAATGTTCAAAGCAATATAACTAGAAAGATATAAAATGAACAATTTTATGAACATGATATGGATAAAATCATTTTATATTCAATTCTTAAGGTATATATAGATTTAACACAGTTGAATCAAATAGAAGGATAATAAATTCAAGTTTATTTGATATCAACGTATCTAGCCATACCTATTTCACGTCGAATTGTGCAAAATCGTTCTTTCAATGAGAGGTTTCGTGAGAATATTTGCCCATTGACTATCGGTGCTTACAAATTTCAAGTTTCAATGTCCCCTTTTTGCACATGATCTCTTATAAAATGGTATCTAATTTCAATGTGCTTTGTGCGAGAGTGTTGGATAGGATTTTTACTTAAACTTATAGCACTTGTGTTATCACACCTTATGGGAATATGATCAAAAAGAATTTTAAAATCCTCTAGTTGTTGTTTTATGTAGAGAGATTGAGCACAACAACTACCGATCGCTACATATTCGGCTTCCGCCGTTGATAAGGCCACGGAGTTTTGCTTTTTACTAAACCATGATACTAGTGAATGTCCTAGAAAGTGACAAGTACCACTAGTGCTTTTGCGATCAATTTTGCAACCGGCAAAATCCGCATCCGTGTAGCTTATTAAGTCAAATGAATTTGTCTTAGGGTACCATAATCCTAAATCAATAGTTCCAAGCAAATATCGAAATATTCGTTTTACCATAATTAAGTGTGATTCTTTAGGACAAGATTGAAACCGAGTTCAAAGACATACGCTAAACATTATATCGGGTTTACTTGCGGTTAAATAAAAGTAAACTACCAATCATACCTCGATATAGCTTAACATCCACCGGTTTACCTTTCTCATCTTTGTCAAGCTTTGTTGAAGGACTCATGGGAGTTTCATATGCTTTAACATTTTCCAATCCAAATCTTTTTAGTAAATCTATGACATATTTGGATTGATTTAAGAATACCCCTTCTTTGGTTTGCTTTATTTGAAGTCCGTGAAGGAATTTTAGCTCACCCATCATACTCATTTCGAATTCATCCTGCATAGTCTTAGAGAATTCTTTGCACAAGTTTTCATTAGTAGAACCAAATATAATATCATCAACATAGATTTGCACAATAAGCATGTCTTTTCCATCAAACATTAGAAATAATGTTATGTCAAGTTTTCCACGTGTAAAGCCTTTTTCATTTTGAATTCTTCTACAATGTTTAACAAATGCTTTATGAGCTTCATTTTTGTGAGTAAGAAATAATGCCCATATATAGCGAGAATAATCATCAACAATTACAAATGCATACAATTTGCCACTTAAGCTAGCGGTTCTAATAGGACCAAATAAATCCATATGCAATAGTTCTAGAGGTCTTGAAGTAGAAATAACTTTCATTTTCTTAAAAGATGACTTAATTTGTTTACCTAGTTGACATGCATCACATATTTTATCTTTAACAAATTTAGTAATCGGCAAGCCTTTTACTAAATCAAGTTTAGACAATTTTGAGAGTAATTCCATATTGACATGTCCTAATCTTCTATGCCACAACCAACTATTTTCATTTATGGCAGCAAGGCAAATTGATTCTTTTGATGTCATATTATCAAGATCAATGGTTTAGACATTTTCATTTCTAAATGCCACAAATAGAACTTGATTATCAATTTCATTTACTATAATACACATGATTGATTTGAATATTACATTATAACTTTTATCATACAATTGGCTAACACTTAGCAAGTTATGTTTCAAGCCATCAACCAATAATAAGAGAATGTGTTTTACCAATATTACCTATACCGATGATCTTTCCTTTTGAGTTATCACCGAATTTGACATTTCCTCCATCTTTTAGAGTAAGAGAAGTAAACTTATTTTTATCACCCATCATATGCCTTGAACATCCATTATTGAGAAACCACTTATCTTTGGTAGATATGGATATCAAGCACACCTACAAGACAACTTCAAATAACCTTCTTTGGTACCCAAATTTTCTTGGGTCCACTAGGGTTAGCTTTTGGAGGAGTAGTTCCTTTGACTACCCAAATCATATTTTTCATGGGACATGTATGAATATTATGCCCTAATTTTCCACAATGTTCACATATGGGAATTTTCAAGAATTTTTCATTTATAAAGAATTTTTGATAGTGTTTTTCTTTGATTTTAGGGTTATATCCAATACCCGCTTTGTCAAAAACACATCTTTGACTACCTAACAAATTATCCAAATTTTTCTTTCCATTTGTAAAGTTAGTCACAATTTTATTTAATTTTTCAACTTTGAGTTTTAATTCTTTATTTTCATTTACCAAGAGATTTGAATCATGAGCTATTTGTGATGATGTTTCCACATCTTTTGCTTTCATTTTCTCAATGAAGCTTTGTGATTCAATTTTCAACTTAATTATTTCTTTTTCTAAAGATAGATTTTTATCATTTAAAGAAATAATTTGTTTTTCTAGAATTTCATTTTTGCTTTTGAAATCATCTAATTCGTTTGAAAGAGATGTGACTTTCTTTTTGAAAACTTTATTTTTCGAAACATTCTTCTCAAATTCTTCAACTAGCTCTTCAAAAGCATTTTGTAATTCATCATAGCTATAAGAATTATTTTCTAAAGAATTGAGTTCCGAAGTTACCTCATCTTCATATGCCATTAAGCAAAAGGCTTCGGTAGAATCTTCTTCATCGTTGGATGCTTGAGGGCTAATGCTTGTACATTCATCTTTCTCTATTTGAGGCAATTTGTGATCATGAACAAGCATGCTCATCTTTGATTCTTCAACTTGACTTGCTTCTTCATATGTAGCTTCAAGTCTTTCCCAAATTTCTTTAGCTGAATTACAACTTGAAATTTCATCAAATTCCTTTGAGTCAAACGCACAATATAAACAATTCATAGCTTTATAATTTAATTCAATGAGTTTGACATCATTTTCATCCCATTCAGTTTCTTGTTTGGGTATTTCTTGTTCTTCTACTATTTTAGTAGGAACATGAGGACCATTTACAATGATTTTCCATATGAGATAATCTTGACCTTTAATGTACGTAGTCATTCTAGTTTTCCAATAACTATAATCACTACTATTGAACAAGGGTGGTCTATTTGTAGATTGACCTTCAACCATTTGAGGTCTAGATGTGTTTGCCATGATCTTAACTCTAAGATTGTTAAATCTATATGTAGAGCCTTGGCTCTGATACCAATTGTTACCCAAATATCAACCTAAGAGGGGGGGTGATTTAGGTTGAGGCAAACTTTTTCGATTTAAATGCGGAATTAGAAAATTATTTTCAATTAGCAAAAATTGATTAAACAAATTTAAGAACACAATTCAATTGCAATATAGATATGATAGAAAATCAAACACAAACATATATAAGCAATTGAATAAGTAAGAGATAGAGATAGAGAAAATCAAACACAATGATTGTTATCGAGGTTCGGCTTCCCCGCCTACGTCCCCGCCTCAAGAACACTTCTTGAGGATTCCCAAATCCACTATTTGACAACCTTCTTCCGGGTGAAGATCAAACCGTTACAAATCTTCCTTAAACGGTGAAGAGTAACCACCGAGTGAAAAATCCTTTTCACTCCTTAGGATTTATACCAAAACCCACAAATCTTCCTTACAAGGTGAAGAGTAACCACCCAGTGAAAAATCCTTTTCACTACTTAGGATTTATACCAAAACCCTAACAAAAACACTCAATAATTTCAACAAAGAATTGTTGTACAAAATAATGGCTCTCTCAAAGAGTAGTTGTACACAATATGCTCACTCTAATAATTTATCAAAGATTTGATCAATATGGCTCAAAGAGTATTTAGAGGAATTTGATTTTCAATCAAAGATTTTGAATGATATGAAAATATAAGCTTGAGAAAGGATGGATTGATGTAAAAGATATTTTCTTTTCTTTCTCTGATTTCTCTTGTATGCTCTCTCTTATATTTGTTTCTCTCTTCTATTCTTTATATATTGTTCAATAAACGGTGCCAATGTATGCCAGCTTATATTCATTACTTTTCTGCACCAAACTTTGCTGCAAGTCTTTGGCAGAGCTTTGATTCTCCAACGGACACATACTTAATTCAATCAATCAAATTGTTTTTATTGACTTTGAAATCTTTTGAAAAATTTGCATGACTTTTTTTAAAATAAACGGTGCCAATGTATGCCAGCTTATATTCATTACTTTTCTGCACCAAACTTTGCTGCAAGTCTTTGGCAGAGCTTTGATTCTCCAACGGACACATACTTAATTCAATCAATCAAATTGTTTTTATTGACTTTGAAATCTTTTGAAAAACTTTTCTGCTTTTTGTCAGCACAATTTTCAGCCAAAGATATCCAAATCTGCTAGTAGCTAATTTGTATGACTTTTGGAAATTCATGGGTTATTATCCCATGTTATTCATGCAATTAATTCAAGCCACCTAGCTTGTCAATCACCTTTAATAAGCTCTTACAATTCTTATATGTCGGCTACCTTAAGAAAAAAAATTTTCATTCGTAATTGATTTCATCACATGGCTATGTTTAAATATCAAAAATATCTAGCCATTAATATTGACTTTGTCAATGTTTTGAAAACAATTTTCTGTTTCAAAAATTTTTCCAACCGTAGAGATTTCTTTGTGTTCTTCACATGGCTATCTTTAAATATCAAAAATATCTAGCCATTAATATTGACTTTGTCAATGTTTTGAAAACAATTTTCTGTTTCAAAAATTTTTTCAATCGTAGAGATTTCTTCACATGGCTATGTTTAAATATCAAAAATATCTAGCCATTAATATTGACTTTGTCAATATTTTGAAAATCAATTTAAGTTGGTTTTAAAATTGAGCCTTAAAGATCAAATCTTAATAAACTTTACAAAACCTAACTCTTACTTCTCATATGTCTCGGATCATGATTCTTGAGCTTGATTTCTTTGTCTTGAGACTTGATGACTTTGATCTTCAATGAATTTGCAACTTATCAACTTTGCATTTGCTTGATATTTGAATTGGCCATCTTGGTCCAATTAAATCAATAGTCAAAATTAAGCTTTAAAACATAAATCATTAGTTCATATGAAAATATCATTAATGAACAACTTAAAATCATGGTTATCATCAAAACTACATGAATGTCCTTGGATTAATTAGCCAATTAATAATTATTGAAACCTTGAGGCTAACACGAACAACATTTACAACAACGTAGTAAATAATGTAAATAAACGGGTTTGAAAAAAGAGTATTTTCGTGGGTCCAATGCCGTATGGATTTACATGGGATTTAGTGCTATTGAAAGACTTACCTAAAACCGCCAATACCGTTTGGTATTTTCATGCCCAAATCGAAATAATGAAATATGAACAATATTTACAACGTAGCAAAATGATGAAATAATGGCAATAAATTTAGAGTATAATGGGAAGCAATAAATTAATGGAACTTACAACAAGGGAATTTCGTGGGTCCAATGCCTATGGGATTACGTGATGGTTAATGCCTCTTTGAGGTCTTACATAGCCCACCACGACCAATCGGGATTATCACGCCCAAATCACAAAGAGAAGGGGAGAAAATGACAATATTTACAAATACGGAATAAATGTAAATAAAGCGGTAAATGACGTTATTTAACAATGGGGATTTTTAACGGGTCCAATGCCTATGGGATTACGTGATGGTTAATGCCTCTTTGAGGTCTTACATAGCCCACCACGACCAATCGGGATTATCACGCCCAAATCACAAAGGGGAAGAATGGGGGATATTCACAATATAATATTCACAACGTAGTAAATGTAAATAAAGCAATAAATAACAATAGTTAACATGGGGGAGTGTATTTTTCGGGTCAAGCACCTCGTGGGCTAACATGGTTGTCACGGCCTCGTTAGAGGTCTTACGCGAGCCGCCAAAGCCACTCAATATTTGCCGTACTAAAACACACGGGAAAGGGGATAATCACAACAAATATTCACAAGTACGTAGTAAATGTAAATAAAGCGGTAAATGACATTATTTATACATGGGAAGTGTATTTTTCGGGTCAAGCACCTCGTGGGCTAACATGGTTGTCACGGCCTCGTTAGAGGTCTTATGCGAGCCGCCAAAGCCACTCGGGTTTTGCCGTACTAAAACACACGGGGAAGGGGATAATCACAACAAATATTCACAAGTACGTAGTAAATGTAAATAAAGCGGTAAATGACATTATTTATACATGGGAAGTGTATTTTTCAGGTCAAATACCTCGTAGACTAACATAGTTGTTACGGCCTCAAAGAGGTCTTACGCACTCCGCCAAAGCTACTCAATATTTGCCATACTAAAAAACACGGGGGGGAGGGATAATCACAATATATATATGCACAATAACGTAGTAAACATAAATAAAGCAATAAATAACTCAGATCTACAAATAATAGCAATAAATAACTCAGATCTACAAATAATAGCTATAAATAACTCAGATCTACAAATAATAGCAATAACAAGATAATAAATGGACTAGGAAAGCATAAATCATGTATAAATGGACTAAAAAGCATAAAATACAACATAAATGAACTAAAAAGCATAAATATAAGTGGATCCTTGTGAATCCCTTCCCATTTTAGGGATCATCACTAGTCACTTCCACTAAAAAGAAAGAAAAAAGAGGAGAGAGAGAGAGAGGGGGGGAAGGATGAGGAGAGGTTAGAGAGAGAGGCACCTAAATAGATGCTTCTCACTCTAAAAACTCCCCAAAAACCCCCTAAAGAAAGACCCCAAACCCCTATTTTATGCCTAAAAACTACCTAAAACTACCTAAGAAACTCAAAAAATGGTCTAAGACTCGGACCCAGCGCTGGGGGGAGGGGGGGCGCATTTTATAGACGGATTTGCACGCCGGGCGCGCGATCACCGCGCGCCGCGCGTGATCATCACGCGCCGGGCGTAGTTTTTTGACCCGATTTTCGAAGGCAATTTTGGAGGCCTTCTGGTACTCAAAATGGGTCATACGGCATATCTTCGGAAAGCCTCAGATGTCTACTTTCCAAAGCAAATAAGTTTGTATGGATCGGAGTTCGGAGGAAAAAGTTATGGCTCTCGGAAGTCGGGTCGTCCGAGCTATTTTTTCGTGCTTTTCCGGCGAAGATTCCGGTCAATCGGGGGATGCTACCGGCGAACCGAGAGTTCCACGTCGTAGCTGGAGTCGTCATCTTTCCAACGCACCTGGGCTTGCGCGTCAACTTGCAGCGAGTCGGAAAGACTCTGCGCGCGAAGGTGGTGTCTGGGAGAAAAATGCACAAAACCTTCAGCTCATTTTTCCTTGAATCTTGTCCCAGTTCGCGCGCATATTTGACCTAGCTCTCGATGTCGGATTTTGACGTTCTTGGTACCGTCGGAAAGCTTGCGTTCCTACTTTTGCAAGGTTCCAGATTTGCGGGAATCCGAGCTTGGGCTTGTGAGATATGGCCCCGCGAACAGAGGCCACCGGAGTGTTTTTGGTCCGTTGGAGGACTTTTTTCCGATCGGGATTCCGGCTAGACCCGGTAAATTCTTGGCGATCCGAGAGTTCCACGTCGTGCATGGATGTGTCTTCTTTCCAACGTGCCTGGGCTTGCGGATCAACTTGTTGCGAGTCAGGAAGACTCTGCGCGCAAGCGTGGCAACGTCGGTAGGAAAATTCTGGAATTTTCAGCACGACCTTATTTCGTCGGTCTGTTTTCACGTGCGTGGTAGACGTAGCTCCCGATATCGGATTTCGACGATCTTGGTATCGTCGGAAAGCTTATGCTACCTATTTTCCAAAGGTACAGGCCTTGTACAGAGGCGATCTTGGGTTCGCAAGATATGATATTGCGAACGGAGGCCGTTGGAATGTTCCTTATGCCAAGGGGTCATCTTCTGATTGAGATTCCGGCTTGACCGGAGGAGCTCTTGACGATCCGGAAGTTGCACGTCGTAGCTGAAGTGAACCCTCTTGCATAAGGATCTTGGCTCGCGGACCAAGTTACAGCAGGTCGGAGAGAATCTTTGCGCAAACATTGCCTCCCAAGTAGGTTGTTTTGTCAACAACACTTAGCAAAAATTGGCTAAGTGTTGGACCGTTTTTTCACAGTTTTGACCATAACTCCCTCGTTTCTCGTCCGTTTTTGGCCCGTAAAGTGTCAAATCGAAGCTCTCATTACGTTCTTCAGAATGGTCAAGGAGCGGTCAGTTCGATTCAGCTTTCGGTCTGGTCAACGGTCCGGTCAAACCTTGGTCAAACTTGGTCAACCTTGGTCAAACTTGGTCGAATTTGGTCAAAGCCCTCCAAATTCTGGGAAATGTATCCCGGAATACATTTTGAGGGTTTCTGGGCGTGGTGGACCCTAGTCGGGTTGGAAACGGCTCGGTCAAACCTTGGTCAACCCTGGTCAAACCTGGTCAACCCTAGTCAAACTTGGTCAAACTTCTCCGAACTCTGGGAAATGTATCCTGGGTCGCATTTCGAGGGTTTTCGGGCATAGTGGGCCCCCGTCGGGTCAGAAACGGCTTGGTCAACCCTTGGTCAAACTTGGTCAACCTGGTCAATCCTAGTCAAACTTGGTCAAACTTTGGGAAATGTGTCTCGGACCTTCTTCTTGGGGTTATTTGATGTTGCGAGCCCTCGTCAGATCAGGCCGGCTTGGTTCGGGCTGTCTCGTTTTGCGTGCCGACACCCGAGAAAATCCCGGGGGTAAAAATGGGGTTATGACAGAAACCAAAACTATGTACCAAACAGAATTTTTTTTTACAATCTTGAATTCAAATCAGGATTAAAGTTTCAAGTTGGATATTGAAAAAAGTCATGAAACCAAAATAGAAAACGAAAACACGTACCAAATAGGCCCTTATTAATTCTCAACTGAACTCACCATTGTTATCATTTTACTATCTACCATTTACAGCTTGACACCTAAGCATTATTGCGAAATTATTGTGCCCCTAGCTTTATTATATGTTTAATTTGATTATTTGATGCCAAGAGCCTTAATGCTATACATTTAATTTGAGTATTTGACATTAAGAGTTTTGTAATTCAACTAGTATTATTGTTTGCTCTCCTTTATGAGGAAAACAATTTTTCAAATCCTCTCTCCTTCAACTATCAAATTATTAAGAAAAAAAAAAAAAAAAAAAACAGAGAAAGAGGAGAACTGATAGAGAGAGACGGTGAGAAAGAGAAGAAAAGGGGGAAAAAATTGAGGAAAAAGAGTTAAAGTGATACGTGTAAAAGAAAGAAAGAAGATAAAAGGATAAGATGAGATTTGTGGAGAGAGAAAAAAAAGAAGATAAGAAGATAAAAAAATATTTATTTATTTTGTATTTTTATTATTTAAAAAAATTAATTAATAATGTAATGATAAAATTATAATGAAATTGTCAATTTTGTATTGATAGTAGATTAAAGGGTGAAATCCTCTACAATTGTTATAGGTGCAACCAAGTCTAAAAACCAAACTATGTATCAAACATAATTTATTTATTTTTTTTTAAATAGTGATTTCAGTTATGAAACCAAAACTATGTACCAAACAAAATGTTTTTTTACAATCTTGAATTTAAATCAGGATTAAAGTTTCAAGTTGAATATTGAAAAAAGTCATGAAACCAAAATAGAAAACGAAAACACGTACCGAATAGGCCTTTATTAATTCTCAACTGAACTCACCATTGTTATCATTTTACTATCTACTATTCACAGCTTGACACCTAAACATTATTATGAAATTATTGTGTCCCTAGCTTTATTGTATTGTTTAATTTGATTATTTGATGCTAAGAGCCTTAATGCTATACATTTAATTTGATTATTTGACATCAAGAGTTTTTTAATTCAACTAGTATTATTGTTTGCTCTCGTTTATGAGGAGAACAATTATTCAAATCCTCTCCTTCAACTATCAAATTATTAAAAAAAATTATTCCACTTGTCATTTGTCATCCTTAAATTAAATGTCGAAATTTATATGTAAATTGCATCGCGATCCATTTTATTGTAAATTTACCCAAAATGTTGCTCTAAAGAAAAAAAGAACAAGAAATTTAATTCTCTCATGGCTGCTGCCATATTCCAAGTCAATGATGGATGGAGCTTGGGCTGAAAATTCGAAGATCAGGTTCCTGTGGCTTTGCGTTTGTGCTCTTGTCTATTGCATTAGGTGAAACACAACATCAGTTCTTTATTTCATTTGGGCGGTTGTGGGATATAATTATTACGTACACGTTACGCAAGCTTCCGAAAACAAAAATAGATATTAAAAAAAAAGTTATAAAATACTTACATTAATAATTTACTCATGTCCCTTTATAGCTTAGCTTAATAGCTCCTTCACTATTAAGATATTATATATATAAGTCTTTCCTTTTAATTTGTTGGTGAATTGATATTATATATAAGTCAGTGTAAGTGTTGTCCTCTATTTCCTGTAAAATACGAGAGGCCATGAATTTGAAGGTGAAGCTACCGTCTTCTTCACTATTTGTTTACTGCTACTGTCTTTTGTTCTTCCTCGTATTATCCTTTGACATTTCAAATGCTCAAAATGCTACCACAGACCCATCTGAAGGTACTCTCTCTCTCTCTCTCTCTTTTTATGTATGTGTGTGTAGTAAATCTCATTTCATTTCAAACTACTGATGAAGTTCTTATAATCTACGTGTGTAACTTTTCCTTCAAAGTACGCAGTACTCATGAACCGCTTGAAATTAATCTATATAAATTGTAATAAACCCAAATCTATATAAAGTTTGAAGTTTAAACTTTGGCAAGCCGATTTAGGGACTGATACAGAGAAGCTCGCACATGTTTGCATGAATGGACATATATTAGACACAAATTTGTTTTCTTTTCTCTCTCTTATGAGAGTTTATTTATTTATTTTTGGATATATAGCTTTGATGAGATATAAAATTTTGAACCCAAATATCTTATTGGATAATAAAGAAACTTTGTATTGTATTGTTAGTTTGTTTTAATCAATAATGTCTTTTATTTATTTTTAAGAAAAATTAAATTATTTCCAACTTGTAGTTCAACTAGAGATTTTTGAAATTTTGAGGGGTAGCTCAACTGATCCGACTTTGTAATTATTTCCAATAATCACTAATTCGAGTCCCTTCAAGATCACTTACCCATTGATTATGTATAGAATAGGACATAGAAAATAGCAAACCATCGAAATATGAAACCTCACTTTAGGGGGTTTTTTTTATTTTTTTTTTATTTTTTTAAAGCTATATACAACAAGTGAAAGTTGATTTGAAAAACCTCTTTAAGCATTTTGAATACAATTCAAAGTAAATTACTCCCTGTGTCACCATCACCAACGCTTGTGCATTGCTTCCTCTATTGCATCATATTGAAATTTTTTGAGCCCGACAGTAAAACTTTATTAGGTGACTTTGACATTGGCAAAAAAGTAGTACATTTCACTTTTATCAAAGGTGGTGTTTAGTAAAAAAAAAACTTTATAGTCATTCACCAAAACGTAAAAACTCTTTTTTTTTTTTTTTTTTTTTATCAAAAAAAATAAAATAAAACTCAATTTATGGTCTATCTACCGCAATTCTCCGGCAGTACTGATGTGATACTTGAAATTAATATATGTATAATTCATATTACCTTTTAAGCTATTCATATTTTTATATTAAATGACTTGTATTTTTTGTGTGAGTATTATTATAGGCCTTAGAGCATTCTCATAAGAAACATCAAACCATATACTCAATAAATTTATAATTATAAACCCACAAAACACACCCGCATTAGGGTAGTCATCGGTTTTTTTTTTTTTTTTTTTTTTTTTTTTTTTTTTTTTGCTTTGCTACATCATGGTTTTAAAAACCGGACCGGGAAGAGAACCGAAAAAAGGAAGTGGTTCCCGTATCACTGGGTGGTCGAACCGATGACGTAATAAATAATTTAATTAATAAATTTATAATTATAGAAATAAATTAAATAAATAAATAATAATTTTATACCCAAAAAATATTAAAACAAAATAAAAGCAAAAATAATGTACTAAAACTAAAACAATACAGAAAATATAAAATGTAAACCTCACTTTTATAAAATTTTGCTTTAGTGTAACGTAATAGTTATATCTTAACAAGATAAAAGAATATTGTAAGATAATCAAATGTACATGTAGTGAACTTTTCTTCCATTCCCACGTATTTGCCCAAGAATAACACATATTCAAGTGGCCTCCTTCAGAGGTAACAACTAACAACACAACATATAACTTATTAAAAATATATAAAAAAAAAAAATAGAATATCCCTAGAATATTCCTAATGTTCCACTGTCATTCACCACCACATATCCCTAGAATATTTACCAAAAGATCATTATTTGTTTCAAAATAAACTACAGGAATACTTGACAACCCACCAAAGCCTCCAGACACTAGAGTCTTCCACTCTTCTACTCTTCTAAACTTCCTTTTTTTTTTTTTCTTTTTTTTTTTTTTTTAAATTTCGTTGAAGCCCTCAGTAAGATTTGTTATCTTTGTTTCCACCCCCTCCTCCTGCTTCATGTTTTCTTCATCTTCTTGATTTCGGCTTCATGTTTTCTTCATCTTCTTGATTTCGTTGAAGCCCATTCTCCACAATTTCCATTTGTCCTCTTTATCCCCTCTCTTACTTCATCTTTTTTTTTATCTATTTAGTCGAAGCCCCAATCCCCACAAAGGTCAATTGTAATCTTGATTTCTCTTTTTGGGTTTATGAGATCGTGGCTAGTTTTGATTTGTGCAACTAAAATAAGATTTTGTAAAAATTTGCTCCATATCTGAGAAAAGCACACCATTTTTCTGCATTTCATGTCTATTTTTTATGAATTGCTCAAAACCGGTTCAACCGGACCGGTCCCCGGTTTTTAAGGTTGAACCACCGGTTTTCGGTTTTTAGTGCTTTTTAATAAATTTCCGGTTTTCTAAGAAAATCGAATTGGATTATTGTCCAGTTCACGATTAAATCGGCCAGTCCAATCCGATTTGTAAAACCATGGCTACAGTACCTCGCCCAAGACCACGAGCTACTGTTCATAAACAAACCAAAACAAAATCCTTTTTAATTCTTAGTTTCTCTCTCATTTTGATTTCTCTCTCTTCATGCCCAGAGACAGAGCCACATCCATATGGGGATCAAAGGGAGCCATGACCCCTACTGGCTCTAAAAAAGAAAAGGCAAAAGTAGGTTAATTTGCCTCACTCATATAATATTTGGGTCCTTATTTAAATTATTATTGAGTCATTTCAACAAAAAATTAGTCCAAAACAAAATAATCAAAATTATCCAACAGTCTAAATCACAAAAAAGAAAAACCTCAGTTATTAGTAACAAAATAACCAAAATTATCCCAAAAACAAATCAGCCCAACAACAAATAACAAAAAAACTGAAGAAACTGAAGCTTGAAAGGCTGGAATGCCGGAGCTGGAGCTCACCTCACCGCCCTCATTCCCTCATGCTACTGTGGTTTCAGACTGAAGAAACTGAAGAAGAAACAAAAAAAAAAAAATAATAATAAAAATAATAATATATAAGAAGAAGACTAAAATGCTGAGATGAGAGGAAAGAAAAATGAGAGAAAGAAGAGCTGTTGGTCTCAACTCTCAAATGCAGATACGATGGCGCAGTAGAAAGAGGAAAGGAAAAAAGGAAAGAGAAGATAGAAGACGACGTAGATTGAGATCCTATGCAAGCTACAATTCCTTTAAATGGCTGGGATTTAAAGTTAAGTTAAAAAGTTAACTTTTAATCTCAGTTTTTTAATAGAAAAAGTAAAAAATGTCAGAAGGGCAAAATAGTAAAAAATTACAAAAAGTAAAAAATGTTGTGAGGAAAAAAATGGTATTACACCCATGCAATACCTTTTTGGAATTACATGGGATCTCATCCCAGAGGATGTGTGGAAGAAAAATAAGGAAAAAAGAACAAAAGAAATGATAAAAGAAAAAGAGAATGAGTGGTGGAGAATAAAAGAGAGTTAAAGAAAATAAAAATAAGAAAAAATAATAATAATTTGGGCAGTTGGGCTACATGCTTAAGTGGAGATGTGGGTTAAATGGAAATAAATGGGTATTAGAAGAAAATATTAATCAAATAAATATTTTTATTATTAAAGTTCTTTATTTTTCATTTAGTATGGACTGATACCAAAATATTTTATTTCTCTAATGAAAGTGAAATCACTTTGGTACGGTATTGACAACTTTGGCTAAAAATCATTATTTTAAAACTTAATAGCTTAAAAACTTTAGTTTCTTTTTGTGGATCTGTTCTCACATGTTTTTTTTTTTTTTTTTTTTTTTTTTTTCTTTTTACTTAGCAATAGCAATAATAATTAATTTTTTTTATAGAATATTATTGTACATATAATCAGATATAAACATAACTTTTATTTAATGTGACATTTAATACACAATCAGTTATAGGTGATTTCAATAATTTTTTTTAAAAAAAGGACTTTCATTTTATTAGATAATTGTATTGCAATGTATTAAGAAATAGTTTATTATATATCTTTTCATTTGTTGGTATTTTGTTAATACAAAATAGATGCTTCTTTAGTTTTTCATGAAAAGAAAAATGGGTTCGTACTTTGGCCCCCACCCAATGGAAATGCTGGCTACGTCCCTACTCACACCAAACCCATTGGCCTCTCTCTCTCAAGCTCGTGACTCGTTGATCAACACCTCCCTCGTCACTATCTCGTCGTCGTTTTACCTTAGCGACATTGATCTAGAGCAAACTCGCTGATTATGGGTTTGATGGCGTGAGTGGGTTTTGTGGGTGACGGGAAAACTTGAACTAATCTAGTCCGACAAGTGTTTGTGGGTGAGTGGGTTGTCGTGGGTTTTTTTGCCGGCTTGTGGTGGGACTGAGATCTATTTGGTTGGGTTGTTTAGCTATGTTGGTATATTGTTGTTTTTTGTGGTTGGATGTTGGTTTGCTTGTTGATTTAGTCTACTTGATCAGGTTGTGGTGATGATTTTGGTGATGATTTTGGTGGTGGTAGTTTGTATTAGAAGAGAAAGTGGTGAAGGGGGGAAGTGGTGAAGAAAATGTTGTCGTGTGAAAGGGGAGAGTGGTGAAGGAATAAAAAAAATATTTATTTATTTTTAGAGAGAAAAATAATGATATAAAAATATAATAGAGAGTCTGATGTAGTGCATATGAGTTATAAGTTTGTTAAAATAGAAAAAGTAGGTGTTTTTAAATTTAACTCAAATTAGAGCATTCTCATATATATAAAAATAAAAAAATAAAAAAAACCAAATTTTGAGTTAAATTTAACTAAAAACACATACTTTTTCTATTTTAACAAACTTATAACTCACACGTACTAGACTCTCTATTTATTTCTTTATTCTATTTTTATATCATTAGTTCTCTCTCTAAAATAAATAAATAATTTTTTCTATTCCTTCACCACTTTCCCCTTTCACCACACGGCAACAATTCCTTCACCACTTTCCCTTCCAACACAAACTGCTAGCACCAAATTCATCACCACAACCTGATCAAGCAGACTTAACCAACAAGCAAAACAACAATCCAACCATGAAAACCAACAACAACATATCAACACAACCGAAACAACTCAACCAAATAGATCTCAGACCCACCACAAGCAAACAACAAAAATCTCAATCAATAACAAGGACATGGCCAACATCGGCCAAAACAGCCCAACCACACCTTCACAAAACTAATGGCAAAAAATCCCACGGCAACCCATTCACCCACAAAGCCACTCATCCCTAAACCCACTCACGCACAACATCCCACAAAAACCCATGGCAAATCATTCACCCACAAACCCTCTCCGGACCAGATCAGTTCGAGTTTTCCCGTCACCCACAAATCCCGCTCATGCCATCAGATCCACAATCGACGAGTCTGCTCCAGATCGGTCGCACCAAGGTGAAACGGAGATGAGACATCGATGAGGGAGGTGTAGAGATGCGAGTCACGAGCTTAAGAGAGAGAGGTCAACGACTTTTCATGAGCAGAGAGAAATCGAAAGGAGAGAAAAACTGAGAATAAAGAACGATTTTTTTTTTTTTTTTTTTGGTTTGTTTTATAAACAATAGCTCGTGGTCTTGGACGAGGTACTGTAGCAAAGCAAAAAAGAAATTGACGATGACTAGCCTAGTGCAGGTTTTGTGAGTTTATAGCTATAAATTTATCAAATATATGGTTTGATGTTTCTAGTGCGAATGCTCTAACATGACACATAGACAATTGTGATTTTTTTTTTTTGTAAAAATTGTTGTGTTTTAAGATATATTATCTAAATTTCTCTTTGCAAAAAATTAACATTTTCCTAGTTTTATTTTGTATTTTTTTATTTTAGGATAAAAAGGTGTCCAAAGTTCTTTGAATCCATTATTATTCCCTTGAGTGTATTTCATAGCTAATTTATAACAATATGAATAACTTATTTTATTGGGTTATTTCAACAAGTAGAATTTCAAAAAATTAAATTTAACCAAATAAACATAATAAATTTCGAGATAAACCTAATTAAAATAGTTCATTCATTCCAATCGCATACACTTTTAGAAAAAAGGGTGGGGTTTGTGGTTTGACTGGTTAAGATTGGTGCTGGTTCACCGTTCATGGACATACTTTTTCTTTTTTCCCTCCTTTTTCTTTAATTGATAGAATTTTAAACATCACAAATTCATACATTGATTTGGTTGACCAAAAAAAAAATTGTGTCTTTAACTCTTTATGACTTATCTGAAAATGTGTCACTTTTAAAACGTGATTTAACTCAAAATTTAGAATCATTGGTTCCACTCATATTTTTTATTAGAAATAATTTTCAACTCGTGATTTCAGCTATAATGTAATGAGTTTAGTGTTTACTTGAACTGAAATCATGAATCAAAGACATTCCAGGATACCATTTGACTATCAATACCTCCCAGTTATGACTGAGTATAGATTGTTCTATACCTATTCATTTTGCAAATTTTTTTTTTGCTAAATCTATTCATTTGCAATTGCTTTATATATTATACTATGTATTATATTTTAAATTGTATAATAAGTGCTTAAACTTAAATCTGGATAATCAAAAAATAAGTGCTTAAATCAAATACAATAATATTATATATACTCAAATCTTAAGCGCTTTTTGGGGGATTCTGAGCTTGGATCTCAACTCAAACGAACATCTTGGGCTTCAAAATTTTCTGATGCATAGTTCGTCCCAATTATTTGTATAATTAGCAAAATACGGAACAAACATGTGACAATCAAGGGAAAAAAGTCACCTAAACTAAGATATATAGGATTTTAGGTAAAATTAAGATTCAAGAATAAATATATGTAGGGAGAGCTAGCTGAATGTATATATAAAATTCAAAAGTCAAAATATTAATGTCAAGAATATGAAGGTGAGAAATAATTAAGTTTCTATAGAAAAAGAAAAGAACAGAAAACAAAGTTCATCAGTTTCAACATTGTTTCAATATTATCAAATTCAGAATTTCAGGCATATTCATATGGAACCTTTATGATGTCTAAAAAACTTACAATAAACACAATATATCATGTCTGTGTATGTATTCCCAACATGTCGTGTTTTAATTTTTAAGAAAGGGTAAAACTTAGGTACAGTTCCTTAGGTTAAATATATTAAGTTCCTAGTTAAATTTAAATACATTGAATTTAAATATTTTTGGAAAATATAACATTGTTTATGTTTCATTGATTAATGTAATCATGTGTTTGAATTCAATTTAAGAACCTAATATACCTAACCTAAAGAATTGTACCTAAGTTTTATCCTTTAAGAATTATTGTGTCTCGTATCATGTTGTGTCTATGTCTATACTTCTTTTGTACTGATCATATCATTCCACAAATACATTGAAAACTGATCAGTAAGGTTATTGTTCCTTTGGTTGAACCACGAAGGAATATATATACTTTACACAAAATAGTAATTACATTAATTTATCCAAAAAAAATTAGTTCATTTTTCAAAAAGTAATCACTGAGAAATTAAAAAAGCAGTTATTTTCTATATATAAGGGTAGAGAATTTAGTAAAATATATTTTTTATAAAATAAAAATTTACTTTTGTCTACTTTCAGTAAATAAACACAAAGTTAATTTAAACTCACTGTTTTATGAAAAAGTGCATTGAAAGTACTTTGTAAGCTTATAACACTTAAAAAGATTAAAGGAAATGTTGTATGAGATTGCTATAAAGCTAGCTATAATTTATGGTGCAAAATATTAGATAAGAAATAAAATATCCTTCAAATGTTCGTAGCTGAAATAAAAACAAGGAGGATGACTGAATGAGTAGTGACATGTATAAGATATATAAAACTGAACATCATATTCATATTTTGGTGAAATTTAAAATGATATCGCATTAGGTTTATCCAAAATAGATCTTGGCCCTTGGGATTGGATTTGGTTAAGGGAATATTATTAGGTATTCTCCTGATCGAGTATAATTACGTGATATTCTTTCTTCTCATATAAATGATAAATTCCACCATAAACTTAATAGGTAAAATTCTTTCTTCTCATATAAAAATGGTATATTCTACCATAAATTTAATAGGTAAAAGACTCATTTTTATGTGAAAAGAGAAAATAACCGTCACCATAAATAATAAATTTGATCATAAATTTAATATGTAAGACTTATTTTTATATGAAAAGAGAAAGTAATATAATTACTGAATAATTACTTTTGGGGAATGACTTTTACAAGAGAAATATTCTCCCAACCTTTATTTATTTGTACTTTGGAATCTTTTCACGTACGTTTAATTTATATTTTGGTCATAATATTTACGTGGTAGTTCTGTGATGTTGTGACTTGTGACTTGTGAGACAGTGGAGGCATTGAACTCAATATTCCAAAAATGGGATGCACAAGCGGTGGCGTTGTGGAACACAACTGGAGATCCATGTAGCGGATCTGCCATAGAGGATGAAATTGATTTTAAGGACCAAAGGAATAACCCAGCTATCAAATGCGACTGTACTTACGCAAATGGTACCACCTGCCATATCACACGAATGTATGCCTCTCTCTCTCTCTCTCTCTCTCTCTCTCTCTCTCTCTCTCTCTCTCTCTCTCTCTCTCTCATATTAGGACATGAAAAGAGAATAAATAGCATTATAATTACCAACTTCCATTTAGAAACTATTCTCAATAGAGAATTTTGAATATATTTTAGGCCCATGTTAGTATAGGATTAGCCTAGAGTTAGCTTCTATATATACTCTACCTAGGCTTGGCAATCCCTAGGTGATGCACTTTGACTTACCCTGTTGCATGTTAGGAAACTTCTATGTGATTGGTGTATGCAACCGGGGATTTAGTCTCCAGGGATTGCACCTGGGCATTAACATAAACTGTTTAGCTTATCAGGGGTGAATGTCCTTAGATTACCACAACTGGTTCTGGAGGAGGGGTTAGTTGCATGTAGACAGTCCAAAGGGCTTTTCTTTCTACATTATATATACTAGTCACAAACCCGTGTGATGCATGAGCATGATGTGTGTATGATCAAAACGTTTATAATATTTATTTATTGCAAAAAGTAAAACTTCACCTTTAATTTGAGCATATTCATAAGCATTTTCTATAGGTTTTCTATCATTCACAAAAAACAAAAAAACAGAATGTCTCAAGACTTTATTTTATGTTCCTTGTTAGTATTTGCATTACAAAAAAAACATTACTTGTAGGCATCACAAAAATCTATAAAACCATTTAAAAGTAATTAAGTTTGAAGAACCATAAAATGTTGGATCAAGAGAATCAATTTATTTATCTAATAGTAGACGTGACCAATACAAAAAGCTAACTATTATTCCAAATGTCAAAAAAAAAAAAAAAAAATCATTTACGCAAGAAATTTTGTACGGTTCACGAAATATACCATTAGTTCTTCTAATGGTCACAACTTATTCAAACCGCATAAATAAATAAATTCCATCAAAATTCAACCATCTCCATCAAGATTTTTCCAAAATGCATTAAGATTTGTATGTTTATTGTCGAGCCTTTGAAATTGGAGCTGCCTAGTTAGGAGTTTGGTACTCTTCGTAGTACTTCGGGATTTCTCTAAATCATACAACACAATTAATTAGCATAAAACATTAAATTGAATTACACAATGCTTTAAAAGAAAGCATATGAGCGGAAACTTGAAAAGGTAGTAAACAATCACGCAAATGGGTCTTCCAAATCACAACCCTATGCTTGTCAATTATTGTGAAATTGACTATGCTTGTTCCACATTGAGAGTGTTGGTACCCCAAATGAGATACTAAAATACATTCCTATCTCAAACCTTCTTATCAATTAATTAATAGCAAAATCAATAGCCCAGTACAAATATATAATATAGAGTCTAACGGAACTTCAAGTGGCCAATAAACAACTTGATGACCGTAGAGTTAAGTACAACACATACAATCAATAGTTCACATTTAAGGGAAATCCTAAGGCCAGAAATATTTCCAGTTAGTGTAGTCGGGCCTGGAAAATAGGAAAAATAGCAATTTATGTTTCCTATCAATTATACACGAATTTTAAGTTAGCATCTACTTCCTAGGTGAAGTAGATAGTGCCACAAACACCTTCACTGCTGCAAGAATGGCCACAGGCTTCATGGCTTCACCATCTGGCTCAAAACAAATAAAATGAGTAAACTTCTGATAATTATCCAACATGATTAGCCAATAAAAAAAAATCACAAAATAACTCCCAAAGACACCTTGACAGATATATATATATATATATAAAAGGGAAAAAAAATTAAAAATTCCTCAAGCTAATAAAAAAGTCAGACTTCTTTCCCTATAAAAATTAATTGAAAACTTAAACACATGATTGTGATCAAGCGGCAATCCCTAAAAAATCTAACAATTATAGTGAATCTATGTATAAATAATAATAAAAAAAATCAAATTAAATATCACAAATAGCACATCAATTTTGAGATATCACCCAAAGATCGAACCCTAAAAGATATATTTTTTTGTATGGATATACCAAAAAAAAAAAAATTTACATGCTAATTTCAATAGCCAAAAATAGACCATGCATGGGTAGTGAAAGATAGTCATCGACCAGTTGAGTATGGTGATATAGCTTGGTTTGCGGCACACAGTGAAGGTTGAGATACAGGTTGATTCAGGTCGTGTGATGGAATGGGGATGCCGCAAAAGGGGATGCTCCCTATGGATTAAGATGAAGAAATTATTGATTGTGTAGGGGAAGTACATGAAAAGCCATTGATTTTAGTCGAGAAAGTGGATGTGTGGTTTTCGTTGCTTAGTTGAGAAGGTGAAGGACCAGTGTTGTTTCTATTGATTTATAGTCGAGAAGGTGTGGGGCATTCTACTGTTTTTGGAAGAGGAAGATGAGGCATCAGAAAAGTGAGTGCTGAAGGGGTGGGGCTAGACATCTTCTTTAAGTGTAACCAATGATGGGGAATATTATGGGTTGCTAAGAAGGAAAAAAAGGGAGGGGCATCACATAGAGAGAGAGAGAGAGAGAGAGAGAGAGAGAGAGAGAGAGAGAGAGAGAGAGAGAGAGAGAGAGAGGGGCGTTTCCAAATTTTATGGAGAGAAGTAATTGTATAGATTATAGGCATTGATAGGAAAAGGAAATAAGTAATTAATAGGTGGAAGAGGAATAATTAAATGGGGGAGTGGAAAAAAGGAAATTTTAAGAAGGGAAATAAAATGTGGCATTGAATCGGTAGAATATTTTAGAATATTTAATATTTTATGGATTATAGGCATTGATAGGAAAAGGAAATAAGTAATATTAAAAGTGGAGAGAAATAAAATGGCATTAAATCAGAAGAAAATTTATGGGATATTTTATGCATTATGAATAAGTGAGAGGAGAATTATTAAATGAGAAATGAAAAAAATCAATTGGAATAAATGAGGTGAGAATTAATTGGAAGGAGAGGAGAAGAAAACGTGGGAGAGAGAAAATGGGGGAAGGAAAAAAAAAATCAATTGGAAAATAATTGGAAGAGTGAGAAGAACGTGGGAGAGAGGGAAAAGAGGGAAGGCAAAAAATAATAATAGGAATTAATTGGAATAAATGAGGAGAGAAATAATTGGAAGAGATAAGAAAAAAACGTGGGAGAGAGAAAAGAGGGGAAGTTAAAAAAAAAAAATAAATAATCAATTTAAATAAAAAAAGAGAGAAATAATTGGAAGAAATAGAAGAATGATGTGAAATTTTGTGGGAAGAGGAAGTCTGACGTGGCGGTGTTTGGAGGAGGCTAAAAAAACTCTCTCAGCTTTCGCCTTTTAGTTTATATATATAATAGAATATAATAGATACTCTACTTAGGATTCTTTGTAATAGATACTTTTGAAGAACAAAGATGTAATTGGTAAGGGCTTTAAAGCCTTCACCTACTCCCTCCTTTGAGAAAGTATCTCTTATAACAAAATCACCCATGGAACGATACAATGAGTGAACATCAATTTTTTTTTTTATACTTTAGTTGGAGTTGGTCTAACCAACCTTACATATGATATTCACTTATTGGATTGTAATATGAGTGACTTTTTATGCCATAAAAACTACATTTTGGAGTTTGGACCAAAAGGTGGAGTAACAGTTATTTGTTACTAAGTACAACCAAGGAAAACGACTAGTAAATTTATGATCGGTTATGATATAAAAAAAACCATGGCTACCTCCTTTGGTAGCACATTTTAAGAAATTATCTTCTTTGCTAACAAAAAGCCTACATATGTAAATAATGTGCTTATTTGAAGGGACAAATATCCCTAAAATCTTGGTTCTTACCCTTTATGCCATATGGAAATCAAAGTGTTTGCTCCACATGGACTCCATTTCCATTTGAGATTCACATGTATGGACCTTTAAGAGTTAAGATTTACACAAACTCTGATAGTACATTGTAGAGTATATTGTCTCCTTTAGTGGGCCTCTTTCCATCTTGAGAAATATCACTACAATTCCAATTCCTGGAAAGCTAAAAACCCATTCAATTCTCTTAGAGATGCCATAAAGAATTAAAGATGGCTACTGTCATAAAGAAAAAAGTTTGGGTGCCATTGGCCATCAGCAATCTTACACCTCAAAAGATTCTCACTCAACATTGGAGACATGTCTTCCAAAATGCCATCCGTATAAACTTTTGGTACAAGAGCAGATTGTCTTGAATTCAAGTCCTATTTCACTCTACCTCCCATTTAAAGTTATTCAATGTGTTAGGCCCATTTTTTGAAACAGAGTTTGGGCCCATATGTGAGGGGATTTTCTTTTATTTTTGGCTTATAACAAGTAAGAGATGAGAGATTTGAATCCGAGTTCTCCTCATGAGAAAGACTGGATAGTACCACTGAGCTACAAGTCTCTTCGCATGTGAAGGGAGTGTTAGGATAATAGTTAAGTGATTATATTCACCATTTTCCTATTAGTTTAAGCTTTTGAAACAAGTGATAGTCTATCACATACTGACCTTAACATAGCAATTTGAATAGATAGCATTTTCTTTACTTATTGCAGGCTAACTATTCATGTTTTTTTCCAGGAGAGTGTCTTCCTTGAACAAACGTGGAGTGCTTCCAGAAGAACTTGTGGCTTTGAAATTCCTAACCTACTTGTATGGATTTCCTCACTCTCTGCATTTGATTTATTATAATTGATTCATATTTTCTTTTTCTTTTTTTAAGAAAAAGTATAAAGAAAATACTTATTGGTTATTGAAGATTGTTATAAAATTTCATTAGAATGGAAGATTCAGATTTAGAGTTGATAATTTTGTTCTACATCTGTAGGGAAATTGATCGAAATTACTTCACAGGCCCCTTGCCAGCATTTATTGGAAATTTATCTGCATTGACATATTTGTAAGTATTGAAAGAAGGCATATATATGGTTCAAATTTGTAGCAAAGCTTTACTGCGTATACACATTGTCGCCACATTATTGCTAATATGTAACTTTATGCTTGTCATCTATTAGTGTAGTTTCATGTTTCTTCAGTCACTTAGGCAACATGACGAAACTGTTATTTGCATTTATATTCAGTAAAAACATGGAAAACACATCTGACTTGTTAAGTGCTATATAAACTGTCTGACCATGAATCATTTTGGTTTGGTAGAACCTATGCCTAACATGCCTTGATATTCAATTATCAAGGCTCCTCAAACTCAAATCCTCTGTTACTCCTCCCTTCATAAAGGTTAAACCTTGCATGTAACAGAATTATCATGCATTAGCACTTCTCTTGTTGCCTTAGACATTTACACATTGAACTAGCAACATGTGCTATCTTGGACACTTTTTACATACCAAAATCTTTGTGTCCTTTCCAATTCTGTTTACGATTTATTAGTTTTGACAATTATTTCATTTTGCTAATAATGTTATTTAATACTTCCATACATTGTCATGTTATTTTATGGAAATAATTGATCAATACTGCTGTGGAAATTTTAAAGTATAATTGCTGAGAATATCTGGTTGTTGGTTCTTAGATTTATTGTCTTTTTAACTGTTCAGGTCAATTTCCTACAATGCATTCTCTGGGACCATCCCAAAGGAGCTTGGAAACCTGAAGGAGCTAACACTGCTGTAAGACAATAAAACACCTTATAGTGAAACATCAATTATTCTCTGAAAAAAGAGCATTGATCAAAAGTTTTGTCTTGTAAATGTAACCATCATGGTCTTGGCCATGCCCTGGAGTAGCACTGCGGCCCTTTATTATGATGCAAGTTAATTGCATCTCTAAATTCAGTGGGAAGAAGATGCATATTAAAAGCTTGCACATAATAGAATAGAAAGGAAAAGTGAGGTTTAGGAATTCTGTTTCACAGTAAATGTGGCAAAAGAATACTACTTGTTGTTAGTGGTAATGACTTACCTGAAAATTCTTACAAGGTAGCATCCCAGGCCTAGATACTAGGAATTAAGTTCCTCTAGACTTCTTCGGGTAACTCCACCATAGAGTTCTTAATTTCCTATTAATCCATTTTGAAATGAGTGGATTGGAATCTGGCACATGATAGATAATTTAGACAGTTACCAAATTGGTGATAGTCAACCTTTGTTTAAATGTTAATGACATGGTAAAATCCAATCCATTCATGTCAAATGGATAGATAGAAGTTTAGGAGTTTCATCGTGGAGTTATCCTAAAAACTCTAGAAGATCCTAATCTTAGATACTAGCTATCCTTTCTGAGTTGTTAGTTTGCTATTCGCATCCAAATTGTGTTGTTTTCTAGGAATTGTAAGATTTTTACATAAATAATTAAGTAATCTAGATTCCAATTGTGAATTTCTTGATATGATAATAGGCTCATTGTCCACAAGGAGCATTAAAAGATCCTAACTAGGACTATATTTGATATCATCTCACTAATTTCATTGAAAACATTAACAAATCCGAAGCTTTCATAAATCTCAACTTGAAAATGAAATTTTTTACAAGGCTCATTCTATCTAACATTACTACAGAAGTAACAAAACCTCTTAAATGGCAGGGATAAGTGATAACTTGTATTTTAAGATATTAGTCATCTAGGATCATGAACTTATAATAAATTCCAACTAGTACTATTCTTAATATCATTTAACTAGTTTTTACATACCTGATTCTTAAAATATGACATTGTCAAAATGAGAAATTTTTATGTCACTCATTTGATCTAACATACCCCAAAAAAACAAGAGTCTGTCTTACTATTAGATCCCCAAAAGCTCTTGAATGTCAGTCAAAAGTTGCATTTAATTAAACAGTCAAAGAAATCAATTTTGGAATTGAACTGGGAGAAAAAATCACACCATGTAAATTGTGATGATTTCTTTGACATATAGCTTCTCCGGATATATATCATGCAGGTCTTTATCTTCAAATAATTTCTCAGGAACACTTCCTCCTGAACTGGGTAATTTGGTCAAACTTGAGCAAATGTAAGTTCTAACATTCTTTAACTTCAGTTTATGCATGTGCATGAGTGTGTCAAATAGCAATGTCTAATTTATGTTGGTTTTTGAATTTTGCAGTTACATAAACAGTTGTGGATTGAGTGGTGAAATCCCTTCGTTATTTGCCAACCTGAAAAGCATGCGAGTCATGTTAAGAAAACATCACTGTTGTAATTTTTTTTTTCTCATGTAGATGAAAATTTTATCTATATGGCACTGCTTAATATAGATATGCTTGGGTTTCAGGCAGGCAGAAGACAATCCTTTCACTGGCAGGATACCAGACTTCATTGGAAACTGGACAAATCTAACATCTCTGTAAGCTATCAAAGTTTCTGGTTTCATCGTCAAATGCATTTTATGTGGATGATAAGTTGTAGTTCTCTCTTGATTTATATGCATTCTTCCAAAGCAGAGAAGTATGGCTACTATAATACTACTGTTGAGAAGCTGGTTCTATGTTTTTGTAGGAGATTTCACGGAAACTCTTTTACAGGTCCAATACCATCCAGTTTTTCTAACTTGACCTCATTGGAATCTTTGTGAGTATATATTTTCCAAATTATTGTAATTTCTCTCTGTCTCTCAACAAGACTCGACAGTTCCATAATGTTTGTTTATACATGTGTAGGCAAATTGGTGATATATACAATGTGAGCTCCTCCCTTGACTTTATTAAAAATTTGAAGTCCTTATCTAACCTGTAAGTTAACACACCCCTCCATTCACTCATATGCTATTAAAGTGAGAGTCTCTCCAACTTATTTTTTTGCATCTCTCATCTCTCAACTTTTGAGATTGAGTAGGCCCGATTTTAACATATACAATCTAAACTCGTTCACCTATGCACTAATTATCCATTGTTATTTTCTTCCTCAGATTTCTAAGAAATGCTTTGATAAATGATAGTATTCCATCTGATATTGGAGAATACCAAAGTTTACAAACACTGTAAGTTCCAATGGACAGTTAAACTTTAAATGCTGAACTGATTGCTGAAACTTCTTTCTGTTCTATTTGTTTAATTTGATTTTTCACTTACTTTTGCAGGGATTTGAGTTTCAACAACTTAACAGGAGAAATACCAAGTGGTTTGTTCAATATAAGTTCTCTTCAAGACTTGTAAGTATGCCTTTGCCTTCTTGTTTTTCCTTTTCCTTGCAACAGAAGGATTCAGAGTTACAAACATGGGACCTACACCCAACCCGTCCCTTTACCACCTAAACCAGGGCTGGCTTTGCCCCCATTGCTTGAAGATCTTGATTTATGCCCTCTTTTGGACTTTTGTTTTAGCCATAATTCCCTCTCTACCCCCCCTTTGTTTTTATTCTCCTATTCTTACACGATATCAAAATTGTTAGGTTTCTTGGAAACAATAGTCTCTCTGGAATCCTTCCTAGCATAAAGAATGATAAACTTCAGAATGTGTAAGTTCTCTAAACATAACAATATGTCTTCCCTCTGGAATTTTTCTGTATGTGTGTGTGAGTATTTTAGTATGCTTTAAACTATTCATTTTTAAGTTTCACGAATCTCTATGTGTGTAAGTGTGTTTGAGACAAAAACATGTAAATTTTCCATGATGTGGGACAATATAATGTGCCTACTCAACACTGTCCACATTCCTCTGTGTGTAGAGATTTGTCCTACAATCGTCTGTCTGGAAGATTTCCCTCATGGGTAGCTGCATCCTCAAACTTACAAGTGTATGTCTCTCAAGTGATCGCACTCTTTTTTTTTTTTCATCTCTTTTTCTAAATTTAACACCTAGATTTGAACACCAAGTGTTATTGACATAAACCCAACTGGCTTATTTTTTTGAATTGTATATATAAAATTGATGCCACATGAATGTAGTTAAAGAATCAAATTAATTTATTAGCCATAGTAATTTAAAGATTTTTAAATACCAGTTAGAAATAACATAATCTATACTATAATGTAAAACCGAAACTTTTTGACTTTTGGCTGACTTAATAATATTGCGTCATATAAGCTTTTGAGTTCTCACAACTTTACATCTCATTATTTTAATATATATATATTTTAATTGAATTTAAATTTTATTCTATAATTAAACATCTCATTAGAATCTTGACATATTATATTTTCTTTAATAGAAATAATATATTATTCCATATATATAAACACAATCCTAATAAATGCCTAATATTATAATATATTTTATATATAAACACAATAATAATAAATGTCTTTTAATAATTATCAATTTTCATATTTAGATAAAATATAAAAGACAATAAAAATCATAGTTAGACCAATAATTTTTTAGATTTAATTTTAATTCATTCGATAATTACCATTAAACTTGAACCTGACTTATTTCATTCTATAGGTGTCTATTCTACTGCTTCTGGAACTAATGATAGGCTACCTCAAAAGAAAACTAGTAATGCTTTATTTAAAAAAGAAAAAGAAAAATCATGTTAAATACATATGCATCGTGGAAACTATTTCCATTAAGTATTGCCAGTCCTGCATATACATATATATTTTTTCTTTTTCTTTTTAGGTCATCTCAAATGTCCATATATTATATATATATCCCTAACCCCTAACAATACCCTTCACTATACCTCGATGGGTGTTAACTACTGGATTTTGAACAATGCTGACTTTAAGAGCCTAACGGCTTGTTTATGAATATCTGCTGTACCAATGTTTTAATTTATTATCCTATATATCATCTCAAAAAAGTATCAGGAGAGATGGTGACAGCTGATCATGAGATAAAATTATGTAGGAATTTGGTGGCAAACAACTTCATATTTGAAAGCTCAAACATAAGGTGAGTAGTAGTTCCTCTCACCCTCATTTTAACAAACTGGTCCAATAAAAGTAGGCATGAGAAGGAAAGTGATTACCATTTCACATCTTTAGTCGAATCGAATGAATTCTTTTATGAAATTTGTTAATTTGGAAAAGCTGTAGTCATTTTCTGTGTTTGCAGTGTTTTGCCAGGACTGAATTGCCTCCAAAGAAATTTCCCTTGCAATAGGAATTCTCCAGTCTGTAAGTTATTTCTGTCTTATACTTTATTATGGAATATGACGAATTGATGAGGCATAGCCTGTCATGATTGACAGGGCCACAGCATTTTCCCATAGGATGTTGGGATCATATATAGATCGAAACTGATCAAACTAATCTACAAACCATAAAATTGGATACCTTCCAAATTTGCTTGAATGTTGTGGAGCCAAGCGATATTCGACAAATGAATAGTATTTCATGTATATGCTAAAAAAGTATGTTCATTTTTTTGAATAAAGAAAAAAGAAGAAGTATCTAATTCATCCTTCCCTAACAGTTTCCTTTGATTGAATGGCCGAATTTTTACAAAACCTGATATTATTATTGCAGAAAGTGGGTTAGACCCTATTAATCTTGATAGGAGTAGGTTGTCATGGGTTATCCCTTCAGTTTCTTATTTATTTAATTCAATATCATGTTATGGAAAATTGCATTGCATCTCTGATAGTATTTTTCTCTATTGATACTTCATTAAAATATCATAAATGAAATCATTAAGGGGATTAAACACATTTACGGTATAGTCACAATGAGAAAGTTGAAGTAAGAAGGCAGGCTAGCTTATGTTAATTCTATAGATGTCAAAAGAGAAACAAGAAAGTCATACTGGAATTGGCTCTATGGAAGCTCTTAAACTTGGATGCTTATTGACAAAATAAGTATGCATGAACTTTGCTACAACTTGGAAAGCCAGAAATTTACCACCTTGTGCCTTCATCTTTTTAAGAGCCTTTACTCTAGGATGGGCAGAAGCAAGCCCTTGTTATTTAATACATGCTTGTGTGTATTACAAGAGAGGGAGAGAGAGAGAGAAGCAAGTTGTTGCTTGCTGTAAGCCAGAATGAATGGTATATGTATAGTCCCAAATTTGTAAAATATATTGCATTGGCTTGTAACTTCAACATAATGACACTCTTCCAACCCCTAAAATCAACCTGACAATATTTATTCAGAACAGAAAGTTTAATTAGCTTCTTTATCAGTAAGTGAAATTGATTGAATCATATCATCTAATAGTGTGTGTAGGAAAATAGAAAGCAATAATAGTAGAGAGTAGAGAGAGCGGAAACAAAGAGATACTGAGGTTCGGTCATGAAGACCTACATCCACACACAAAAGCCCTTGATGGCTACATTTTTACTATATAATCTTGTTATTACAATGAACTCCTTAACAACATATTTATAGGAGTCTAACCCTAGTCTAACCCTGAATGGTTTATGTGTAGTGCCTACTTTGTGAATTCAATTATACTTGGAAATGAAAAGTAAAGTATGTTGCATCTCTCTCTCTCTCTCTCTCTCTCTCTCTCTCTCTCTAAGTATTAGTTTTAATATGATAACCTGAATGGTTTATGTGTAGTGCCTACTTTGTGCATTTCAATTATAATTGGAAATGAAAAGTAAAATATGTTGCATTGGCATGTAACTTCAACATAATGACACTCTTCCGACCTGCAAAATCAACCTGAAAATATTTATTCCGAACAGCAAGTTCTTTTATCAGTGAGTGAAATTGATTAAATTTATATAATCTAAAAGCTTTAGTATAAATCTACAAATAATTTATATAATCATTGATTTTGAAGTTGTAATTATCAATCACAACAAGTGTAATCATAATGATTCTACAGATGCAAACTTCTCAATCAAGTGTGGTGGAAGAGAGATATCTGCTCAGGGTATAGTGTACGAGGATGAAGACTCATCATCCTTTGGTGCAGCATCGTTTTATGTAACTAATACAGAAAAATGGGCAATCAGTAATGTGGGGTTGTTTTTTGAGAGAAATATTCAAAGTTATGTTGAAAACACTTTGGCACAAGTTATTGGAACTAAAACCCCAGAACTTTACCAGTATTCAAGGATGTCCCCCGGATCACTTAGATACTATGGCCTAGGTCTTGATAATGGTCTTTATAATGTAAGCTTGTTTTTTGCGGAAACTGGTTTTGATGCTCGAAGCTCTCAAACTTGGAAGAGTCTAGGGAGGCGTGTATTCAATATCTACATTCAGGTAACTATAGATTGCTTTAGAGAAAAAATATAATTTATTCTCGACTAAAGATCATTACCTCCTTGTGTAGAGTTTCTATAATGAAAATTCTATTTATTTTCAAAGAGCTCCATTTTAATTCATTCAATTAGAATTATTAAATTCTCCTGTAATTTGTTTTCTAGGGTAATCTTGAATTGAAGGACTTTGACATATCAAAGGAGGCAGGTGGGGTTGAAAGAGAAATTCAGAAGAATTTTACGGCTAATGTGTCAGAGAACTATCTTGAAATTCATCTATTTTGGGCTGGTAAGGGCACTTGTTGCATACCTGTTCAAGGTTATTATGGGCCACTAATTTCAGCGATTCATGTTGCTTCAGGTAATGTGTATGATATAATTTATGAATTGATGTGTGATGTTTTTTATATGCTTCTTTGTTGCTAACTACTACTGATAAATAATTGCTCAGATTTTGTATTTACTGTTCCTGGGATTCTACCAAGCACTCCAGGAGAGAAAAGCAAGTTTGGTTTGATTGTAGGTATTGCAGTCCCTGTTGGAGTCGTGACCTTGATTTTGATATTTGCAGTTTTCTACATGAAGAGAAAATCACTACATCATGATGAGGATGGTAAGAGCATAACAGCAGTAGTGGAGGTACCAGTGATATACAGCCTAAGAAATGGACAGTGATGGACCCTGTACCACTCACTTTTGCCTAAAGTTCTACTTTCTCTCTGATATTTGAAAAAGCTAAATCCTAGAATAGGTGTTAGAAAAGTGTCAGTACTATTATTGCTTGTATGATGATATGGATCCTTTCCATGAAAGGGAATAAGGGTTCCTGGCCTAAATAGTTTTGGGATGTCGTATAGTATGAGACAAGCTTAAAGTTTCTGCATAATTTATATCTTTTAATTCCAATCCTTTGTTACTGACCCCCCCCCCCCCCCACCAAAAAAAAAAAAAAAAATGAACATTTTCAAATTATATAACAATGACAATAATGAAGAGTTCAAATCAGTTTACTAGACCTTCTCTTGCTTGAACCTGCAGAGTTTCTTGGAATGGGCCCCCGACCAAACACTTTTAGTTATGCTGAGCTGAGAAGTGCGACAGAAGACTTCAACCCTTCAAATAAGTTAGGAGAGGGGGGATTTGGACCTGTTTTCAAGGTAAAGTACATTAGTATATGTAATGTTGGATAATTACTTGACATTTACATTTGACAACAAAATTAAGTCAGCGTAATCATTACCTAAATATTATTAAGAGAAACATTCATAGAACAACATAGTATTGTTTCTTTTTTGGTTAATTAGTATAATATTTTTTTCAACCCCACCCAAAATAAATAAATATAACAATTTTTTTTTTGCATGGAACTAAATTAAAAAACTAAAAAATACTTGTAAGAGAGTAATTGCTTTTACATGCAAATATAAATGCTTCCAAAGGCTAAAAGAAAAAGGCCAAGGTTTTATCTTGAACATAGGATTATTTGTAATTGCCTATCTTAAACATTTTAGCTACAGTCAGTAATAAAGTGTTGCAATGGTATTTATCAATGTTGATTTAAAAAGTAAGGGACTAGCGCAACGTTCAAGGGAGCATACCAACATTCGTTTTGTTGAACCAAAAAAACCCTGAATTGCACTTTTCATATCACTGATTTTTGTAACTTCACAGGGCACACTATCTGATGGGAGGATAGTAGCCGTGAAGCAACTATCGGTAACATCTCACCAAGGGAAGAGTCAATTTGTAACTGAAATTTCTACCATATCTGCTGTGCAACATCGCAATCTTGTGAAATTATATGGATACTGCATTGATGGAGATAGGCGCCTTCTGGTTTATGAATATCTTGAAAACAGAAGCCTTGATCAGGCACTATTTGGTATGAACATACTGTATACTCATATTACACCTTCCATGCTTAGGGCCCATAAAATCAGAAATCATGCAATTATGAGAAATATTTGATTATAACATTATCATTTTGTTGCTGAAGACCAAGAAAAAAACTTGATCATATTTCATTAAATTGAATCATTTTTTTTTTTTTTTTTAGAAATTCTAATCTAAACTCACACACACATATATTTTGAATATCTTGGGGATCGAACCCACACCCTCATTGATTTCTTGCTATTAGAGCAACAAAATTGCATATGAGATTTTATCAGCAGTAATTATATATGACAAACTATTTTTTAATTATCATTAGGTATTGTCAATAAATCTGCAATGAATCTGCCTATGTTTGTGTGTTTAGTGTTATATATTTCGTTTACAATTGGTTCCAAGCCCGAAAAATAGGAGGGTTGTAGAGGTTTATGGCCAATATAAAATTTAGTTATTTTATTTAATTATGAATAGATCCACTACAGATCTAGGGGCGTCCCATACTAGCGATGTGCTGCATCAGACCCTGAATGTAGTGAAATGTTGAATAGGTTAGATATTGCTTTCCCTTTAATTGACAAGCTACATTGGCACCGGGGTGTAGTGAGAAATTGGCAAGAGTGGACGAGTGTTGAAAAATAAGTTAATCTGGAAGAATAGGTTTTGTACAGGCACTTGGAATATAGGATCTTTAACGTGGAAACTAATGGAAATAGAAAATACAATGACTAGGAGGAGAATAAACATAGTGTGCCTTTAGGAGACTGAGTGAGTATGTGAGAAATCTAAAGATATTGAGCATACATTATATAAATTATGGTAGTCAAGATAAGATATAAATAGAAATAGGGTAGGGATAATCATATAAATGTCTTAAATGAAAAAGTTGTTGAGATTAGGAGGATAGGGGGTAAAATTTTGTTAATAAAACTTGTTTTAGGAGAAGAGACAATTAACATAATTAGTGCATACATTCCTCAAATAGAGTTGGAAGAATCCATTAAGCAAAAAATGGAATTCCTTTGAAGTATAGATTAAGGATATGTATGACAAAATTGTAACTAGTGCGACAAAAGGAGGCATCACAAGTGCGTTTTCCTATCACTGTAGGTTTGCATCAAGGATCAACATTAAGTTCATATTTCTTTGTGCTGACTCTGGATGAGCTCATTAGATCGATTCAAGATGAAGTCCCTTGATTTATGCTTTTGTAGATGATATAGTTTTAGTGGATGAAACTAGATGTGGAGTTAATGTCAAATTAGAAATTTGGAGAGATGTTTTAGAATGTAAAAGCTTTTGGCTAAGTAGGACTAAAGCAAAGTACATAGAATGTAAGCTTGCTAAAATTATAAATAAAAATGAAGGAATTGTAATACTTGATGGTCAAGAGATACCAAATAGTGAGTGCTTTCGATATCTTAGATTAACAATTCATAAAGATGAAGAGATTGAAGAGGATTTGAATCATAGGATAAGAACAAAGTGAATGAAGTGAAGAAGCGGATCATGAGTATTGTGTGATCGTAGAATACTTATTAAGTTAAATGGAAAAGTTTATAAGATTGCTATAAGATCTGTTATACTCTATGACACAAAATGTTGGGATATGAAGAAGTAACGTGTTCATAAAATGACTGTAATTGAAATGAGAATGTTAAAATGGATAAGTGAAAATACAAAGAAAATAAGCTTCGAAATGAAGAACTTCACTTATAGATAGGGGTGAAGAATCACATCATGAGTATTGTGTACATCGTGGAATACTTATTAAGTTAATGGAAAAGTTTATAAGACTGCTATAAGATTAATTATACTATGGGATATTAAGAAGCAACATGTTTATAAAATGAGTGTAATTGAAATGAGAATGTTAAGATAGATAATGAAAAATACAAATAAAGATAAGCTTCGAAATGAAGAAGTTTGCTTATAGATAGGTGTGGCCCCTATTGATGAAAATGTGAGAGAGAGTCACTTGTGATGATTTTGTCATGTGCAGAGGAGAGCGATTAATGCATTGGTGAGGAAGAGTGAGTTGATTCAAGTCAAGGAAATTAAAAATGGTAAAGGAAGACCTAAAATAACATTTGTAGAAGTACAAAAGAATAAATGTCAATTAAGGCGGTAACAAAGAGTATTTTTTTAGATAGGATAGAATGGTTGAAAAGAATATATGTGGTCGATCCTGATTAATATGTGGAGGATACATAGCCAACCCCAAAGTTTTGAGACTAAGGCGTGGTTGTTAGATCACTAAATATTGTCAATGACATTTTGGACCATTGCCAAATATTTTAAAGTATAGCTAAAATCTCATATGACAAGATGTTTTTTCACCACAACATATAAAAAGATTTTTCTAAACCTTGATGGTCTCTGTGGCAATATCCATATGGAAGCTTTGATTTATTATTTCTCAAGTAACTCCTAAATTAGAATTTGGAATGTGAATGATAACTCTTAAATTTAATTGGATTATGCAGGAAAAAATAACTTGCGTCTTGAAGGCCTACTCGCTTCAGTGTTTGCTTGGGAACTGCAAGAGGACTTGCTTATCTCCATGAGGAATCAAGGCCAAGGATTGTACATCGAGATGTGAAGGCTAGCAATATTTTGATTGATGGAGAACTATGCCCCAAAATATCAGATTTTGGATTAGCAAAGCTTTACGATGACACAAAAACCCACATCAACACCCGAGTTGCAGGGACTATGTAAGCTCCTTATTCACTTTCTCCAAGCCATTCTATCTTTAATTGCCTGTTTTATATTGTATCAAAGTCCATACTGCAGTTTAAGGTATAGATCTTTATATAAGTATTTGACAATCAATCAATAATCATTAGATTCATTTGAAGAATGATTAATAACTATTACAAACGTGAGGATGGTCCTGGAAAGTTCTTTTGCCTTTTGTTTTCATTACTGATAATCAAGTCACATGTGATAATTGAACCTTGTCAGATGCCCTAATGGTTTTGAATAAAACTTTTTAATTTTAAATCTTGTAGAGGCTATTTGGCACCAGAATATGCAATGCGTGGGCACCTGACTGAGAAGGCTGATGTTTTCAGTTTTGGTGTTGTTGCTTTGGAGATTCTCAGTGGGAGGCCAAACTCAGACAATAGCTTGGACACTGAAAAAATTTATCTCCTGGAATGGGTACGGGAAAGAAATTAAATTTATCCCCTCTTTTTCCCTTTCTTAATTCACCATTGTTGAAAATAAATTCTTATTTATTCTCCTTATCATGGATCAATATAACGTTGTCAGGCATGGACTCTACATGAAAATAACCGGAGTTTAAGGCTGGTAGATCCCACATTAACAGAATTTGATGAAGGTGAAGTCGCTCGAGTGATAGCAGTGTCTTTCCTGTGCATACAGGCATCACCAATGATGCGGCCATCCATGTCCCGTGTTGTGGCCATGCTTGCAGGAGATATTGAGGTAGGTGTTGTTACATCAAAGCCGAGTTATTTAACTGATTGGAATTTTAAAGATATAACAAGCAACTTTTTGAGTGAAGAAGATAGAAAGCAACGTGGTGATAATAGTAATTCTAATAACCAACTCGGTGATCCAACACCTTCTCCTTTAAATGTCATTGAGACCATGTTAGGTGGTATTATTGGAGATGGAAGGTGAAAACATTTGTCTTTGCTGTAGTCACTCAGTAACACTGCCTTCGCCATTTTAGGCACTTCAAAGTTCAAACTCTTTATGCTTGACTAGCTTTAATTTTCTGCATATGATATATCTGATGATATATGATATGTCCTATTGGTATAGACTGAGATGTTTGTAATGTATTGTATCATGCTTTTCAACCAACAATGAAATTGTTCTTCTTGGGGAAGTTATTGCTGCATAATATGGATGTGAAATTATATGTTAGACAGTAATAATTTTACTATCATGATTTTATAATGATGTTTCTAGTCTTCTTCTCACTGCACTCTACTACAAGCATCCTTTGGGAATTGAATCCAAACCTTTCCCTATGGAGAGGGTCAAAAGTATCCCTTGAACTATGAGGTGTCCATTAAAAATTTACATATGATGTACTAAAACTAGGGATGCTATGGTCCATGGCTGGGTTTAAGATTTTTGCCAATGACCATAAGCCTAATACCAAACTGATGCTCCATTGTGTTATAAGGAACACGAGGGAAGTCAATGGGTTACTAACCTACTGATTACTGTGATAGGTTTTTGGGAGTAAACAGTTTGAAAATATATTATGAAAAATGTTGTATTCCTAGAATAATTTGTTAGGTTTTTAGGTTGTCTAATTCCATGACAAGGGTTGTATTAAAATAATTGTTTTTGGGTGTATTTCATTGCTTGTAAAAGTCTTACATACTATCTAGAAGCTGCTTGAAGAATGATTAATTTAGAATAATTTCTCTCAAGTGAAATCCCACCTCGCTCAAGCGAAAGGCAAACTCGCTTATGCGAAATCAAGTCTCGCTTGAGTGAAATAACAATCAACTCAAGACTTTGCATGTCACTAGGGAGATTGTGGAATGCTTGATAGATTGACACTATTGGGGTCAATAGTGTCGTTCTACCCACGTGGGCGGCTCTTGACAGGCTTTTCCGGGTACAATTCGAATGCCATAAAAGACTTTGGCTTACTACACTGGGCATCATTTGGTTTTCAAATGAGATGATCAAAGGTCCGGTCCAACCAAATGGTATCAAAGCTAGAGTCATGGGTTCGAGCTGTGGGAGCATTATGTTGAGGGAGGGATTGTCGAGGTCAACAGTATCGCTTTACCCACATGGGAGGCTCCTGACATGCCATGCCAAATGCGATTCAAATACTATAAAGGTGGTTAGGACAAACTATTCAACAAAAGTCATGCTACTGGGTGTAAGAAGGAAGGTAGTTTAATGAAATTTTGATGGAAATGTCCATAATGTTATTTATATTTTACAATTTCTTTTGTAATTTCCTATTTTAATATTTGCCTCTCACATTACCTAATAGTACCTCATTATTTTTTTATACTCTTTAATTTTGGTAACTGAATCTTATTGTGTCTTGGGAAATTATGTTTTCACACCCACCTTTGTTATTTGCGCACCAATAGTGTGGAAATAACAGAAGTTGGTGTGGAAATAACAATCACCTTGTGTCTTACACTAAACTAATCGTAAACCCGTACGATGCACGGGAAACCTAATGAAAATGAGATCTAAAAAAATATTGGGTTATTTTTTTCTCTTTTTTGTTTTTAATTTTTTTATTTTGATATTTAGTTTAAGAGAATATTTCAATTTTTATATCAAACTAAAATAAGAAATAGCTAAAGCAACACTATTAATTTATTTTAATGATTTTTCCATTACAAATTATTTCCATTGGTAACTTCATACCCACTTTGTTTGCAAAGAAACCTACTTTAACCAAAGAGTAGCAATGTTCGAAACAAAACGAATTTACATACAAAACCAAAATAGATTTGCTCATAACCATATTGGAAGCTAAAATAAAGCTGTTTATTAAGCTAATAGATACAACCATATTTTAGATTGGGCAAATTGTTTTATTTTTATTTTTATTTTATATATATATATATAAGTTTATCTTGGACAAACTTTGAATTGCTCATAAATAATATTAAAATACCTAAAAATTGAGTTACATTAAAGTTTGATTATAAGAGAAAAATTGTACTCCTTTTAACATCATTAAATAGAAGATCTCCATGCAAGACAATTTGGAATTCCTAGAGCAACCTAACCGTACCTATGTAACAACTCCATTGTCAAAACAACTCAATAATCGTATCAATTTTTTTTACAAACTCATTTGGGAAGGCTGCGTTGCAAATACTTTGAATTTTTTCTGTGGCAATCTCAAACATTTGGAACTTCTTGTTGAAAGCGAAGAGATATGAGAGATACCACCACCATGCCCAACCTACGTCCACTCTCCAACTTTGCTATTGTGGTAGGTTCTAGAAATTACACTAAGCCATCGACTTTGAAGATCTCAGTTTGGTTTCCACACCTTCGTTGTTTGCCCAAATCCCTACCGATAAAATTATAAGAAAAACATCCAAGAAAATGCACACATCTTAGTGCATGACTATGTAAAATACAATGATAGACCTCCACAACTTGAAACACTTGAGCATATTATAATCTAAAGAAACTGAGATATAAGATTTAATAGTTCACAATGATTATTCCATAAAAAATGAAAAACAAAAACTACAACGTTTTCCTTTATTACACATACGCAAATAAACCAATCCTACCATAAATGACTAAATGACTTAGATTTTAGCTCGAATATAAGAAAGTTATAAATTAGTAAATAAAAAAACTGAAAGTTCAAAATTTACATGGAACAAAAAAAAGCACTTATTTTGTCGATAATCCACGGACACATCTCATAGCATAATCAAGCATTTCTACTCATTAATACAAATTAGAGAAACTTTCAGGTTGGAGCAATAAAAGAAATCCTTGTCAATAGACATATCTAAATTCGTAAATGCACTTCATACTTATATCACTCTATTCCCTTTTAGGGCTAATTCACTTTAAAGTACAACAATGTTTAAGAACTAATGCTCAATGCATTGGCAAGAACTTATATATGTAGTGCAAGGTTATAAGCAGAGAGAAAGACTATGTGCAATTCATCTTTGGTAATTCCAAAGAAGAATAAACCAGAGAGACTAAATTCTTTTTTTGATGAATCAATTAAAGCAAGTTTTTATTGGCCCGTGCAATTCTCGAACTTGTGACCTTTGCGGTATTAGCTCAACGCTTTAACCAACCCAGAGAGACTAAATTCTCACATATAGAAAATAGCATTTGATACCTTTTCAAATTTATTCCACTCAAATACTATTAATAAAATTGAAAAACACTAACCTGTTTCTTTGTTGCCCAGTTGCTGCTCCCTTCTATTATAATAACTAATCGTAGACCCGCGCGATGCGCATAATTGTCTTCATACATAAAATGATCTTTTTTAATTGTAATTTGTATGAAATGATCTTGCATGATAAAAACTATTTTATTTAGTAAAAATGTAAGGAAATTTCATTAAGAAATACATACAACATGTGCCGCTCCCTAATTCAAGTAAATATAAATAATAAATAATTGCAAATGTTGATTACCTATGCTTATTCTCGTTAAGTGATTTTCCAGTCAGGTGCAGGCACAAAACAACAATACCAAAGGACTGACAATTTAAAACATTATTCTTAACATATGATATTATTTTGATTATTTAAAAGATAGTAAATAATTTTTTTGTTATGTAGAAATGATTATTTCCCAATTTCTAATGAAAGATAGAGAAGAATGTTACATTTAATTTGATAATTGGAACAATTTCTACCATAATTTGTTTGCTTGGTAGATAAGGATCGAATTTCTTCAAAGTTTCAGCATGTTAACCCCATTTTAGTTTTACTCGCCCTTGATATGAATTGTATTCTCTAACATTTTTTTTTTTGTGTAGTAGTTATATTAGTGGGTTATTTCAATTGTATTGAATTTAACGTATTTTCATGTGGTAATTGAAAGGTTTTTAAACTGTTCTGTCTAAGTAATAATTTTTTGCTTTAATATTAATTAATAGCATTATTGTTGTTTATGATGTTTGCTAACACATTTTACTGCCAATCAATGGTGATGAGCAATATTGGGTCTTTAGAGATGCTTGTTTTCTTAACATACAATCAGATAAATGTCCGAATACCAAGAGTTATTGATACAGCTAAAAGATATGTTAGTTTAGAATGGAAAAAGAAGCACTTCAATATGCCAAAAAAAAAAAAAGCAAAATACTATCATTGAGTCTATATATTAATTATCTTATATTGGTATATGTATTTAACTTATGTATGTATTGTTGTTATTCCAATATTCTTTAAAGTGATGTCAATGGTATGTACCATAATATAATACCTTTTATCTTCTGTGCAGATGTCAATTGATGTAATACATTTTTTCTTCTCTTTCTCTCTGCTCTCTAGGCAGATAATAGTTTCCTCTATATGGGACAATAAATTTTGAATCCTGGGAAAACAATGTTCCTCCAGTCCGCCACTGCAACACATTTTTTAGCTAATATTTAAAAGATGCCTGAATTTTTTTATAAGGAAATAATTTCTTAAAAGCATAAAAAAGACACAATCCAAATATATTGAAAGTATACAGTAGTCGTACAATAACAATTATGCACAGATGAATATAGGCCTAAGTAAGGATTTGGCAGAAAACCGTGTGTGAAATAACAACTGAGTATTTCATTGTGTGGCTGAAAAGAGAAGCACCGTGTATACTCACCAAGAGGAAATCAACAACAATCGTCTGAGAGAGATTCATCCTCTTTCTTATACTCACCAAGAGGAAATCAAGCACAAACCGTCAAAATTGCACCAAGAAAAACCGATATGAAAGAATTACAAAAAATAACATGATCATTTTAAATCCAATGATCATTTAAAAAATTACAAAAACTGCATTGAATTGAAACAGAAACAGATCATTGCAAAACTCTGTATGGCCACTTCTTTCCGGAATAAAACTCTGCATGTGGTTCTCTCTCAATTGCTTGTTTCAATCTTCCTTTTTTGTTCACATTTTTCCCTTCACCTTTGGAATATTCACGGGCCTTTAGCAGTTGCAGAACTAAGATCGATAATGCGAAAAGAAAAAATTACAGGTGAGACAAATAACTTTCTGATAGGAACAAACCCACAAAGGCAATCGGACATGAAGCTTAGGGAAGCACACAAAGGTGTTTAAATAGGAGATTGGGGTGCAATCAATCGGGGAGATGAGGAGGTGAGGGAAATGAGGAGGTGAGGGAGATGAAGAGGTGCGGGAGTTGGAAAAGAATATGAAAAGGGAGAGAATTAAATAGAGGTAAATGTTAAAATGTAAAAGAGAAAGAATTAATTAATTAGAGAATTAAATAGAGGTAAATGTTAAAAGGTAAGAGAGAAAGAATTAGGGGGAAGGGTGTGGGAATAGGAAATCTGATGTGACATCTTTAGGGAGAAAGCTAAAGCTTCACCTATTAGTTTATACTAGTCGCAAACCTGTGCGATGCACCTTTTTTTTTTTTTTTTTTTTTGTAGTTCAAAATGTTGTTGACAAGATCGATAAAGAGACTTTACGAATTGAATTTAGGAAAGATCCCGCTTTTTGGTTTAAAAAAATAACTAAAAAAGTATTTACCATACGATAATTAAAATTTAATATAATGTAATTTTTCTTTTGGCATAAGTTGAATATAGTCCAATTTTTATAAAAAACGATTCATGTTTATATTTACCATGTGGATCATGTTTCTATCCAAAAATAAAATAAATGATACTTAAAATAAGAAGAAGGACAAATAAATACATGAGCACATGATTATATAATCAAACCTATATAATTTTCATAACTCATTTCAAGCTCACATAGTTTCATTATAACAAATCCATACATCTTTCTCCATTGCCAGCAACAAAATTAAATGAAATACATAAGAAAAAAAAAAAAAAACTCTAAAAATCTTGATGAAAATTGATAATTATGATTATTATTAAAAGATATTTATATTGTGTTTATATATGGAATATATGTTAGTATTAGACATTAATTATGATTGTGTTTTATATATGGAATAATATATTCTTATATTAAAGAAAATATGATGTGTCAAAATTCTAATGGAAAGGTTTAATAATAGAATAAAATTTAAATTCAATTAGAAAATATATATTAAAATAATGAGGTGTAAAATTGTGAGATTTCAAAAGCTTATGTGGCGCAACATGATGAGGTCAACCAAAAGTCAAAAAGTTTCGGTTTTACATTATAGTATAGATAATAGATTATTTGTGCAAAAATGTAACCTGCACAATTTAGAAACTAACTGGAATTATTTTACTAAACCAAATGCCTAAATATAATAATTGTTCAAATTATTATAAGATACAGAAGAAAATTATAAAGATACTCCTTTTAAGCTTAAAGTCTCAATGCAAATTTCAAATATATGTTCAATTGTTCATCCTGTTACTCCTTTTAAGCTTAAAATCTAAATGCAAATTTCTAATAAACGTTCAATTGTTCATCCTGTGAGCAAAGGTAAGGTGCGAGGATGAGCATGCTTTGTGAGAGCAAATTCCAGCAATACACAGTATGCAAAAATATGGACCCAATTAAACTCATCAATAAGCAAAAGAACTGTGAGAGGTGTATTTGGCACATAAACTTCCACTGATACATTGCACAGTTGCATCATAAAAACTAACTTTGTGTGTGTGCGCCCATCAGCCCATGGGTAAATAGGAGTGAATGAACCTATCAAAAAATCAAATAATTTTCAAGTTCCAATTTCAAGAGCTATTATAAAGAATCCTTATCCTTCTTCTAATTCAATCATATTGCCACATATTCGGATAAACAGATTTAATAAATTCCATTACTCCTCCATATGCAATTGGTACGAAGCATAGCAATCATGATTTCAAGAAAAATCATAAAGAGCATCTGGGAAGAATATCCAAACCTTTTATGTTTCTAAGGAGCCAAACAAACAAATACCCAAACAAATATAAAAACCCAAACAATCTATAAAAATAAATAAATAAATAAAGATAACACTCAAATCCAACATTATAAAATTTGGTAATGTGAAATAAATAGAAAAATAAAGTTAAAGAGAAAGAGAAGAATATACACAGTCAACAATAGGCACTGCCTTGGTGACCACAGGATGGAGAAGCAATGGAAGGGCCAACAGATGGTGCAGCTTTGGTCGTTGAAGGCTATGATTCGTTTAATATAGTATACCCCTTGAATTTGAAATGGGTATAGGCTAACTATACAATCAATTGTCTATATTGATTCATTGACAATGCATATTTTCTACAAACTCCAATTGTTCATTTGATAAAACAACAGAGTTTTTGTCTAACTTGAAAGCATACCAAGAAGTAAATACAACTCAAGTAATCAATATTAGTATAATGATGAGACATCACATATACATTATTTATATATTTAAGAGGAGCCAAACTACAAATTCTCTGTTAGTAATGCAACCCTTTTGGGGTTTCTAATAACACAAAAGTTTCAGCACAAAAAACGTATAGTAAAATAAAGAATGCACATTACTAACACCGTAACACATTATGAAAACTAAATAGGCATTTCGGAGAACACTTTGGGGGTAAGATCAAAAGAGACGTGAGGTGACAAAAAAGGTAGAGAGATGAGGCCAAGCAACAAACAACCTAAAAGCCCTTTCAAGTGATTCCAGACTGAACCAATAATTTTAGCTTGAGCACAGGTTCAACTCCGTATTGCTTGCATTCTACAATATAAAACATTGACTGTCTTCTTCCGGTTTGCTTACCCAATTGTGATTCGACAAGTGTCAAATCCCAATTTTTCCCCGACTGTTTGGATGAATTTCCAAACCGGGTTTGATTACGCAATTGAGATTCGACAAGTGTCAAATCCCAAATTTTCCCCGGCCATTTGGATGAATTTCAAAACCGGGCCTGATTAACCAATTGTTATTTGACAAAGTGTCAAATCCCGATTTCTCCCCGACCGTTTGGATGAATTTCCAAACCGGGTCTGATTAGCCAATTGCAATTTGAAAAAATGTCAAATCCCGATTTTTCCCCGACCCGTTTGGACTCAGGATTTCCAAACCGTCAGTTTACCCGAATTAAGATTTGGATGAGTTTCAAATCCCAATTTCCCCGACTTGTTTGGACTCAGGATTTCCAAACCGTCGGTTCACCCAAATTGAGATTTGGACGAGTCTCAAATCCCAATTTTCCCCGATCGTTTGAATTAGTTTTCAAACCGGGTCTGAACACCCAATTGCGATTTGACAAGAGTCAAATTCCAATTTTTTCCCCAACCATTTGGATAAATTTCCAACCAAAGTCTGATTACCCAATTGAGATTTGACACAGTGTCAAATCCCAATTTTTCCCCGACCGTTTGGATGAATTTCCAAACCGGGTCTGATTATCGAATTGAGATTTGACAAGTTTCAAATACCAATTTTTCCACGACCGTTTGGATGAATTTCCAGACCGAGTCTGATTACCCAATTGCGATTTGACAAAGTGTCAAATCCCAATTTTTTCCCGACTGTTTGGATAAATTTCAAAACCGGGTCTTATCACCCAACTGCGATTTGACAAAGTGTTAAATCCCTATTTTTCCGCGACCGTTTGGATAAATTTCCAAACCGGGTCCGATTACCCAATTGCAATTTGACAAAATGTCAAATCCCAACTTTTCCTCGACCGTTTGGATGAATTTCTAAACCGGGTCTGATTATCTAATTGAGATTTGGCAAGCTTCAAATCCCAATTTTTCCCCGACTGTTTGGATAAATTTCAAGACCGGGTCTGATTACCCAATTGAGATTTGACAAGTGTCAAATCCCAAATTTTCCCCGTCTGTTTGGATGAATTTCAAGACCGGGTCTAATTACACAATTGAGATTTGACAAGTGTCAAATCCCAAATTTTCCCCGTCCGTTTGGATGAATTTCCAGACCGGGTCTGATTACCGAATTGAGATTTGTGAAAGTCCCAAATCTCAATTTTCTTGGACCGTTTGGATGAATTTCCAAACCGGTCTGATTACCAAATTGTGATTCAACAAGTGTCAAATCCCAATTTTTCCTCGACCGTTTGGATGAATTTCCAAACAGGGTCTGATTACCCAATTGTGATTCGAAAAGTGTCAAATCCCAAATTTTCCCCGACAGTTTGGATGAATTTCCAAACCGGGTCTGATTACCCAATTGTGATTCGAAAAGTGTCAAATCCCAAATTTTCCTTGACCGTTTGGATGAATTTCCAAACCGGTCTGATTACCCAATTGTGATTCGACAAGTGTCAAATCCCAATTTTTCCCCGACCGTTTGGATGAATTTCCAAACCGAGTCCGATTACACAATTGCAATTTGACAAAATGTCAAATCCCAACTTTTCCTCGACCGTTTGGATGAATTTCTAAACTGGGTCTGATTATCCAATTGAGATTTGGCAAGTTTCAAATCCCAATTTTTCCCCGACCATTTAGAAAAATTTCCAAACCGGGTCTAATTACCCAATTGAGATTTGAAAAGTGTCAAAATCCCAATTATTCCCCGACCGTTTGGATAAATTTCAAGACCGGGTCTGATTACCCAATTGAGATTTGACAAGTGTCAAATCCCAAGTTTTCCCCGTCCCTTTGGATGAATTTCTAGACCGGGTCTAATTACCCAATTGAGATTTCTGAAAGTCCCAAATCTCAATTTTCCCGGACCTTTTGGATGAATTTCCAAACCAGGTCTGATTACTCAATTGTGATTTGGCAAGTGTCAAATCCCAATTTTTCCCCGACCGATTGGATGAATTTCCAAACCAGGTCTGATTAGCCAATTGCGATTTGACAAAATTTCAAATCCCGATTTTTCCCCGACACGTTTGGACTCAAGATTTCCAAACTGTCGGTTTACCCGAATTAAGATTTGGACGAGTTTCAAATCCCAATTTCCCCGACTTGTTAGGACTCAAGATTTCCAAACCGTCGGTTCACCCAAATTGAGATTTGGACGAGTCTCAAATCCCAATTTTCCCCGACCGTTTGAATTAGTTTTCAAACCGGGTCTGAACACCCAATTGCGATTTGACAAGAGTCAAATCCCAATTTTTTCCCCGTCCGTTTGGATGAATTTCCAAACTGGGCTTGAACACCCAATTGCGATTTGACAAAGTGTCAAACCACAATTTTCCCCGACCATTTGGATGAATTTCCAAATTGCGTCTGATTACCCAATTGCAATTTGACAAAGTGTCGAATCACAATTTTTCCCCAACCGTTTGGATTAATTTCTAGACCAGGTCTGAATACCCAATTGCGATTTGACAAGTGTCAAGTCCCAATTTTTCCCCGACCATTCGGATGAACTTCCAGACCGATTCGATTACACAATTGAGATTTGACAAATGTCAAATCCCAGTTTTTCCCTGACCGTTTGGATGAATTTCCAAACCGAGCCTGATTACCCAATTGAGATTTGGACAAGTTCCAAATCCCAATTTTCCCCGACCGTTTGGATGAATTTCAAGACCGGGTCAGATTACCCAATTGAGATTTGAGAAAGTCCCAAATCTCAGTTTTCCCCGACCGTTTGGATGAATTTCTAGACCGGGTCTGATTACCCAATTGAGATTTGACAAGTGTAAAATCCCAATTTTTCCCCAACCGTTTGAATAAATTTCCAAGCAGAGTACGATTACCCAATTGAGATTTGACAAAGTGTCAAATCCCAATTTTTCCCCGACCGTTTGGATAAATTTCCAAACCGGGTCTGATTACCAAATTGAGATTTGGCAAGTTTCAAATCCCAATTTTTCACCGACCGTTTGGATAAATTTCCAAACCGCGTTCGATTACCCAATTGCAATTTGACAAAATGTCAAATCCCAACTTTTCCCCGATCGTTTGGATGAATTTCCAGACTGGGTTTGATCACCCAATTGCGATTTGACAAAGTGTCAAATCCTAATTTTTCCAAGACCGTTTGGAAGAACTTCCAAACCGGGTCTGATTATCGAATTGAGATTTGACAAGTTTCAAATCCCAATTTTTCCCCGACCGTTTGGATGAATTTCCAGACCGAGTCTGATTACCCAATTGCAATTTGACAAAGTGTCAAATCCCAATTTTTTCCCGACTGTTTGGATAAATTTCCAAACCGGGTCTGATCGCCCAAATGCGATTTGACAAAGTGTTAAATCCCAATTTTTCCGGGACCGTTTGGTTAAATTTCCAAACCGGGTCCGATTACGCAATTGCAATTTGACAAAATGTCAAATCCCAACTTTTCCTCGACCGTTTGGATGAATTTCTAAACCGGGTCTGATTATCCAATTGAAATTTAGCAAGTTTCAAATCCCAATTTTTCCCCAACCGTTTGGATGAATTTCCAAACCGGGTCTAATTACCCAATTGAGATTTGACAAGTGTCAAAATCCCAATTATTCCCCGACCGTTTGGATAAATTTCTAAACCGGGTCTGATTACCCAATTGAGATTTGACAAATGTCAAATCCAAGTTTTCCCCGTCCGTTTGGATGAATTTCCAGACCGGGTCTGATTACCCAATTGAGATTTGTGAAAGTCCCAAATCTTAATTTTCCCGGACAGTTTGGATGAATTTCCAGACCGGGTCTGATTACTCAATTGCGATTTGACAAGTGTCAAATCCCAATTTTTCCACGACCGATTGGATGAATTTCCAAACCGGGTCTGATTACCCATTTGGTCTGTCAAATCCCAATTCCCCGACGTTTGGAAGAATTTCCAAATAGGTTCTGATTACCCAATTTTGATTCGACAAGTGTCAAATCCCAATTTTTCCCCGACCGTTTGGAAGAATTTCCAAACTAGGTCTGATTACCCAATTTTGATTCGACAAGTGTCAAATCCCAATTTTTCCCCGACCATTCGGATGAATTTCCAAACTGGGTCTGATTACCCAATTTTGATTCGACAAGTGTCAAATCCCAAATTTTCCCCCGCGTTTGGATGAATTTCCAAACCGGGTCTGATTAGCCAATTGTGATTTGACAAAGTGTCAAAATCCCAATTATTCCCCGACCGTTTGGATAAATTTCTAGACCGGGTCTGATTACCCAATTGAGATTTGACAAGTGTCAAATCCCAACTTTTCCCCGACCGTTTGGATGAATTTCCAAACCGGGTCTGATTACCCATTTGTGATTCGAAAAGTGTCAAATCCCAATTTTTCCCCGACCGTTTGGATAAATTTCCAAGCCGAGTCGGATTACCCAATTGAGATTTGACAAAGTGTAAAATCCCAATTTTTCCCCGACCGTTTGGATGAATTTCCAAACCGGGTCTGATTACCCATTTGTGATTCGACAAGTGTCAAATCCCAATTTTTCCCCGACCGTTTGGATGAATTTCCAAACTGGGTCTCATTACCCAATTTTCATTCGACAAGTATCAAATCCCAAATTTTCCCCGACCGTTTGGATGAATTTCCAAACCGGGTCTGATTAGCCAATTGTGATTTGACAAAGTGTCAAATCCCGATTTTTCCACAACCGTTTGGATAAATTTCCAAACCGGGTCCGATTACTCAATTGTGATTTGACAAGTGTCAAATCCCGATTTCTCCTCGACAATTTGGACGAATTTCCATACTGGGTCTGATTAGCCAATTGCGATTTGACAAAATGTCAAATCCCGATTTTTCCCTGACTCGTTTGGACTCAGGATTTCCAAACCGTCGGTTTACCCGAATTAAGATTTGGACGAGTTTCAAATCCCAATTTCCCCGACTTGTTTGGACTCAGGATTTCCAAACCGTTGGTTCACCCAAATTGAGATTTGGACGAGTCTCAAATCTCAATTTTCCCCGATTGTTCGGCTGAATTTCCAAACTGGGCTTCAACACCTAATTGCGATTTGACAAAGTGTCAAATCACAATTTTCCCAGGTCGTTTGAATGAATTTCCAAACTGGGTCTGATTTCCTAATTGCAATTTGACAAAGTGCCGAATCACGATTTTTCCCCAACTGTTTGGATTAATTTCCAGACCGGGTCTGAATACCCAATAGCGATTTGACAAGTGTCAAGTCCCAATTTTTCCCCGACCGTTCAGATGAACTTCCAGACCGATTCGATTACCCAATTGAGATTTGACAAATGTCAAATCCCAGTTTTTCCCCGACCGTTTGGATGAATTTCCAAACCGGGTCTGATTACCCAATTGAGATTTGGACAAGTTCCAAATCTCAATTTTCCCCGACCGTTTGGATGACTTTCAAGACCAAGTCTGATTACCCAATTGAGATTTGAGAAAGTCCCAAATCTCAATTTTCCCCAACCGTTTGGATGAATTTCTAGACCGAGTCTAATTACCCAATTGAGATTTGACAAGTGTCAAATCCCAATTTTTCCCCGATAGTTTGGATAGATTTCCAAGCCGAGTCTGATTACCCAATTGAGATTTGACAAAGTGTAAAATCCCAATTTTTCCCCGACCGTTTGGATGAATTTCCAAACCGGGTCTGATTACCCAATTGAGATTTAGCAAGTTTCAAATCCCAATTTTTCCTCAATCGTTTGGATAAATTTAAAAACCGGGTCCGATTACCCAATTGATATTTGACAAAATGTCAAATCCCAACTTTTCACCGACCGTTTGGATGAATTTCTAAACCGGGTCTGATTTTCTAGTTGAGATTTGGCAAGTTCCAAATCACAATTTTTTCCCGACCGTTTGGTTGAATTTTCAGACCGGGTTTGATCACCAAATTGCGATTTGACAAAGTGTCAATTCCTAATTTTTCCCCGACCATTTGGATGCACTTCCAAACCGGGTCTGATTATCCAATTGAGATTTGACAAGTTTCAAATCCCAATTTTTCCCCGACTGTTTGGATAAATTTCCAAACTGGGTCCGATTACTCAATTGCAATTTGACAAAATGTCAAATTCCAACTGTTCCTCGACCATTTCGATGAATTTCTAGATCGGGTCTGATTATCCAATTGAGATTTTGCAAGTTTCAAATCACAATTTTTCCCCGACCGTTTGGATGAATTTCCAGACCAAGTCTGATTACCCAATTGCGATTTGACAAAGTGTCAAATCCTAATTTTTCCCCGACTGTTTGGATGAATTTCCAAACCGGGTCTGATCACCTAATTGCGATTTGACAAAGTGTAAAATCCCTATTTTTCCCCGACCGTTTGGATAAATTTCCAAACCGGGTCTGATTACTCAATTGCAATCTGACAAAATGTCAAATTCCAACTTTTCCTCGACCGTTTGGATGAATTTCTAAACCGGGTATGATTATCCAACTGAGATTTGGCAAGTTTCAAATCCCAATTTTTCCCCGACCGTTTGGATAAATCTCTAGACCGAGTTTGATTACCCAACTGAGATTTGACAAGTGTCAAATCCCAAGTTTTCTCCATTCGTTTGGATGAATTTCCAAACCGGGTCTGATTACCCAATTAAGATTTGACAAAGTCCCAAATCTCAATTTTCCCGGACTGTTTGGATGAATTTCCAGACCGGGTCTGATTAATTAATTGCGATTGGACAAGTGTCAAATCACAATTTTTCCCCGACCGTTTGGATGAATTTCCAAACCGGGTCTGATTACCCAATTGTGATTCGACAAGTGTCAAATCCCAATTTTTCCCCAACCGTTTGGATGAATTTGCAAACCGGGTCTAATTAGCCAATTGTGATTTGACAAAGTGTCAAATCCCGATTTTTCCGCAACCATTTGGATAAATTTCCAAACCTGGTCCGATTACCCAATTGCGATTTGACAAGTGTTAAATCCCGATTTCTCCCCGACCGTTTGGATGAATTTCCAAACCGGGTCTGATTAGCCAATTGCGATTTGACAAAATGTCAAATCCCGATTTTTCCCCGACCCGTTTGGACTCAGGATTTCCAAACCGTCGATTTACCCGAATTAAGATTTGGACTAGTTTCAAATCCCAATTTCCCCGACTTGTTTGGACTCAAGATTTCCAAATCGTCGGTTCACCCAAATTGAGATTTGGACGAGTCTCAAATCCCAATTTTCCCCGACCATTTGAATTAATTTTCAAACCACGTCTGAACACCCATTTGCGATTTGACAAGTGTCAAATCCCAATTTTTTCCCCCACCGTTTTGATGAATTTCCAAACCGGGCTTGAACACCCAATTGCGATTTGACAAAGTGTCAAATAAAATTTTCCCCGACCGTTTGGATGAATTTCCAAACTAGGTCTGATTAACCAATTGCAATTTGACAAAGTGTCGAATCACGATTTTTCCATGACTGTTTGGATTAATTTCCAGACCGGGTCTAAATACCCAATTGCGATTTGACAAGTGTCAAGTCCCAATTTTTCCCCGACCATTCGGATGAACTTCTAGACCGATTCGATTACCCAATTGAGATTTGACATATGTCAAATCCCAGTTTTTCCCCGACCGTTTGGATGAATTTCCAAACCAGGTCTGATTACCCAATTGAGATTTGGACAAGTTCCAAATCCCAATTTTCCCCCACCGTTTGGATGAATTTCAAGACCGGGCCTGATTACCCTATTGAGATTTGAGAAAGTCTCAAATCTCAATTTTCCCAGACCGTTTGGATGAATTTCTAGATCGGGTCTGATTACCAATTGAGATTTGACAAGTGTCAAATCCCAATTTTTCCCGACCGTTTGGATAAATTTCCAAGCCGAGTCTGATTACCCAATTGAGATTTGACAAAGTGTAAAATCCCAATTTTTCCCCGATCGTTTGGATGAATTTCCAAACCAGGTCTGATTACCCAATTGAGATTTAGCAAGTTTCAAATCCCAATTTTTCTCCAACCGTTTGGATAAATTTCCAAACCGGGTCCGATTACCCATTTGCAATTTGACAAAATGTCAAATCCCAACTTTTTCCCGACCGTTTGGATGAATTTCTAAACCGGGTCTGATTATCCAATTAAGATTTGGCAAGTTTCAAATCACAATTTTTCCCCGACCGTTTGGATGAATTTTCAGACCAGGTTTGATCACCCAATTGCAATTTGACAAAGTGTCAAATCCTAATTTTTGCCCGGACCGTTTGGATGAACTTCCAAGCCGGGCTGATTATCCAATTGAGATTTGACAAGTTTCAAATCCCAATTTTCCCCCGACCGTTTTGATGAATTTCCAAACGAAGTCTGATTACCCAATTGCGATTTGACAAAGTGTCAAATCCTAATTTTTCTCCGACTGTTTGGATAAATTTCCAAACCGGGTCTGATCACCTAATTGCGATTTGACAAAGTGTCAAATCCCTATTTTTCCCCGACCGTTTGGATAAATTTCCAAACCGGGTCCGATTACTCAATTGCAATTTGACAAAATATCAAATTCGATCTTTTCCTCGACCGTTTGGATGAATTTCTAAACCGGGTCTGATTATCCAATTGAGATTTGGCAAGTTTCAAATCCCAATTTTTCCCCGACCATTTAGATAAATTTCCAAACCTGGTCTGATTACCCAATTGAGATTTGACAATTGTCCAAATCCCAATTTTTCCCCGACCGTTTGGATAAATCTCTAGACCGGGTCTGAATACCCAATTGAGATTTGACAAGTGTCAAATCCCAAGTTTTCTCCGTCCATTTGGATGAATTTCCAGACCGAGTCTAATTACCCAATTGAGATTTGAGAAAGTCCCAAATCTCAATTTTCCCGGACCGTTTGGATGAATTTCTAGACCGGGTCTGATTACTCAATTATGATTTGACAAGTGTGAAATCCCAAATTTTCCCCGACCGTTTGGATGAATTTCCAAACCGGGTCTAATTAGCCAATTGTGATTTGACAAAGTGTCAAGTCCCGATTTTTCCGCAACCGTTTGGATAAATTTCCAAACCTGGTCCGATTTCCCAATTGCGATTTGACAAGTGTCAAATCCCGATTTCTCCCCGACCGTTTGGATGAATTTTCAAACCAGGTCTTATTAGCCAATTGCGATTAGACAAAATGTCAAATCCCGATTTTTCCCCGACCCGTTTGGACTCAGGATTTCCAAACCATCGGTTTACCCGAATTAAGATTTGGACTAGTTTCAAATCCCATTTTCCCCGACTTGTTTGGACTCAAGATTTCCAAACCGTCGGTTCACCCAAATTGAGATTTGGACGAGTCTCAAATCCCAATTTTCCCCGACCGTTTGAATTAATTTTTAAATCGGGTCTGATCACCCATTTGCGATTTGACAAGTGTCAAATCCCAATTTTTTCCCCCACCGTTTGAATGAATTTCCAAACCGGGCTTGAACACTCAATTGCGATTTGACAAAGTGTCAAATCACAATTTTCCCTGACCATTTGGATGAATTTCCAAACTGGGTCTGATTACCCAATTGCAATTTGACAAAGTGTCGAATCACGATTTTTCCCCGACCGTTTGGATTAATTTCCAGACTGGGTCTAAATACCCAATTGCGATTTGACAAGTGTCAAGTCCCAATTTTTCCCCTACCGTTTGGATGAACTTCCAGACCAATTCGATTACCCAATTGAGATTTGACAAATGTCAAATCCCAGTTTTTCCACGACCGTTTGGATGAATTTCCAAACCGAGTCTGATTACCCAATTGAGATTTGGACAAGTTCCAAATCCCAATTTTCCCCGACCGTTTGGATGAATTTCAAGACCGGGTTTGATTACCCAATTGAGATTTGAGAAAGTCCCAAATCTCAATTTTCCCCGACCGTTTGGATGAATTTCTAGACCGGGTCTGATTACCCAATTGAGATTTGACAAGTGTCAAGTCCCAATTTTTCCCCGACCGTTTGGATAAATTTCCAAGCCGAGTCTGATTACCAAATTGAGATTTGACAAAGTGTCAAATCCCAATTTTTCCCCGACCGTTTGGATGAATTTCCAAACCGGGTCTAATTACCCAATTGAGATTTGGCAAGTTTCAAATCCCAATTTCTCCTCGACCGTTTGGATGAACTTTCAAACCGGGTCCGACTACCCAATTGCGATTTGACAAAGTGTCAAATCATAATTTCTCCCCGACCGTTTGGATAAATTTCCAAACCAAGTCAGATTTGTCTATTTCCCGGGATCCTTTGGAACCCCGAACCCAACTAAAGTATTTCCTAAGTTTGTGTAAATCCCAAATTTAGCCTATACTTTTCAAAATTTCTACCTCCGCCAAAGGCACGCACATGGCGACGTGCCTAAAAAAAAATGATAAACAAAAACCAAAAAAATGGAACAAACAGAAGGGCGAACGGACTTCCGGAACACAAGAAGAAAAAGAGAAAGTAGAAGTAGGAAAAGTGGAGTTTTGAGGAAAAACCAAGAATCTGAAACCCACCTTTGACTTTTGACCCGTGTGTCAACCGATTGAGAGCCAGCGTGTCTGACAGAGAGTGACACGCAAACCGAGGAAGATTTTTCACAGTACTTGAGGACAGGCACGAAAACCAAGAAAATCCCAGCGGGCGAAAATCGAGTCATTTATTCTTTATCTAGCGTTCCTTGTGCCAAGAAACGCCAAACAAAGAATGGGCAACTGTCATAACCCTATTTTTACCCCCAGGATTTTCTCGGGTGTCGGCACGCAAAACAAGGCAGCCCGGACCGAGCCAATTTGACCCGACAGGGATCCACCACATCAAAAGAACCTTGAGACAGGGCCCGAAGCACATTTCTCAGAGTTTGGGGAGCTTTGACCAATTTTGACCAAGTTTGACCAGGGTTAGCCAAGTTTGACCAGGGTTTGACCGAGCTGGTCAGACCCGGCAGGAACCTACCACATCAAAAGAACATCAAGGCGGGGTCCGGAGCACATTTCTTGGAGTTTGGAGAGGTTTGACCAACTTTGACCAAGTTTGACTAGGGTTGACCAACTTTGACCAAGGTTTGACCGAGGTGTTGACAAGACCAAAAGCTAGACTTAGCTGACCACCCCCTAACCATTGGATAGAGCATATTGAGAGCTTCAATTCGATACTTTACGGGTCAAAAATGGACAAAAAATGAGAGAGTTATGGGCAAAACCGTGAAAGTAGCCTATTTGGGAGGCAGTGTTTACGCGTAGATTCTTTCCAACCTGCAACAACTTGGTCTGCAAGCTGAAACGCTTAAGCAAGAGGGTTACTTCAGCTACAACGTGCAACTCTCGAATCGTCAAGAGCTCCTCCAGTCAAGCCGGAATCTCGATCGGAAAATGACCCCCCGACATGAGGAACATTCCAGCGGCCTCTATTCGCGGGACCGCATCTCACGAACCTAAGTTCACCTCTATGCAAGGCCTGTACTTTTAGAAAGAAGGTAACACAAGCTTTCCAGCGACACTGAGATCGCCGAAATCTGACATCAGGAGCTAAGTTTACCACGCGCACGAAAACATACCGATGAAATAAGACTATGCTGAAAATCTCATAGTTTTCCACCCGACGATGTCACGCTCGCGCACAGAGTCTTCCTGACTCACAAAAATTTGATCCACAAGCTTGGGTGCATAAGAAAGAGGACATGTTCAGACACAATATGGAACTCTCGGATCGTCAAGATTTACCCCGGTCTAGCCGGAATCTCGATCGGAAAAATGCCCTTCGACGGACCAAAAACACTCTGGTGGCCTCTGTTCGCGGGACCATTCTTCTCCAGCCCTAGTTCGGTTGCTCACAAGTCTGAAACTTTAAGAAAGAGGGTAGCACAAGCTTTCCAACGGTACCAAGAACGTCAAAAACCGACATTGGGACTTAGGTCAAACATGCGCGCGAACACAAACAAAAAGTAAGAAAAACGCGCTGAAAATCTGACGCGTTTTTTCTCCCGGACAATCGCCTACACGCGCAAAGTCTTTTCGGCTCGCTACGAGTTGATCCACAAGCCCAGGTGCGTTAGAAATATGGCAACTCTAGCTACAACGTGCAACTCTCGGTTAGCCGGTGGCTTCCCCCGTTTGGCCGGAATCTTCGCTGAAAAAATGTGAAAAAAACAGCTCCGACACCCTGACTTCCGGGAGCCATAACTCTCTCATCCGAACTCTGATTCGAGCAAACCTTATATCGTTGGAAATTAGACGTCATGAGCTTTCCGAAGATATGCTGCATGACCCATTTTGAGCACCAAAAGGCCTCCAAAATTGCCCTCGAAAATCGGATCAGAAAATAGTATGCGCACGCAAATCGAGGAGGATTCGGTGGAGGGGCCGCGTGGCGGATAAGATCGCCATGTGGCGGGGAGCACGCCTCGCGCACCGCGCGCCATGGTGTCGCGCGAAGCGTGCCACTCCGCCTATAAAAGAAACCCACCCCCCCTTATTTCAGATGCGATTTGCTCGGGCTCTAGGCCATTCTGAGCGTAGTTTAGGCAAAAAATAGAGGTTTGGGGTCTTCCTTAGGGGGTTTTTAGGTAGTTTTTAGAGTGAGAGACACCTACTTAGGTAATCTCTCTCTCTAAACTCTCTCTCTCTCCTCTCTTCCCTCTTTTTCTTTCTTTTTAGTGGAAGTGACTATTGATGATCTCTAAAATAGGAAGGGATTCACAAGGATCCACTCTTATTTACTTGCTTTTAGTTCATTAAATGCCTTATTTATGTTCTTTAAGTTCATTTCTCACTTTATTTATTTGCTTTAAGTTTATCTATTGCTTTATGCTTTAAGATTCATTTATTGCTCTCCATATTTGCTTTAAATACGTTTATCACTTTCCGCAATGTTTTAAATTTATTTATCGCTTTTATTTACATTTACTACGTACTTGTGAATATTATATTGTGATTATCCCTTTTCCCCGTGTATTTGGGCATGATAATCCTTAGTGGCTTTGGTAGATTATGTAAGCCCTCAATGAGGCCTTAACAACCATGTAAACCCACAAGGCATTAGATCCAAGAACACACCCCCTTTGATTAAATTCCGTCATTTATCGCTTTACTACGTTGTAAATGCTTATTATTTATTCCCCTTTCTCCCCTTTGTGATTTGGGTGTCATAATCCCGATTGGTCGTGGTGGATTATGTAAGACCTCAACGAGGCATTAACAACTACGTAATTCCATAAGGCATTGGACCCAAGAATATCCCTTGCTTTAAATTCCGTTATCGCTTTAAATACGTTTATCGCTTTTCGCAATACTTTAAATTTATTTATCGCTTTTATTTACATTTACTACATACTTGTGAATATTATATTGTGATTATCCCTTTTCTCCATGTATTTGGGCGTGATAATCCTTAGTGGCTTTGGTGGATTATGTAAGCCCTCTATGAGGCCTTAAATCCCATGTAAGCCCACAAGGCATTAGATCCAAGAACACACCCCCTTGATTAAATTCCGTTATTATTCCCGCATTTACTACGTTGTGAATATCATTTGCTTTCTCCCCCTTAATCTCCTTTGTGATTTGGGCGTGAAAATCCCGATTGGTCGTGGTGGATTATATGAGGCATTAACAACCACGTAATTCCATAAGGTATTGGACCCACGAAAATCCCTTGCTTTAAATCTCGTCATTTTACATTATTTATCACGTTGTCGTAAATATTGTTCATATTTCCCTTGTGATTTGGGCATGAAAATACTAACGGTATTGGAGGTTTTAGATAAGTCTTTCAATAGCACTAAACCCCATGTAAACCCATGAGGCATTAGACTCGTAAATTTCCCAATGTTATTTAAAATGATTTTTCACCCATATAAGTCCTACACGGTATTAGAGGTTTTAAATAAGTCTTTCAATAGCACTAAACCCCATGTAAACCCATGAGGCATTGGATCCGTAAATTTCCCAATGTTATTTAAAAATGATTTTTCACCCATATAAGTCTTACACGGTATTCGAGGTTTTAGATAAGTCTTTCAATAGCACTAAACCCCATGTAAACCCATGAGGCATTGGACCCGTAAATTTTCCAATGTTATTTAAAATGATTTTTCACCCATATGAGTTCTACACGGTATTGGAGATTTTAGATAAGTCTTTCAATAGCACTAAACCCCATGTAAACCCATGAGGCATTGGACCCGTAAATTTCCCAATGTTATTTAAAATGATTTTTCACCCATAAAAGTCCTACACGGTATTGGAGGTTTTAGATAAGTCTTTCAATAGTACTAAACCCCATGTAAACCCATGAGGTATTGGACCCGTAAATTTCCCAATGTTATTTAAAATGATTTTTCACCCATATAAGTCCTATACGGTATTGGAGGTTTTAGGTAAGTCTTTCAATAATACTAAACCCCATGTAAACCCATGAGGCATTGGACCCGTAAATTTCCCAATGTTATTTAAAATGATTTTTCACCCATATAAGTCCTACACGGTATTGGAGATTTTAGATAAGTCTTTCAATAGCACTAAACCCCATGTAAACCCATGAGGCATTGGACCCGTAAATTTCCCAATGTTATTTAAAATGATTTTTCACCCATAAAAGTCCTACACAGTATTGGAGGTTTTAGATAAGTCTTTCAATAGCACTAAACCCCATGTAAACCCATGAGGCATTGGACCCGTAAATTTCCCAATGTTATTTAAAATGATTTTTCACTCATATAAGTCCTATACGGTATTGGAGGTTTTAGGTAAGTCTTTCAATAACACTAAACCCCATGTAAATCCATGAGGCATTGGACCCGTAAATTCCCCAATGATCTTTTAAAATGATTTCTCACCCATACAAGTCCTATTTGGCCTCAAGGGATTAAATAAGTCTTTCAATAGCACTAATCGTTTGTGTAAGCCCGAGAGGCATTGAATTTCCTTCTAAATCACTTTTAAAATGATTTTTTCACTCATATAAGTCCTATTTGGCCTCAAAGGTTTAGGTAAGTCTTTCAATAGCACTAATCCTTCGTGTAAGCCCGAAAGGCGTTGAACTCTCTTCAAAACTGCCTTATTTTATTCATGTAAATCCTAAGGTGGTGTCGAGATTCGAGTAAGCCTTTCAATAGCATTGAATCCCGACCCCACGAGGTCTTGACCCTTTCCTTAATTCACTCATATTGTTACAAATTACACTTTGTCATTATGATTGAGCGTTGCATTTATGTCATTCCCTACTTATAATTAATGTGCCGCGAATATGCCATGATCATCTCATACTTGATATTTTAGTAATTTATGTGCTGCAAACATGCCGTGATTACTCATTTGAACTACTTTTTATGATTAATGTGTTGCAAACATGCCATGATCATTCCATACTTGTTAGAATTATTTTTAGTAATTTATGTGCTGCGAACATGCCGTGATTACTTGCTTGAGTGTTTATTAGTTTTGATATAAAATGTGATTAAAATACACTTTGCCATGAAAACTTTAAAAAGAGTAAACATGGTAATGTGGGCATTATAAACAAAATTGGTGCTACCCAAGAGCTCTGGCTTGACTTGGCATTGGGACACCATGGTATGAATCCCTTACACGTTGATGTGGCTGGTACGTGTCCTCGTTGTAAGGGATTCTACGCGTTCTAACTCCCATAAGATCATGGTCTAAAATTCCCCAAAGTGTGAATTAATCATCCAAAACCCCGCCATTCGACGGACCACTTTACTATTGGAAATCAAGGGTAAAGAGATCCCGAATATGGCATCAAAAACATTAATTGTTTGTCCCGGCACTAGGTGTTAGGATTTCAAGTACATCCTACTACCAAACTGCCCGGAACCTAAAAAATACAAAGATGAGGGACAGTGAAATAAAAAGTCTAATCAAAACCAAATGAAGTCAAATTGCATTTGCCACTCTTGGTATGTTGCACGACGGAATTTGGGACATTTGTACATAAGTAAAACCAGCAAACCTAGGCTTAGCAAATAAAAGGGAACATTAGGAGGGAGGTAACCATTTTCTTAAACGGATGTTGTGGGGTGCCTAACACCTTCCCCACGCATAAGCAAACCCCCGAACCCATCTCTGGTTCAAGACCATTTTGTTTTAAATGTCTAAACAAGATAAAATCTATTAGACATAGGTGCCTAATCACACCTTAAATTTCCCATGATTGGTGGCAACTCCAAACTTGTGCTCACATGCACATACACACACGTGTTCCCACACACACACACGACTCATATCTCGAAACTCAAAAAGAGAGAGAGAGATCACAACACACTAGCCAAATGGGGGTCGGGATCAAGGAAAAAAGGAAAAGAAACCACGTTTCTTCTTCTTCTACTTACTTAGTAGTAAAGATTTTCTGCCAGTGTCGACAGCGGGCAGTCTTGTTGTCTGGCTCCCTAGATGATCGGGCTTTCTGGACGATCGGGCTGTCTTAGTTGGCCCGTGTCGACTGGGGTGGGTCAAACTCCCTGTGCTTTCTTCTCGATGTCTTCTAGAAAGATGAGTTCTTTGCACATCGTTCTCCTCACGATCTCGAGGATTTGTCTGACGACTGTCAGTTTCATGATCTTCCCTCCTATTTTCCCTTTGTAAGGAAGTTTGATTGTTGTTGGGGGGCTGTTGAGGAGTTGGTGGCTCCTTTCTGATTGCTTGCCATAATTCCTGGTTTTGTCTAGTCATCTCCCGAGCTAGGTCTTGGATGCTAGTTGTAATTACTTGCATTTGCCTCTCAATAAGAGTCATAGGGGGATCGGTATTGGTCCCCTCATTGTGGTGGGCGCCTTCCATTCTTTCAACTGATTTGTGTGGAACCCTTCATTTTTAGGAACGATAATAACACGTATTGCCTTCGTTCCCACAGACGGCACCAACTGATGATGTCAAAAATCAGTGGGTCCCCTTCACACTTCAGTTGGAAGTTGGAAGACCTGTAATCACAGACAATGGGTCAGAGAGGACACCAAAAAGAATCTGATGTAGGTTCCTCCGACGGTCAAGTCAGTGATCGGATTAAAGATAAATGAACTTCTCAACAGAATGTATATATAGAGAGTAGGTAGTAAAAGAGAGAATGTTGTACCCTTGATATTGATGGGGGGTTCCTTTTATAGGGGTCTCTGACATGTTGACCGTTCTAGGGGGTTTGAATACTGCCTTGATTCTTGCTCGTAGTTATATTATATCAAATCATAACGTTTCGATAATCATTGAGGACAGTTGGTGTAACGTTTCCGTGATTTACGCACTCGTCATGGAACCATTCTTGACGATCGTCCATCCGTGGACGGTCGTCGCATGGGATGTCGGAAGTGGGTGTCGTCCAGGTGAGTTATTTTGGTATTATCAATTATTATCTTGAATTCGTATGAATTGCTTGATGAAATGATGGACTTTGGGTTCCCGCAATACACGGAAGCGAAGATTCTTAGTGAGTTTATCAAGACGGATGCTTATAGGATGGAATAAGTGACGCAGCGTCCTCCCATGGCTGTGACGAATGCTGTGTCTTGGCGTAGTGAAGGGCTACGGTACAAGAAGAATGAAGTAGGTGGATCTTCTTTGCATGTTGTTTTGTTATATAATTGAGATAGCCAACCTAAAGACATGCACACTTAACACAACACATGCAAAATGTGTTAAAGCAAATTACCATCCAATGCTAAGTCGGTGATGAATCTTACACCATTGTCTTCAAGGTCGACTAGGGCCTTAAGCCAACCAAACAGTTGCTTGCGACCAAAAAAATTGAAAATAAATCTATAAAAAGAAGGTCCTTACTTATTAAAAAACAGAAAAAGAAAAGGGACCATATCTCAAATAAAGAAAAAAAAATTAGAAGGCTCATATTATGTTAAAGTCCAAGTCTCATATTGTTTTGGGTTGGAGCTTTGTCAACTTCCTTCATGCATAAATGACATCCTTATGCATAATATGGTAAGGAAATCTATAATAAAAAAATCCTCAATTTTTTTGAGTCACAAAACCCTAGCTAGAGTTTTCACTTTGAGCTCCAAATGGTCTAGGGTCGACCTTGATTGTCTTATAAGAAACACGAAGGTAGTCAATGGGTCACTAACCCACGGTGATAGATTTTTGAAAGAAGTAAAAGTCGTGAAAATAATGGTATTCCTAGAGTTTGAAAAATATGTTGAGTTATTAGGTTGGCTAATTCCATGACAATTGTTTGTATTAAAATAGTTGTTTTTGAGTATATATTTTTTCTTGTAAAAGTTTTTTTACAAACTACCTGGAAGTTGCTCGAAGAATTGATTTTAGAAGAATTTCTCTCAAGCAAAATGCAAACTTGATTAAGTGAAATTAAGTATCGCCTGAGAGAAATAATAATCAACTCAAGACTTTGTGTGTCACTTGTTTGATACTCACTCGAATGAGATTGCAGAGTGGCTTGAGAGATTGAAACCACAGCAAGTTAGTTTTTTTTTTCTCGATGAGAATCACCGTAGAAAACCACAAAATCCTTCTCTCCTTCTTCCTCTTTTTGTTCATTGGTGGGACCGTGGGAGGATTTCTTTTAACAAAATATCTCTTCTCTAATAGAAGAAGTGGCAAGGCCTTACCAGGAATAGTTGGAAGAAATGAAATAAAATCTCTCTCTCTCAAAGTGGCTGCCAATCAAACTTCATAAGATCTCAAAAGACCAACAAAAAAACAAAAAAAAGAACCCACGACTCTTAGGTATGTTTAGTTGAGAAAAATGGGGTGTAAAAAATACAGGGAGATAGAAAAATGGAGGGAAAAATAATTTATGTGTGTTTCTTGGGATAAAAAGGTATAAGGATAAAAATTAAACTATTATTATTACCTTAATGTAGTTTCAAACAATGGGAATAATGGGGTAATATTATAATTTCATTACTCATGGTCATTTTCTCCCCCAAATTGGTGGACCCGTTTGTGAAGTCCACGCCTCACCATTTTCCTGGCCTCTTTTCTCTTAAATCAAACAATGCAAAATCTTCAATCTACTCTCTATTTTCCTTTTGTCCTTTTCCATCATTTCCCATTTTACCCCAACCAAACACAGTCTTAAGTTTACGTAATTTTTCAAAGATAAAAATGTAACTACATCACCTGTTAACTCTACAATCAAACTCAGAAGGAAGGTGCTCAACAAAACCTACATTTTTAATATACCTCATATAATAAATTTTCATTTAACATTCTTAATATCGTAACTTTTTTCAACAAGCCATTTTGAGATAGCAATACAAAATTCCAAATTTTCTTTTGCAGCAATGTTATAGGCATAACAAAATTCATAATTATTGAGGTGACAAATTTTATTTTCATATGAGATATTCATTCACACATCATTCTTATTGTAGACCAATCATAATCTACAACTACAACCGGTGAAATTTATTATGGATTTTATTGTATAGATAAGAATGAAATATCCTACCCTTCATTCCCCCTTGCCCGGGGATGGGGTTATTGTTTTTACTTTTTGGTCTTCTTATCTTGTATTATGGTCGGAACTTGGTAGGGTCACACATTGCAATGAATTATTCAAACAACTTATACATGGACACAGTAATGAATATATTTATTATGGATTTTGTTGTGATATTTCCAATTTGACGTTTTACAAGCTATCTTCTTTGGTAGGGTCACACATTGCAATGAATTATTCAAACAACTTATACATCGACACGGTAATGAATATATTTATTATGGATTTTGTTGTGACATTTCCGATTTGACGTTTTACAAGCTATCTTCTTGGAACTGGTATTCAGGTTAGTGGCGTCAACAAGGAACAAGAAACTCTCTCACCTACTCTACTCTCTACTGGCTACTGCCATTTGTGCTTTGAACTTTGAAGTCGATGGTGGGGCTGAGAATTCGTAGCTCAGGTTTGCGTGGAAAGTGTTTGTGCTCTACTGCTCTTGTCAATTGTTATTGAAAAACAGTTACGCTAGAGATGCATAATTTTTCACAGAAAATTTAATATTTTCTCAGACACTCACATCAACTGGCCCATCACAATATAAATTTTCCAAACTATTTGACAAAAATTACGGTAGAAAAATTTCAATAAAAAATAAGTGAGAGACATTGGACCGACGCAAGGTTGTGGGACATTATTATGACGTACACAAGCGTCAGAAAACAAAATAGATAAAATTAAAGAGTTAAAATACTTATATTACTGTTGACACTCTGTTTTGCAACCATTAATTTATTATTTTTACATTTTAATGCATAAAGGGTAAAATGATAATTTCACAAACTTGAAAATTCAAAGTTGGTCTATAAATTTAAAATCATATTTTAAGTGATCAAAATTGAATTAAAAATGAGAGTTCATTTTTTTGGATTGGAAATTAGATCAAAAACCAATATTTTATTAAAGAAATAAATTCGATTGGTTGAAATGGCGCTTACCATGAACATGCATGCATAGGATTATTTATCAATTAATTTGATTGGTCCTTTAAAGGATTAAACTTAAATTAATTAATAATTAATTCCTATTAGTTAGAATACCCTAATATGGTAAGTATTAGTGCACAAGACAATATTCAGAGGATAATTTTAAATCTAATTAATTTTTATATAATAGATAATTATTATGACTAGTAATTATCAAATTATTTATTAATTAATTGTTTAAGATAAAGGAATCCAGAAATCAGTTGATAAGGGATATCTATTTCGACTAGAAGTGGATTAAAAATGAAAGAAGTCGAAATTATCCACTTGAATGCTAATCGGTACTCAAATTTCACGCAGGTACCGATCGGGCCTATTTGGGTCCCAATCGGCATCCAGACAACAATTTGATTGAGAGTCAAACTCTTGTGCCACTAATCTGATTCTAAAATCCTAATTATCCTTCTAGGGTTTCAGAACTCGGGATGATCCATTTTTGGGCTGCCATATAAATAGAAAAGGATCCTCATTTTCAAGTGAGGTTGGAATTTTCATCATTCAAAATCTCAAACAAAATTCAAGAGAATATTTGTGAAGGATTAAGGTTTTAATAAGAATAGAAGCTATTCTTATAACCCTAAAAATTATAAGAGGCCACCTCTTGTAATTTGGATTCCGATATTTGAATTCCGGTTTTTTAATCTCTTTTAATCAATTTAACAGTTTTCCCTCAAGAATCAATTTTTCAAGTTGGATTCAATCGAATCAAGTCAAGGAGCTCCCTCCCCAACACATGTAGGTACTCCTTTTCCTTGTTGTTTTGATTATCCATTTGTTAAAATATGATTGTGAAACTATTTGTATATGTTTTTTTAGGATAGTTTTGTTTTTAATTCTTTTTGTTCATATGGAATTTATTTGATTAAAGTTTTTTATAACTTAGGAGCATGTTAGGGTGAAAGTTGTAGTTTTAAAATGTTAAAAACAATGGAGGAATCGGTTTTCATGAGAGTCAGTAACTGAAATCTTGAATTAAAGTCGATCAAGTCTTAGGATTTTTACCTAAGCACCGATCAGGTCCCAATTTTTATCTGGGTACCGAATGGGCCAACTTGGGTACCGATTGGTACTAGGAGAGGCCCGATTGGTTGTTTCTAAGAATCGATCTGGATTTTTATGAGAATTTATGTTGTCTGGTACAAAAATTATTTTTCTATCGATTCTGCCATGTTTGTTTCTGATTGATCTTGATCTTAACATGTTATGTTTGGTTGTCTAAATATGTGTTTAAGAATGTTGCATGAATCTTTTCAATTGCTAAATGGTTAATCACATTTATTCATCTTATTTTGCATGTACTATATATGATGTCGAATCAATGCAAGCCTGGTTTGTATGCATCGAGTTGTGAACTATAGATTAAGGGTCCTTAAGAGACTGATTTAGGTCAGGTTGAGTGGGTGCCTAACACCTTCCCCTTCCCACTCAATCCCCTAGCCCCGAACCCTAATCTTAGGAGAAGTTAGATTAGTCCGTGTATCCTTTTACTTCTGTTTTCTAGATTGTATTTAGGACACAAAGCTTTGTAGTTTTATTTTTCCTTAGATTGTATCTAGGGCAAAAGTATTGTAATTTGTTCAATTTTCTAAACTTTTTGTATATTTCTTTATTTAATCAATAAATGAGAAGTACTTTTTTTTCTTAGTTTTTTTTATAAAAGTTAGGTGGCGACTCCATTGTAAATTCCCCTAAAGATTAGGATGGAAAACAGTGAAAGTCTCCATTTTGAGAATCATGTTTAGGCCTTTGCATTAGGTTAAAGGTCGTGGTTCTCACAGTGGCGACTCCATTGGGGAATTAGAGGGCTAAAATCTATAGTAGGATCCTTAGTCTATAGTTCACAAATTGTTTGCATTGTTTGTTACTCGCTTTGATAATTGTCATCTTGTATGTCATGCATTGCATATATGATCTTGCATTGTGTGTTGTTAGCTCGGAAGCCACGGTAGAAGTAGCCTTGGATCACGGTCTCCTCGGATGCGGGTACCCTTGGCCAACCTACCACCCCACAAATATGTACCCTCGACCCTCTTGAGTTGGTAAAAAGTGGTGAAACATACTGAGAACCATCGATGCCCCTCGCATGCGATTGGTGAGTATGTTGAGCCCAAGTAGTGGGGAACCTTTTAGCCCACCTTTTACCCTCATGTAAAAGCCCATTTACATCTTTCCTTTAAGATGGCCCAACCCGATAAAGCTTGCATTCATGATTGCTTTTGTTTGAACCTAGGCCCAAGTCTAAAGCTTGAGGCCTTGTTTGCTCTTGTTTGAACCTAAACCCAAGTCCAATGCTTAAGGCCCACTTGGATGTTGTTTGAACCCAGGCTCAAGTCCAATACTTGAAGCCCACATGAACTTAAGAGAATTAAATCCATCATTGAAGTGAATCAAAGGTCCAAAAGAGAAAAGTTTCTTAACTAATTACTTTTTGAAGGCAAAAATCAATCAAGTCCAAAGTTTCAGGCCCACATGGCTTTAAAGAGATTAAAAGTCACATGATTCTAAGAAAATTCAAAGCCCAAATTCAAAAATTAGAATCCATCTAGTCATGTTGAAAAGAAAAGCCCAAGTCCTATACTTAAGGCCCACTTGGTCATTTAAAAAAAAAAAGAGCCTAAGTCCTGTACTTGAGGCCCACTTGGTCATTTTGAAAAGAAAGAGTTCAAGTTCCACTCTTGGGCCTATGCTTAAAGAATGGTTTAGGAATCCAAAATAACATGAAGTGAAAGTCCAAGTCCAAAGCGTGGGCCCATTTTTTGAGAAAATGATACCTAACCCAACAAGACATTGATTGGATCAAAGGTCCAAACTCAAGGCTTAGTGCCAACATCACTTTGCTTGAATCGAAGCCTAAGCTCAAGGCTTGAGGCTCACATGACTTTCCTTGAACTAAAGGCTGACCTTGCACAAATCAAGGCCCAAGCCCAAGGGTTGAGATTCATATCACTTTGCTTAAATTGAGTTTGAGCCCAAGGTTTAAAGCTCACCTAATTTTTCTTGAATGAGTTGAAGTTCAAACCCAAGGCTTAAAGTTCACATGACCTTTGTTTTTTAATCAAAGCCTAAGTTCAAATCTTGAGGCTCTCATGACTTTGTTGGAATCAAGACCTAAGTCCCATGTTTGAGACCCAAATGACTTTAATAAATTCAAAACCCAAGTCCAACGCTTGGAACCCATTCAGTCATTTTGAAAAACAAAAAGGCCCAAGCCCAAAAACTTGAGGCGCACATGGTTCTTTTCCTAAATGAAAGTCTAAGCCCAATGCTTGACTTTCACATGATCCTATTGGATTAAGGCCCATTGTCTAATGATCGAAGCCTTCATGATTTTGTTTGGACCTAAATGAATGAAAGTCCAAATCCAATGGTCCACGCATGAGATTTTATGATGAATGCCTAAGTCTGAAACTCACAGTCCATTGACTTAATGAGTCTAAGTGCACACAATGTTAAGGTTCAAATCATGTACAAAATTGACAAATGGATTCACTTCACAAGAAAAGTCAAAATCCCAACATCATTGCTCCAAGGCCCACAAGAATCAAATTTAATTGTCGAAGGATCAATTCGAAGAAAGCCCAGCCCAGTTTGTTCATCATCAGATTTCTCAATGGACCAAGAAGACTCCAACAATGCCATGGAGAACTCAAGGGACCAGTCATGCCATCCGAGACCTCATTGACCAAAAAACCATTGCTCCATCTTCACCAGGCGGCTAATTCAACTCCTCTTAAGCCAAGTGATCACTCCACAAGCTCCCAAGCCAAGATCTCATCCATGGGTCTTTCTATCTTTCTTTTGTATAAGTTCATTATGTTTACTCATTTGAATTCTTAAGAACATGTTGCTTAGGTTTTGATTGTAAACTCATCATAGGAATGTTTGTTTGAACTTATTGTTTACATTTTTCACTTCAAGCAAAAAAAAAAATCAAAAAATCAAAAAAAAAAAAAAATATTTCTCTGTCCAACTAAGGGATGGGCCCTTAAGTTGCCTTCAATGAAGAGTCCTAAACTAGGGGCATGGGCCCCTAATGACTCCCAATCTCCTCAAGGCCCAAAGCCTAAGAGTCCATCCATTCATCCAATACTCAATGGTCATGATCTCCAACCACTGCTGGTTTTCAAAATGTGCATATTCAAAAAGAATAAAAGATTGTGGATTGTTTTTCAAAAGAAGGTGTTCTTTCAAGATCAAGAATCGCTTTTCTTCTAGAGTGAGTAAAATTCAAAATTTTCAAAACACATTTTCAAATTGTGCATAAGGAAATATCTTTGATAAAATCTTTTTGCAAATTATGAGATTCCATAGCCTTACTGATCAATTTGCATAAAGAAGGGATTAACTTCATTTAATTCATGTAAGGATCTTTGCTCACAATTTAGAACAAAAGGGAAAGAGATCCTAAATGCAATCAAGGGAAAAATCACATGTCATTTGATTAAATTGCAAAATCTTGTTTTGAGAAATTTTGATGTCACAACAACGGGTTGTTACTTCTTTTTACTCTAAGAGAAGTCTATCAAGAGGGGTCATATCTTTGTGCCGATAAACTAGCATTACTAGGGATTGAAGGCTATCTTTGGCTAGACCACATCATCCCAGAATTAACCTGTCACAAATTAATCCATTGCTAGCCCATTTGAGCCTATATAGTTAGCCTTTTTTTCAAGAACCAATAATAAAAACTTGAACCCAAGAGTGGGAAAAAACAAGTGTGCACATACTCAAAACTCATTTTGGGGAGGAGTCAAACCCAATGCTCGTCTGAAAAAGAGCCAACAAAGGAGGTACAAGTGTACCAAAAGTTTGGAAAGAAAGTGTGGTGATTAGGGGCATGTTCAAGACCCACCTTGAAGAAAGGTCGATTTTGAAATCTTAATTCTCACCAACTATGAGAGATTCATGTTTAGCTCACATGAGAGTCCAACAAGCTAAATCCGACAAGGAGCAACATGAGGGTATGAAAAGCAAATAATTGTGAAAGAAAAGTTCAAAAAAGAAGAGAGACCCGTTAGGTTGAAAACGCGAAAGGGCGACCTAGGCAAAAAATAGGGTAACCCAGTAGGTTGAAAACCCGAAAGGGCAGCTTAGGTAAAAGTTAGGGTTTCATTCAAAAAAAAAAAACTCAAAAAGGAGAGATGAAAGCTTGAAGAGCGAAAGGGATGTGATATTCCCTCAAAACCAAAAATGAGAGTCCATCAAAACTGAAGAGCTAAATAAGGGAATTGAAAAAATAGGTTGACATAAAAGAACAACCGGAATCAAATAAAAAGATACAAGTGAGAAGAGACTTTCAAGAAGCCAATTCAAAAGCAAGCACTAATGTAAAGGGAGAAAGCTCATCCAATGTGTGAGTTTTAAGTAATGCACACTTAGGGAAATTATTCAAAATGGGATTTTAAGCCTTTTATATATCCTTCTTTTCAAATACCTGAACCCATACTACATTACAACCTATGAATAAAGACCTCCTTGAAGTCTTGGTAGTTTTGAGGCACAACTCTTGCGATGATTTCTCTTAGAATGAAAAGAAAGAAAGCCTGAGGTAGTCAAGCGCTACTGGCAAAAGATCTTAAAAAGGAAAGTTCTCAAATTAGGGATATTCCCCCTTATTTGCTCTAAAAAAAATTCCCAAGCTAGGGGCACTCCCTTTGTTTGTCATCAAACAAAAATGACTTCCCAAATTAAGGGCACTCCCCTTATTTGTCCGCAGATAAAAATTCTCAAACTAGGGGCACTCCCCTTGTTTGCTTTCAAATAGGAAAAATTCTCAAATTAAGGGCATTCCCCTTATTTAATCTCAAATGAAAAGAATTCATAAATCAGAAACATTCCCTTTGTTTGCTCTCAGTGAATACCCTTAATTCTTCAAGCGCTATCACGCACATTCTTTGATTGCCTTTAAAGATTCAATCTCACAATGCTCAAAGTAAAAAAGCAAGGTTGTTTACTTGAATTCAATGACCTTAATCCTTCCTAATAAAAGAGAATGGTTTGACTATCGAATGTCATGATCAGCCAAAAGACCTATTTGAAGGGACTACCTTTTGCTGATTTGAAAAAGGAAAAAATGATTTTTCTAAAAATTGATAAGAATACCACATTGCAAAGAAAGGTTTCTACACCACAAAGTTTTAAAAGAAAAATTCAGATCATTTTCAAATTTTCTGTTGTATAAGCTCATTTTGAAATCACCATGCAGACTTGATCAAAGGTCTTTATCATCACCATGGTTGACCAAGTGTCTTCCAATAACTTTTGAACTACGTCTTGACCTGATCCTCCCAAAAGAGGTATGTAGGCAGTCTGTCAAAGGCTTGGTCCCAAGCACCCAAATGACCTAATCTTAGGTCTAGTGGAGAACTCAAAGTGATTGATTTGAAAATAATTGACTTGCACAAAATGTTTTTACAACATGTCTAAATTATGGGCATTGGCCTAACATTTTTGTATGCAAGCATGCTATACTAGGGGTATCGGTTCATTTGTTCTGTTTGTCAACATGATCTTCTTTTGCCAAATATGCTCAAACTAGGGGCATGCGCCCAACTGACAATCAAAAGAAGAGTTTGTTTGTTGTCTCTTACAGGTTATCAAAGTCATTCCATTGGACCATCCATCCACAAGAGTCCACTCCAAAAAATGTTGCCACATTTTCATGAAAATACCATTCTCCAATGGAAGCACGAAACCCAATCCTCCAAGGAAAAAGTCATCATCCTCAAAAGAGAAAGAGGTCAGGTAAGCACTAAAAAGTGAAGTTACGTGTTTCTAACCACATATGCCCTAAGCAGACAAAAATAAAAAAAGATTTTCAAACTTACCCCAACATTCACATAACAAAACCCATGACACTCAGGGTCTTACAACAAATCAAACTCAACCTTCTCGACATCCGAAGCATACCGAACCAACTTTCGCTTCCTAAGATTAATTTCCTCAAACAACCCCAAGCACATAAACAAAGAAGCCACCAAAACTAAAATAGAGAACCACATCAAACACCACACCACCATGAATTCATGAGAAAATTAACCAAGTCTAATTCAACATAATCAAGACTTAAAATTGACCAACCAAGTTAAAAATCACCACAAACAACAATTCCAATTCAAAGAAAACAAATTCAAAGCTTAACATCCAAACTTGAATCAATTCATTAATCCAAAAACAAAACCACTGCATCAAGTTAACAAACTAGCAAATCTCAACCAAATGGAGCCAATCCAAAGCAGCTACCCATCAAACTTAATCAACCAAACTCAAAAAAATCAACACAACAAAGTTGTTTAAAAAAAAAAGAATACTGGCCTCAAAAGTTGCAAAATTTCAGCAAAATCAATCGAATTTGGCCATACCCATTCAATTAAACAAACCCAATCATACCCATGATCACAAAGCAATCACCAAACTCAAAATTTCAGAGACACAATAAGAAACAACAAAATCAACTCAATTGTGCGAAAAGCCAACCCAAATAAACAACCAAAGTTGAAAAATCATTTCAAACTTCAAATCTGACCCTAAGTCAATCAAAATTCCAAACTCCAACCCTGAGTTAGCATCCATTTTGAAATCCAACCCTAAGCCAATGACCCTTAGTCAAATAACTAACACAAAGATTTTAAGCCTCAATACGAGCAAACTAAAACAATTTTTAAGCCTCAAGATGAGCATTGAACAAATCTTCACAATTGAACAATCTCAAAGAACAAAATTTCAAAAAATCCTCCAAGGAAAAATCTCCAAGAATAAAAAATCTTCACAATGAGAATCTCCAAAAATACTAACAATGAAAAATCTTCACGGAAAAGCTTCCCCATGGACAAAGCTTCATAAGGACATTAAAAACAATCTCTAAAATCAATCATTTAAGCCTCAAAGATGAGCAAACCACCTCTCAATCAAAATTAATTCTTGACCCCGAGTCACCAATCAAAGATTAAACCTTGTCCTCAAATTGTACTAACAAAAAAAAAAATGAAATTCTTGACCTAGAGTCATCCACTGAAAAGTCAAATGTAAATGAATCTTGACCCTGAGTCATCATTGAGAGAATCAAAATTTGACCCTGAGTCGAAAATCAAGACATAACCTTGAGTCATCATCCAAAAAAAGAAAAAAAAATCGACCCTGAGTTGAAAATCAAATTTGACCTTGAGTAAAGATCCAAGATTATAATTGCGACCCTAAGTCAATGTCATCAAAGCAACATCTCCTCCTGGAGCACTCTAAGGAGGTTGCGTCCAACAAAATTTCTTCCTGGGACACACTGCGGAGGTTTTATCCCGACAACATTTCCTTTGAGGCAACTCTGTGGAGTTGTATTCTCAAAACATTTCATTTGAGGCAACTCTCTGGAGTTGTATTCCCACACTTTCATTTTAGGCAACTCTGTGGAGTTATATCTTCACATCACTTTCTCTGTGAGGCAATTCTATGGAATTGTATTCTCAAAACATTTCATTTGAGGCAATTCTACAGGATTGTATTCTCAAAATATTTCCTTCAAGACAACTCTCCGGAGTCGTATTATACAAAAGTCTCTTTGAGGCAATTCTGCGGAATTATATTCTCAAAATATTCACTGTAAGACAACTCTCCGGAGTTGCATCCCCACATTTTGTATTAGAGCAACTCTACAGAGTTGAATTTTCTCAAAATATTTTCTTTAGGGCAACTCTGTGGAGTTGTATTCCCACACTTCCCTTTGAGATAATTCTGCAGAATTGTATTCTCAATACATTTCATTTAAGGTAACTCTTCGGAGCTGTATTCCCACACTTTCATTATAGGCAACTCTGCGGAGTTGTATTCTCACAACACTTCCTCTTTGAGCCAATTCTACTGAGTTGTATTCTCAAAATATTTTCTTTGAAGCAACTTCACGGAGTTGTATTTTCTCAAAACATTTCATTTGAGGCAATTCTGTGAAATTGTATTCTCAAACATTTCCTTTGAGGCAATTTTACGGAAATTGTATTCTCAAAATATTTCCTTTAAGGCAATTTTACTGAATTGTATTCTCAAAAAATTTCCTTTGAAGCAACTTCACGGAGTTGTATTTTCTCAAAACATTTCATTTGAGGCAATTCTGCGGAATTGTATTCTCAAAATATTTCCTTTGAGGCAATTTTACTGAATTGTATTCTCAAAAGATTTCTTTTGAAGCAACTTCATGGAGTTGTATTTTCTCAAAACATTTCATTTAAGGCAATTTTGTAGAATTGTATTCTCAACACATTTCTTTTGAGTAACTCTGCGGAGTTATATTCTCAAAACACTTCCTTTGAGGCAATTTTACTGAATTATATTATCAACACATTTCTCTTGAGGTAACTCTGCGGAGTTATATTCTCAAAACACTTTCTTTGAGGCAATTCAACTGAATTGTATTCTCAAACCCATCCCCTTTTGGAGGCAATTCCGCGGAATTGTATTCTCACACTTTCTCTTTTGGGACAACTTTGAAGAGTTGCATCCCCACAAATGTCTAAGGACATTATATCTCCATGTGAATAAATTAATGATTACAAAATAGGATGTCATACCTTGCATTGGTGTTTATTTATTGCATAAATTCCACCAATGAGGGGCATTTGTTGACACCCCATTTTGCAACCATTAATTTACTATTTTTCCACTTAAATGCATAAAGGGTAAAATGGTAATTTCACAAGCTTGAAAATTAAAAGTTGGTCCATAAATTTAAAATCATATTTTAAGTGATCAAAATTGAATTAAGAATGAGAGTTCATTTTTTTGGATTGGAAATTGGATCAAAAACCAAGATTTTATTAAAGAAATAAATTCGATTGGTTGAAATGGCGCTTACCATGAACATGCATGCATAGGATTATTTATAAATTAATTTGATTGGTCCTTTAAAGGATTAAACTTAAATTAATTAATAATTAATTCCTATTGGTTAGAATACCATAATATGGTAAGTATTAGAGAACAAGACAATATTCAGAGGATAATTTTAAATCTAATTAATTTTTATATAATAGATAATTATTATGACTAGTAATTATCAAATTATTTATTAATTAATTGTTTAAGATAAAGGAATCTCGAAATCAGTTGATAAGGGATATCTATTTTGACTAGAAGTGGATTAAAAATGAAAGAAGTTGAAATTATCCACTTGAATGCCAATCGGTACTCAAATTTCACGTGGGTACCGATTGGGCCTTTTTGAGTACCGCTAGGGCCTATTTGGGTACCAATCAGCATCCAGACAAGAATTTGATTGAGAGTCAAACTCTTGTGCCACTGATCCAATTCTAAAACCCTAATTATCCTTCTAGGGTTCCAGAACTTGGGATGATCCATTTTTGGGTTGCCATATAAATAGAAAAGGATGCTCATTTTCAAGTGAGGTTGGAATTTTCATCGTTCAAAATCCCAAACAAAATTCAAGAGAATATTTGTGAGGGATTAGGGTTTTAATAAGAATAGAAGCTATTCTTATAACCCTAGAAATTATGAGAGGCCACCTCTTGTAATTTGGATTCTGATCTTTGAATTCCAGTTTTTTAATCTCTTTTAATCAATTTAACAGTTTTCCCTCAAGAATCAATTTTTCAGATTGGATTCAATCAAATCAAGTCAAGGAGCTCCCTCCCCAACACATGCAGGTACTCCTTTTCCTTGTTGTTTTGATTATCCATTTGTTAAAATATGATTGTGAAACTGTTTGTATATGTTTTTTTAGGATAGTTTTGTTTTTAATTCTTTTTGTTCATATGGAATTTATTTGATTAAAGTTTTTTATGACTTAGGAGCATGTTAGGGTGAAAATTGTAGTTTTAAAATGTTAAAAACAATGGAGGAATCGATTTTCATGAGAGTCAGTAACTAAAACTTGAATTAAAGTTGATCGGGTCTTAGGTTTTTTACCTAAGCACAGATCGGGTCCCAATTTTTATCTGGTTACCGAATGGGCCAACTTGGGTACCCATTGGTACTAGGAGAGGCCCGATTGGTCGCTTCTAAGAACCGATCTAGATTTTTATGAGAATTTATGTTGTCTGGTACAAAAATTATTTTTCTATCAATTTTGCCATGTTTGTTTCTGATTGATCTTGATTTTAACATGTTATGTTTGGTTGTCTAAATATGTGTTTAAGAATGTTGCATGAATCTTTTCAATTGCTAAACGGTTATCACATTTATTCATCTTATTTTGCATATACTATATATGGTGTCCAATCAATGCGAGTCTGGTTTGTATGTATCGAGTTGTAAACTATGGATTAAGGGTCCTTAAGAGACTGATTTAGGTCAGGTTGAGTGAGTGCCTAACACCTTCCCACTCAATCCCCTAGCCCCCGAACCCTAATCTTAGGGAAAGTTAGATTAGTCTGTGTATGCTTTTACTTCTGTTTTCTAGATTGTATTTAGGACACAAAGCTTTGTAGTTTTATTTTTCCTTAGATTGTATCTAGGGCAAAAGTATTGTAATTTGTTCAATTTTCTAAACTTTTTATATATTTCTTTATTCAATCAATAAATGAGAAGTACTTTTTTTTCTTAGCTTTTTTATAAAAGTTAGGTGGCGACTCCATTGTAAATTCCCCTAAAGATTAGGATGGAAAACAATGAAAGTCTCCATTTTGAGAATCATGTTTAGGCCTTTGCATTGGGTTAAAGGTCGTGGTTCTTACAATTACAGGTGTGTGAACAGGTAATGAACGTTGGATTAATAATTGACTTATGTCCGTAGTCCCTATATAGCTTATGCTCATTCACTCTTAACTTACAATTTAAAAGTGTAATATCTATTTCATGTAAAAAAAATACGAGGCCATGAATTTGCAGGTGGTTAAGCGACCGTCTTCTTCAATATTTGCTTATTGCTACTGTCTCTTGTTCTTCCTCGTATTATTGTTTGTCATTTCAAACGCTCAAAATGCTACCACAGACCCATCTGAAGGTATTCTCTCTCTTTATGTATATATGTGTGTAGTAAATTTCATTCATTTCAAAGTACTGATGATGAAGCTCTTAAAATCTACGTGTGTAACTTTTGTTTCAAAGTAGTACTCATTTTTTTTTTTTTTTTTTTTTCAAAGTAGTACTCATGAATCGCGTGAAATCTATATAAATTGTAATAAACCAAATCTGTCGAGTTGGCTCAAAACGAGATCTCAAGTAATTGATTTTTAATGTAGGTAATCTGAATCCAAGTCCTTAATTTATTGGATAACAAAAAACTTTTATCATATATTTTTTTAGATAATATGAATATTCGAAACTTTGTCACGACTAATTTATGATACGTACCATCTCTATCTGACATGCACCGAATAATTACCAGGTCCAATGATCTCAGGGGTGTCCCAAAAGAATTTAGTGCCATAGAATATCGTACTCACAACTTAGATTTTGTTAGGTACATATTACAACTTGCCGTACTACTAAGCTAATATATTATAACTCACTTTAAGAGAGTTTTTTTTTTTTTTAGTTAGTTACGATAGCATTTAAACCTATCGCGTCCGTTTATGATGGTTGCTCTTACCATCAGGTCAAGACACTAATTGACTTTTGGTGTAGACAGGATTTGAACCCAAGTTCCTTACTCGATGACAAGAGACTTTACCAGTTAAGCTAATTGGAATCCACCACTCTAAGAGAGTGTTTGTAATGGAACCCACGAGTCTATTCCATTATATTTTCTTTTAATCTATGTTTTATTGCATTTTATTTGTTTTACTTAATTTATATGCCCTTTGTCCCGCAATAGATACAAATTTGTGAATGACAGAAATCTTAACGAAGAGACCCCGCAATAGATCTCCACATCATCATTTAACTAAAAATAAATAAACTTCAAATCATCATCTATTTGTCACCTTAATTTAATACAACTAGTCGTAAACCCGCATTTGCACGGGAAACCTAATGAAAATGAGATCTAAAGAATGCGTTTCTTCACACTAACCCAAATTTTAATATGATTGTTATAGTAATAAAAAAATTAATGGTTCTTATAAATAAATTGTACATATAAAAATTAACATACATTATAATTAACATCCATTACATAAAATCCCAAAAATAAAGAATTTTGGGCTAATCCAATAATATTTATTTTTGACTTCTATTGTCTTTCAGTGACTAAAAGATGATTCAGGCTATTCATTTCACAATTCATATAATGTATTTTGTTACATCTATATTCAGTGAAGCAAAATTATGTTATACCTATACCTAGCAAAAAAAAAAAGACCTTGATTGATAAAGGCCTAAGTTCAAAAATCCTTGAAGGTGGAATCTCATTGACAAACCCTCCTCTATGTCAAAAAAAAAAAAAAAAAAAAAAAAAACATAGTTATTGAACCCTTTTGCTGTTGTGTCATAAGCATCAATCCACTTCAAAAGACCTATCTCTTCATCACAAAATTTAAATTCCAAATTTTAGTCTTCACAACAATCACTTTCAGAATGAATACTCTCACCTTTTTGTTGATTTCAATGATAAGCTTTGCAAGTTAAGAACATATGTGACCTACATTAATAAAATATATATATATATATATATATATATATATATATATAAATATATGATTAGAGAAAAATCACAATCACTTATCATGTAAAATTGAGTGATAAGAGATGGAAAATTAAGACACTTGCATAACTTTCCCATGTAAGGACTACGGATATGACTTCTATTATCATGTAAAACAATGACATTTGCTTTTAAAGAAAATTCTCAACACAAATCCAGTTCCAGTCCCACAATGAAAAGTAGTACATTTTAAACAAAAATTTCATATAGGATTAATAATTGTTTAGTAACTTACAGCATACTTCCTGTCATCATAGTGTGCGTAATTCACAATTTCCTATCATGCCTACAAAGGGGAGCAAAATAATTGAAAATGAAAACTTTTCCAATGCAAGGGAAGAACTCCATATCCAAATGAAGACAAATGAAGGAGATAAACTCTCTTTTTTCATCAATATGCCACAGTACTCAGCCGTTACCACTACAGATTTAGCCCATTACGGACACTGCTATTATTTGATAGACATCCAGAACTCTAAAATAAAAAAGGTACTATAAAATTTATCTTAACAAATAAAATTTAGCATGGATATAAAGCAATGAATGTGAAATAATTACTGAAGCTACCCAGTTTGCCAGATAAATTTCCAAGTTAGTGCAGTGCTCACAGAATGATTATGGTCCAGAAGGAATATCTGGTCTCTTTTTTTAGCTAGAACCTCTAAATCTTCGCTATGCTGAGAATAAACCAATCACAAATTGCTAAAGCATAAAATAGTTTTTTAATGCCCAGTTTTTGTATTTTTGTTTGTTCATACTATTTATAAATGGGGAAAAGAAAGGGACAAAAGAGTTGATCAAACTTATTGCCATGGAATATTTGAGAGAAAAGCACATCAACAGCTTGATGTATGTGATCCTAACAATTGAATTAAATATGTTAATAAAAAGACCCTAGAAAAAAGGAAAACGCACAAAAATTATTTTAGGAGAGAAACAAAATTAAAGAAAATCTTGGAAATACCTTCAAAGCATCTTCAATGCTATGAATGCTTTCATCATGAAACTTCTGTGAGCTAGGTAACTTCTCATCAAAAAAATAGTCTGAGAAAAAATCCAAACTTTCATCACAATCATCCAAAAAAACAGTTTGGTTAAACCAATTAAACAATTTCTTCCCCTTGGCAAAACAAAAAACAAAAACACACAAAATTGGATATTACTCACCATTTAACTCTTTGTATCTATCTTTAAAAACCTTTGCATATCTTTCGACTTCCTCCTCTGTTTTCCCTTCCATTTCAGAGGCAATACTTTTTATGTCATTTCGACCATACTTCTCACAAGCCCTGATGAAAGTATTGAAATCTCTTCTACTCCATGAAGAAAATCCCTGAAATGCACCAATAGCCAAGCTTAGAAAAGGAATCCAACATAAATTTTTTCTACAACATATAATTCGCTCACATCTTCTAATAGCCGCTCCTTTTCTTCCAGCTCTTCAGCAGTCAATGGGTCACCCACATCTAAACATTCAACACTCAGTTAGAAAAGGATGAAAAAAATTAGAGTCAGTCAGATGCAATTCATATACAATTTGGGATGGTATTATATTCCATATAAATTTTCCATTTTAATGCCACAAACCCACAATTCCAAATACCCAAAATCTATTTTACAATTTCAATTTGCAACATTCTCAAACCCTAATCATAACAATTAATTGATTTACTTAACAAAAATTGGGGTTTTAAGAGAAGGATGAAGAAATTTACCGTACATGACGATTTTACCCTCATCAGACTGAGATAACCTGAGTGTGGGTGAAGTAGTGGCGAGAGAAATTTCCCAATCTACAAAACCAAAAAGGTTGTATAAATTTCACATATCCAAAATCTCAAAGAAAAAGACAGAGGCAGTAAATAATACATGCCAATCTATCATTGATGTTTTAATCCCTAAAATATACAATGACTTTCCAAAAAATATGAATTCCACAAATTGAAAAAAGAAAAACACTCCATAAATTCATAATGGCCTGTAATAAGCGTAGATGTGACCCTTGATGGCCATCTAGGGTTCAACAAAGAGAAGATCAAAAGAGTCAAACCTTGATGGCCTTCGCGCTTGTGGTTCTGCGGATTTAATTGTGTATTGGGCTTTGATGGGAGTTGAGACAGTAACAGTTGAAAAGAAGATAAAGAGTTTAGGGAAAAATTGTCAAGGAGTAGTAATCAAACGGGGCACTAACCAAGAGATGAAGAGATACGTCGACGGTTTTTTTTTTTTTTGGCTATAGCGCTGCTGTGGTTTTCTTCTTTAGTTTTTTTTTATTTTATTTTATTATATTTTATTTTAATGATTTTGTTAGATTAATGCTACATATTAATTAGAGTTTTAATTGCTGATGTGGCAGCCATATCAATTTGTAAGACACTTGGCAAAACCTCAGTTAAAGGTTTATGCTTTTATATATATATTGAATATTGATTGATTTGTTTTTCCTCAAACGGCGCTCTGCGCAAAATGTATCAATTTAATCCACTTCATGCTGTTACATTTGCAGGAAACAAAGGAAGAAAGATTGTGCATCTATATATAATGTTTAATAGATGATGATGTGTTATCACTTAATTTTTTTTTTTTTTAATATATGATAGAAATTCTAATTTAAACTCACACACACGTATATTTTGAAAATCTCAAGGATTGAACCCACACTCTCATAGAGGCTTTAGGGAAGGGGGATTACCACTGGATCGAATACCCAAGTGGCATTATCACTTATTTCAACCTTGAGGGGTATAGCTTAATTGGTCCAATCTTGGGTGTGCTCTCCAATGGTCACTAGTTTAAGTCCCCTCAGGGCCACCTACCCAAGGCAAAACTTTGTGTCTATCGTGGTACATGTGGCTAGTAGGGTGTTACGTGTCCCCATGAGATTAGTCGAGGCACGCGTATCTACGAAACGTTGACCCGAACACCCATGATTATTAAAAAATAGAAAAAAGTTATCACTTAATTAATTCACCAAAATGTATTAATTTAATTCAAATTGGAAAGAAGTTAATTATAAGTAGGACCAATTAAGTGTATCAAATCTAATCATAGAGACATAAATTATAATTTATCTTATTTTAAATTTTTGTCAACACTATAAAAATCACACTGACTGAAGAGTTATGCACAAAATGAATGGTACAAGATCTATTTTTAGCCATATGTTAGGATAATTCTTCTTTCACTAAAGACAATACTTGTTTTATTTTGAGATTTAAATCCTGACTATGTATATAAAAGGACACAGAAAATGCTAAGCCATTGAGAAAGGTACTCTGTAACCTTATAACACTTGCAAAAAATATAAAAATATGGAGGATGAGCAGTGACATGAGTAAGATACATATAAACATCTTATAACCTTCTTATCAAAAAAAATAAATAAACATCTTATAACCTTCTTATCAAAAAAATAAAAATAAACATCTTATAACCCATGTCTTTAAGGTAGGAAGAAATCAATTGGCAATTCTTTATATATATAACTAATTATTCTTATCTTGTAAGAAAGAGTGAATTGACTTATTTAGCAACAACAAAAAAAAAGGGTGAATTGACTTAACTTAGAAAATGGAACAAATTTAACATCTAAGTAATTGAAGTAATAAAAAAGAATACCATCATTAAACAAAAAAGAAAAGAAAAGAATTACATCATTAAACATCTAAGGTGAATATAACTTTTTTGAGAAAAGGTGAAGCATCTTATATGGGAGGGATCATCCAACCCATAAGAATAGTTTTCATTTTTATTTACTTTTGGCTGAAAGAAAATGGAAAGAATGGGTGGTATTGAAATTTTGAAAAGGATTCAATTTACCCTTCGTAACCTGTCCTAAGGAAATAAAAAAATATAAAAAATTAGTATTTGGAATTGAGCAATCGCTAGATTACTTAGCAGTTAGCAAACACTTTTTCTTCGCTAAGTAATTAAGGAGGAGTATGCTAATATAGTCCCGGACCTTGGCTATATATACTGGATTTGGTCAGGTCCTATTGCAAGAAATAGAAAATAGGAAATAATACACAAAATTCACCTGGTTTTCTCTGGTCTTAGGGTTTTGACAACGTCAAGCCCTAGCCGCTAGTAGAAAGAAGAAAAAAAAATAAAAAAAAGTTTGTCTTCGTACAACCATTGTCTCCTTCCACTCATCATAGTTGTACAGGTAGATAATTTCTTATGGAGTTTCTAGAGAGGGACTATGGGAGAGGCTTTCATTGATAGAAGGAGAGCATGTGGAGTTTGATTTAGGGGGGCCGTGAGGTTGCTTGGAATATTTGCTTGATGGCGGCATGTTTCCTCAAGGTGGGAGGGGCAGCTCTGCCACCACCAGAACTATCTTCAAATGCTGGTAAGCTAGATATGGTTGGGGGTGGATTCTGTTGACACTTGACAGGTTGATGAGTGAGTTGAATGAGTCGAATTCGAGCAGTGTTACAGGTCATTGATATGGCTATTAATGAGCTTGTCAATGTGGTAGTGGAAAATGAAGGATCAGAGCTCATGAGTAATTATGGAATATTCCGAGAGTACATTAAATGCGTACTTCCTCATCTCACATAAGTGGTGGATCTTGCTAATTAAATACATAGTGGGACTCACCATTTATGTGAGAAGAGAGAGTACATATTTAATGTACTCCTGGAGTATTCTGTAATTTTCCCATAGCTCATTATGGTGGAGTCAAATGTTATAGTGGAGGACACACGTGGAGATGATACTAAAGAAGTGTAGGCCCATCTTACCCCCAAAGCCCAGACGTGAGGTGCTCTGGGAGACATTTCAAATAAGAAAAGTGGGTCTGGCCCAAAAGCAAAGAAAGTGTCTTGGAAGAAATTCGTTAGGGCTCATCAGAATTATCTACATACTTATGCCTGTTAAAAGGAGAGGAGGTGTGCATAAAGAGGTGGATGAGTCAAATCGGAAGAGAACGATTTTTTTTTTTTTTTTCCAATTCTCCTACAAAGGAGAATGAGCTCATATTGGCGGAGGTTGGATTCTAGCATTGCCGAATACAACGAGTTGTTTATTCTGCAATTTTCGTGGGCTTGAGAAAAACCATGAATAGTTTGAGAACTCGCTCGAGTGGTGCGAGAAAAAGATCAATCAGTTGTGTTTCTCATTGAGATATGGCTAGATGGTGACAATTTAGAGCAAATTCGGAGTCGCCTCAGTTATCATATATGTTGGTGACTCCACGACGAAATTGGGGGTGGTGCTATTGTGGAAGCAAGAAGTATCCGTTAGTATCTCAAGTTACTCTACAAACCATGTTGATGTGATTATGGACGTGGGGTCTGAAACCGCATGGAGATTTACGGGCTTTTATGGGCCTCGAGGACGATGCTATGAGACCAGACTTGGAACCTACTACAGTCATTACACTCTTAGAACAATCTCCCATGGTGTTGCATTGGAGACTTTCAATGAGATTGTGCGGATTGAGGAGAAGAACAGTCGTTCTATGCGAGCAAAGTCTCAAATGTAGGTTTTTCGTGATGTCCTAGACGAATGTGGTTTCATAGACTTGGGTTATGTAGGTGCTCCATTTACTTGGTGTAATAACCGAGGTAACGAGGCTACAATGTGGGAGTAAATTAACCAAGTTGTGGCTAATGTAGAATGATTGGCCCGTTTCAATACCACTAAAATTTACCATCTGGAAGCTCATGGGTAGAGTTAGGATTTTGTCTACATGGGAATAACTAAGAACTCATTGCTACTTAGCCGGCCCCAAATGTTGCTGTAGGCTCTCATTTTTCTTACTTTTTTAAAGTGACTCATAATTTTTTATACAAACAACACTGTGAAGGCAAATGCAACAAATCTAGTGGGAGTAAGTTTAAAATTTTGAATTAATCTATAGGTTTTTAAAATTTTCTGTGGGGCAGGTGCCCCTAGTGCCTCCACGCTACTTGAAAGCTTATGCATCATAATTGTGATGTTCCAAATTCTGATAAGTGTGTGTGTTTACTGAGTCTCACATTGGGCATTTATTGGGTCGAGCTGGGCTTTATTAATAATTGTAAGAGTCCCAATTGTAACTTGACTAGTCATTTTGGGATATAAACGCAGGTGTGGCTAGCGCTTTTCTTAGGTTGTTACAATAACATAAACCAATATTACGAGATGTGGATATCAAGGGATGTGATGATACAATTGCTTCGACTTAGAGCACGAAACATAATGGTACTCTTGTGTACCAAGTGAAGGAGAAGCTAAAGAGTTGTCGTCAAAAGTTGAAATCATGGTGCCGCAATTTATGTTAAGCTCCAAGATCTTGGATGTTTTAAGCACTTCCAAGAGCTTAAGAATTACATAATTTACAACTTACACATAAAATAATATTATTGATGGGTTAAGTGTTTCACTCATAACTTTAGGGGTTTTGTGTTTTAAGGAAACACTGTAAAAAAAATTATATATTTTTCTCAAAATATTCCAAGTACCAACCTTTATGATATGTATTTTTTTTCCTGAATAAATCATATTAGTGTACTTGGAATCTGCAACGTTCGTTAGCTTTGTATATTGGTCATATTATTTATATGGACGTGCTGTGATGTAACTTGGGAGGCAGTTAAGGCATTGAACTCAATATTCCAACAATGGAATGCACAAGCGGCGGCGTTGTGGAACATAACTGGAGACCCATGTAGCGGATCTGCCATAAATGGAACTGAGTTTGAGCACCCATGGAATAATCCAGCTATCAAATGTAACTGTTCCTACCGAAATGGTACCATCTGCCATATCACAAAATTGTATGCCTCTCTCTCCCTCTCTCACATAATAGGACATGAAAGTAGAATCAATAGCATTATAATTACCATTCTAGCACAAAAAGCATTATAATCACCGACTTCCATTCATAAACTCTTATCCAATTTTAAGGCACGTTTGGTATACTTTAATAAATCATGTAATGTAATAACTATATCTAAGAAATAACTATTCGGTTATTTCGTTACGCAGCTTATGCTTTCATTAGAAGTAGTCATACCTTATTAAAATAACCGTAATAGCCACTCCTTAAATCACGTAATAACTCAAAAAAAAAAAAAATCCAAAAACCATAATTGACTACCACTTTTTAATTTTTTTCTTTCCTCTCTCTAAATATATAACAATCAAAGTCTCAAATATTTTTTCCATTCTCTCTTTCTCTTTTTATATAACAAAGTCAAATTTCTCTCTCTCTCTCTCTCTCTCTCTCTCTCTCTCTCTCTCTCTCTCTCTCTCTCTCTCTCTCTCTCTCTCTCTCTCTCTATATATATATATATATATATATATATATAACATTCAAAATCCAAGTTTTCAAAATGTCTTAAAATTATTAATACTTGTATAATAAGCAATACTCGAATATTAATCATGTTGTAATAACATATAGAATACAAATTCAGGGTTCTATTCATGTGTTGTCACCAAACAGATGAATGTTAATAGTTATTACATTACAACTTCTTTTATTCCTTATAATAATGATTCCTATTACAATGTAATAACCTTACAGTATACCAAACGTGCCATAATATTCACTCTAGCCCTACCGCATTAAATTTGTCAAATTTATATACCTAATTAGTTAATTAACAATGAAATTGGAATGGGGGACTTGGAGTTAAGACAAAGGAAAGTATTATCTCACACTACTTAGTCTAAGTGCGGACATAATATCTACTTTTTGTGGAACACAAATTATAGAAATATGTCAACATATGGTGGTGTATTCAGTTTAGGAGATGAACTATCTGCAATGTCTAATGGTATACCCATCCAATAATATCAAATCATGTGTTTAAACTACTTTAAATTAATCCCAAGCACCATCCTACTTTATCAACAAATTAAAAAAGATGAAGAAGAAGACACTACTCTTGTTTGAACAAAATAAAACTTATCTTGATTGAATCATTTAAAATTTTATCCAAACTTTAAATTAATCAGATTATCTAACTTCTTATGTCTAAAAGGGTGTGCTTGGTTCGATAATGCCTCAATTAAGAGGACTTTTATGTATGACACCAAACAAAGTATGAATGATGAAGTAATATTATAGATCAAACTAGATAAAAACATAGATATTTTGCATTAAAGCTTACAAAGTACAAGTATAATAAGAACAACTTACAAACACTATTGAACACACTTGAAAACTCTTTAAATCATAATAGATCTCTTGCACATGGGTTGTGGAAGTTGAAAAGTAGACTTTTCTTTGAATAATAAACTTCTTATTAATAGTCAAAAGGTTGGTTATTTCCATCAAATAACAACCAATCAATAATTACTTTGGGTGGTATATTTTTAGGAAAATAATTATCTCCAATAACTTGGAGACCATGACACATGTCATCCACATTATGAAAGTTATTGGTGGTTATATCCTACCATTAACTTCTTCCATGAAAATTGGAAAATAATAACACATATAAATGGAAGTTACAAATACTTTTATTTCTATATAATCACACATATAATATGACTATCAATTTAATATATTATGATGGTCAATATTATATATATAACACTATATAATAAAATTATTTTATGTGTAAACAACTCCAACGCTGGCCAGTCCTACAGAAAAAAACTTCATAGTGAGTCAGTGACGTCAACCATCACCCACCATCCCCATGCGTCCTCAAACACAATCTCTCTCTCAGCCTTATGTACTATACATGTATATATAAAATAAAATAAAATAAAATAAATATAAAAAAAAAACCTCTGTCCCTATCCTGAATTTTATGGATTGAGATCATCTGCAATTGCTACGGGAATTGTCTATGCAATAGTTAGTTCAAAATGTATAAAAAGTTCAAGGATAAAAAAAGTAAAAACTAAAAAGTGAAAAATTAGTTTAAATTTTTTTTATTTTATTTAAGGGTTGAGATTAAAACCTTCAAATCAATTGTTATGCAATTGATTTCCACCGGTTGCTGGATTTTGGTTCGAATTTTATGGGACAATTTTTGCTGGTTTAATATATAATTTCTGCAATATTTCAATAATAATATGCTACCTAATAAAAATATCTGACTCAATATCTAATATGTTTGTTGGGCTTAACACATTAAGTATATTTTTTATTAATTAACCTATTATTATTGAAACATTGCTGAGTATGTTGCTAATAGTATCATTATGACTACTAATATGTTGATTTTACTAACTAAAAAGGAAAAAAAAAGTTCAAAAAAAAAAAAAAAAAGCCCAGACCAGAGAGCTCTTCTGGCACTGTCGCTAGATTCGGTGTCATCTTCATCAAATCCAGCACTTTATTCCCCAAATGTAGCACTCCCGAATCGGCGGCGTCGCCAATTCTATCAACGTCAACCACCAGCTCTTCTAGGTGGCGCTTACTGTTGTGGTATGGATCTCCGGGTGAACAGTGTCACACTATCACTCGGTGTCACCGGTATTGGACGCCACCGCCGCGTCACTCTCCCAGGAGGTCCATGCGAAGGAGCTACCCCTGCCGGAGCTCGTCTTCTGCTGGTTTGAATTTTATTATTATTATTATTATTATTATTATTATTATTATTATTATTATTATTATTATTATTTTTACAAAAAAAATTTGATGGTGTGAGTAGGATGGTGATTAGGATAACTTTAAACACATGACATGATATTATTGGTATTATTGTGGACCATTAGATGTTGCTGACATGGCTTACTGATGGACCGAATAATTTTTGGTGAAGTTCGCAGAATAATGCGCTTATAGACCATTGGATATTGCTGCCGTGATTCATTGCCATTTTTTTGTGTGCCTATAGGCTTTTTGTGTTCCATAAGCCGAATACAGATTTTGTAATAACCCTTCACCTACTCACCTCTATCGACAACGTATCTCTTGTAACAAAGTCACCTATGTAACAAGGGGAACACTTAGGTCCCGTGGTTTTGATAAAATATATGTGTTTTATGGTAAATGTTGTGTCCGTATTGATAAATGTGTATTTATTGTTGTAAAAATAAAATGTGTAAATTTGGGTAGAATTAGTGATATTTATGATAAAGTTAATTTTACTACAAACTACACATATTTTACAACACCTGACAACATTGTATCAAAACACACACAAATATTACAATTTTTAACACCTTTGGCGGGACGGTCCCACAGCAGGTCCTAAGAATTTCCCATGTAACGAGTTGGTTCCATGTGATATTTACTTATTGGGTTGTTACATGAGTGACTTGGTATGCCTGTTCCAACAGTTGGTGTAACAGTTTTTTTTTTTTTTTTCTTCCTTCCTTCTTAAGAGTAATAGTTGTTTGTTACAAAGTACAATCAAGGAAAACGACTAGTAAATATATGATTAGTTATTATCAGAATTGGACAGAAATGAAAAGAACAGAGCAGAAAGCTCTAAAGATCAATGCAAGAGAAAGAATCACTAGAAGTTTACTAGGTGTTTAGAGATTGTATTATCTTGCTTAAAAAAAACAATGTACAACCTCCACTCCTTATATAGGCTTAGCCACTTGGAGATTAAATAGAAAAACTAAATAACAAACTTATTACATTTGGCGGGAAAAGCAAACCATTAACAAACTTTCAGTAATCAGTTTGAAACTGATTTTGGTTAGTTATAACACGTGATAATCATGTGTTTGTTAAGTAATCTGATTTATGCAGGTAAACGACAAGGGCTTCACTCATTGATCTCCTAAGCTACTTGTCGTTTTCCTTCACTGCAACTTCACTGCATCTTCAATCATCACTGCATCTTCAACATGATCTACAAAAACCAAGGCTACCTCCTTTGGTAGCCCATTCCAAGAAGTTCTTTGCTAACAAAAAGCCTTCATGTAAATAATGTGCTTATTGAAGGGAAATTTATTACTAAAATCTTGTTTTTTACCCTTAATGCCATATGGAAATCAAAGCTTTTGCTCCACATGGCCTCCATTTTCATTTGAGATTCACATGTATGGATCATTAAGAATTAAGATTTTGACAAACTCTGATAGTACATTCTAGAGATTTTTGTTTCCTCTAATGGCCCTCTTTCCATGTTGACCCCTAGAGAAATATCACTACAATTCCAGTTCCTCGAAAGCAAAAAGCCATTCAATTCTCCTAGAGCGACCATAAAAGATGCCTACTGTCAAGTCATAAAGAAAAAATGTTTGGGTGCCATTGCCCATCAACAATCTTACGCCTCAAAATATTCTCACTCAACATTGAAGACATGTCTCCTAATAGCTGCATAGTGCTATACTTCCATTCCTCATTTCTTCGTAGGCCCAACCCTCCTCCTTAATATTATAAGGGATTGAATTCACATTTTTTCCATCAGTCCTCGCGAGAGTAACTGAATAGTACTGCCATTGAGCCACAAGCCCCTTGGCATGTGATGGGGGTGTTAGGATAGTGGTTAAGTGATTAAATGCACAATTTTTCTATCCGTTTAAGCTTTGGGAACAAGTGGTAGCCTATCACATACTAACCTTAACATATCAATTTGAGTAGATAGCGTTTCCTTTACTTATTGCAGGCTAACTATTCATATATTTTTCCAGGAGAGTGTATGCCTTAAACAAACTTGGAGTGATTCCAGAAGAACTTGTGGCTTTGAAAGTTCTTACCTTCTTGTATGGATTTCCTCACTCTCTGTGTTTGATTTATTATAATTAAATCATCTTTAAAAAAAAAAAAATACTTATTGGTTATTGAAGATTGTTAAATTTTTTCATTAGAATGGAAGATTCAGATTTAGAGTTGATAATTTTGTTCTACATCTGTAGGGAAATTGATCGAAATTACTTCACAGGCCCCTTGCCAGCATTTATTGGAAATTTATCTGCATTGCAGTTATTGTAAGTATTGAAAGAAGGCATACATATAGTTGAACTTTGTAGCAAAGCTTTACCACCTATACACATTGTCGCCACATCATTGCTAATATGAAACTTAATGCATGTCATCTATTAGTGTAGGTTCATGTCTCTTCAGTGGCTAAGGCAGCATGAAGAAATTGTTAAATTGCATTTATATTCAGTAAAAACATTTAAAACACTTCCACCTTGTTAAGTGCTATATAAACTGTTGGGAGACAAGAATTATAATGCATTAGCACTTCTATTGCTGCCTTAGACAGTTGCACATTGAACCAGCACCATATGTCTAGGACATTTTTTACATACCAAAATCTTTGCATCCTTCCTAGTTATATTCTGTTTGCTATTTGTTACTTTAGACAATTGTTTCATTTCGCTAAATTATGTTACTTGATACTTCCATAAATTGTCATGTTGTTTTATGGAAATAATTGATCAATACTACTGGGGAAATTTTAAAGTATAATTGCTGAGAATATCTGGTTGTTGGTTCTTAGATTTATTGTCTTGTTAACTGTTCAGGTCAATTGCTGCCAATGCATTCTCTAGGACCATCCCAAAGGAGCTTGAAGTGTAAACTTTGGCACAATACTATAGAAAGATGGAATGGAAGTGGAGTGTTCATTGAGTAGTGCTATAGGCATAATACTTTCACAATAATTTTACAATAATGTTGAGTTCATAGGTTTTTATTAGTTCTCATCTGACCTCACCATTGACATCATTTTACTATCTACCATTTAGTCATTTACAACTTAACACTTCAACATTATTGTAAAATTGTTGTGCCAGTAGCTTTTTGTATGTTTAATTTGATTATTTGATGCCAATTGCCTTAACGCTATACATTTAATGATTATTTGATGTCAAGAGTTTTGTAATTAGAGTTTTGTAATTCAACGAGTATTGTTTGCTTTCATTTATGAGAAGAACCATTATTCAAATAATCTCTCCTCTAACTATCAAATTATTAAAAAAATAAATGATTATTCCACTTGTCATTTGTCATCCTTAAATTAAATGTCGAAATTTATATGTAAATTGCATGGCGATACATTTTAGGAAAATGTTATTTCCACACCAGATTTTTATATTTCCGCACTAATAATGTGGAAATATCAAAAACTGAAATGAAATATCACTCCTCTTTTTGATATTTCTGCACTGTTAATACGGAAATATAAAAAGAGAGTGTGGAAACTCCCTACATTTTATTGTAAAGTTACCCAATGGTGTCAAAATGTTGCTCTAAAGAGAAAAAGAACAAGAAATTTAATTCTCTCACCTACTGGCTGCTAGCTGCCATATTCCAAGTCAATGATAGGATAGAGCCTGGGCTGAAAATTCAAAGATTAGGTTCCCGTCGCTTTGCGTTGTGCTCTTGTCAATTGCATTAGGTGAAACACAGCATCGGTCCTTCATTTGGGCCCTTGGTAAGGCAGGTTGTGGGATATAATTATTACGTACACAAGAAATTTAATTCTCTCATGGCTGCTGCCATATTCCAAGTCAATGATGGATAGAGCTTGGGCTGAAAATTCGAAGATCAGGTTCCTGTGGCTTTGCGTTTGTGCTCGTCTATTGCATTAGGTGAAACACGACATCAGTTCTTTATTTCATTTGGGCGGTTGTGGGATATAATTATTACGTACACGTTACGCAAGCTTCCGAAAACAAAAATAGATATTAAAAAAAAAGTTATAAAATACTTACATTAATAATTTACTCATGTCCCTATATAGCTTAGCTTAATAGCTCCTTCACTATTAAGATATTATAACATATAAGTCTTTCCTTTTAATTTGTTGGTGAATTGATATTATATATAAGTCAGTGTAGGTGTTCTCCTCGATTTCATGTAAAATACGAGAGGCCATGAATTTGAAGGTGAAGCGACCGTCTTCTTCACTATTTGTTTACTGCTACTGTCTCTTGTTCTTCCTCGTATTATCCTTTGACATTTCAAATGCTCAAACTGCTACCACAGACCCATCTGAAGGTACTCTCTCTCTTTTTGTGTATGTGTAGTAAATCTCATTTCATTTCAAACTACTGATGAAGCTCTTATAATCTACGTGTGTAACTTTTGCTTCAAAGTAGTACTCATGAACCGCTTGAAATCTATATAAATTGTAATAAACCCAAATCTATATAAGGCTTGAAGTGTAAACTTTGGCAAGCCGTGGAAGCCGATTTAGGGACTCATGCAGAGAAGCTCGCACGGTTTTAGTTAAATTGATATATTTTTCAAGTTGAGTGGGTCAGTTTTGTGTCCCTGTTTTTCCCTGCATTTTTTGTGTTTGTGGATGGAAAATATTGAATGTGGCTAACTTTTTTTTTTTTTAATATTAAAAATATCTGACGTGGTATGCTAACTCAAAATTAATAATTAAGTCAAAATACAAATTACATTTTGTAAACTCGTCAATCAATAATTAATTCAGTAAAAGTCCACATTTTAAGTTTTCATTCCGTTCTAAAGTTTTTCATTCAATTTTGATCTCTAAATTTGGTTTTGATTCAATCCACTTTTTTCCTTAATTCCATCCATGGGATGCCGAATTATTAAATCTATTTTGAATTATTATTATTATTTTTTAAAAACTTTTTCTTTATTTAGAAAATTACTCCAGAAAATTACTTCCGAAATTAAAAAAACAAAAAAAAAACTTTGAAGAACATCCAAGAACTCAAACCCAGGAGTAGGGGTGGCAAAAAAAACCCAAACCCATTAGCCCACCCAAACCCACCCACTAATTGCCCACCCAAACCCACTTATTTAATAAATGGGCAAATGGGTGCTAGCCCAATTAGATCCAATTAAGTTGAGTTTAATTAATTTAATTGGGTTGCTTAATCATAAACAAAAAAACCCAAAAATAATAATAATAAATAAAAGGCTTTAAAAATAAATAAAAATAAAAGCTTATCAACAAAAATAAACCCAAAAAAGCATAATAAAAAAAAAAAAAAAATAAAAATAAATAAACAAAAAAAAAGCAAGGAAAAATAAACAAAAAGCCCAAACCCGAAAAAAAAAAAAAAAAAAAAAAAAAAAAAAAAAAAAAAAAAAAAAAAAAAAAAAAAAAAAAAAAAAAGGTTTTGGTCATTTTGGAGGTTCTAAGGGTATTTCAGTAATTTTTCTAAGTTTTAATTGTTTTTTCATCCTTTTATAGGCTTTAAGGGTATTTTGGTAAATATCAACTTTATTAAATGGGTTTAAATGGGTGGGTTAGGTTTTAGCTTAGATAATTGGGTTGGATTGGGTTTGGATAATATCTACTTTATTAAATGGGTTTAAATGGGCTATTGCGTTTTAAAGGCTCAACCCATTTAATGCCCATCCAAACCCACCCATTTGACACCCCTTCCCAGGAGCAAGTGAAAGAAATTTGTATTTCAGATCTGTAAAACCACGACACCAACAATATTGATCTGAAAACATAACCAAAACAACCAAATAATCAGCAAAATGTAAAATCCATAAAACTGTAAACAGTCCAGCAACAATAAAGTCCATAGATCTATAAAGAATCCAACAACAACAACAAAAATCCCATAACCCCATGAGGCCAGCCACCACCACCCACCAGAAATCCCAGGAACCCGTGAGCCAACCACCACCACCACCCACTACCGCAGAGCAGAAACCCAACCCACCGTCGCGAAGCATGAACCCACTGCACTGGACCTTCGTTTCACCGCTGCCGCTACCACGCACAAACTAGTAAACCAGCAACCTAGCCACAATACGACCCAACCACACCACTTGTTTCTTTTCTTCTTCTTTTTTCTTTTATATGATGAGCAGATTTGATTTTTTTTTTTTTTTTGATAAAAGCAGATTTGAATTGAAGTAATGAACTGGAGGAAAAATAAGTCTCACACATGATGTGTGTAAAGACTATATCATAGCAAGAGCAAAAATCAGTTTTCTGATTTCCAAAAAGATTTTTTAAAAAGATTCTGGATTTTTTTTTTTTTTTAAAAAATTAAAAAATAATTGATAAATCAACTTAATAGAATCAACTAACAGAACTTGACGGAAAAAGTGAATTGAAACAAAACTAAACTTAGAGGATTGAATTGAATTTTGACCAAACTTAAATGGTGTAATTTGTAATTTAACAACTGTAATAATAAAAAAAAAAAACTAAAAAAAAAAAAAAACTGATCATCAAACTCATTAATTTAATTTGAGTTGGCATCCCAAGTCAGACATTTTTAATATTAAAAAACAAACCGTTAATCACGTCAGTATTTTCCATCTAACACTTAACGGCAAGAACTATTTTGACACAAGATTGAAAGGTTGAGGACCAATTTGACACAATTGATAAGTTAGGGACCAATTTGATACAAAGGCCAAAGGTTGAGGACCAAATATTTAAACCTTTATTTTAAAGAAAAATTAAATTACATCAAACCTTGTAGCTCAACCGAAATTTTTTAGTGTTTCCAACAAAAACATCTATCATATCCACTGTCCATTAATTATCGAATTTTCAAAAAAAAAAAATAATTAAATTACACTACTATTCATTGAAATGATTCCCTCTAACCTTTCCCTTAAGGTTTCTATAAATACAATAAATAAATCTATATTTCACTTTCCTAATGGAATATTAAAAAAAAAAAATTATATTCAAATTATGGACGAAATGATACTCTCAAGTCTCATCCCGGAAACAATTATTTCCATAAATCTCAAGAAGAGATATTGGGGTAATTTACCAAAAATAGAAAGAAAGACATATTTTGGTGAATGGGTTAAATACTTAAAAGGTAGTACATATCATATTTATCAAAGGACGTGTGCTAGTCAAACTAAACTCAATTTATAGTCGATGTAGATTACGAATAGTCTCCGGTACTATTGATCGTGATACTCGAAATTAATACATGTAAATCCTTTAATACAATTTTTTTTCTTTTCAATATTACGGTTTGAGCTTGTCATATTTTTATATTAAATGATTAATATTTTTTAGTTTGAAGTATCATGTCATTGTATCAATAATTATTCATCTAGTATTGCATATTGCTACACGCACCCGGCACAACATGACATTTAGATAGTTATGAATTTTTTTGTGAAAATTATTGTGAGTACTCGTGATTTATTATTTTTCACCAAACTAAATTCCTCTTAGGAAAAACTTAACATTTTTTTTTTTGAAAACAAAAGTTTTAGAGTTTTTCAAATCTTTTATTATTCTCTCGGGTGTATTTCATATTGGGTTATTTGATTTACAAATATAGTTACACCGAAAGCAATTGAAGTTTTAAAAAATTACATTTAACCAAATAAACAAAATAAACTGCCAAATAAACCTAATCAAAATAGTTCATTCATTCCAATGGCATGCATTTTTGGAAAAGGGGGGGCTTTGGGTTGACTGGTTAAGATTGGTGCTGGTTCACCGTTCATGGACATATTTTTTTTTTGTTTCTCCTTTTTCTTTAGATAAAAGAATATTGTTAAACATCACTGTTTGAACAAAACTAAATTTTGTAATTAATCAAATTCATTAATCAGTTTTATCCAAACTAATCATTTAATTAATTATCCAACTTCTGTAAATCAAAAGGGTGTATTTGGTCCGAATTATGCCTTAATGATAAAGGACTTGGTTCGATCCATAAATGGTAAACACTAACTGATTTATTTATAATTTTACTGTCAAAATTGGTATTAAACAATCTCTAAGACAAACTTGATCACAAATTTGATCTCGAGATAATAGTTTACTATTTATTCTTCTTCAAATGTAAACAACTTGGAATTTAACAAAGTTATGAATAATGATAAACTGCAGAATATTTATATTAAATAGTAATCGAGTACAATCACTTTGAATATGAACAAGAACAATAGAAACTTACTAAAGGAGAAGTTTCCTGTTAACCTCACACACTTCAAGAACCCGAACTACAAGATCTAAGTCTCACTCGAACTAAAATCACACTAAATTATACTGTTTTACATACTTTTGAACACACTTTGAATCGCAATTGAACTCCTAAACTCTGGAAAATACGCGGGGAGTGTAACTGTCTTCTTTTCTTCTATTTATACCTTCCTCGAGCAGTAGTTTCTTCAATTGAATGATTACTTTCTTCATTTTGAATTTCAAATCATCAATAGATCTTGTCTAATACAGAGTTACAACCTTCTTGGAGATGATAACATCTGTCACATAAGTTTTCAGATTGTAAATAAACCGTAACTTAGTAGCTTCTCAAGATCGAACTGCTTTGTAACTGTTTTTAGATAAGTTTGAACATGACCTCGAAGTATAATTGGGTCTTTGCCATTTGGGCTTTTGTTTAAGTAAGGTAACTTGTCTCATTTAGGCCCAAACAGTAAGTCTGGTCTTTTAAATAAATAACTTATTTAGGCCCAATACTATTTGCAGGCCCAAAAGTTATTTTTATGTGCAAACAATCACAATTTTTTTTTTATTTTTAAATTTTTTATGAAATTTAAACATCACAATTTCATAGATTGATTTGATTGAAAAAATATTGAAAAAAATTGTGTTTTTTTTATAACTTATCTGAAAAATATGTCACTTTTAAAACGTGATTTGACTCAAAATTTAGAATCGTTGGTTCCACTCATATATATATTTTTTATTTATTTCCACTCATATATATATTTTTTATTTATTAGAAATCATTTCAACTCATATGATTTCAGCTGTCATCTAATGAGTTTACTAGAAATCATGAATCAAAAGACAGTCTCCTAAATAATATGGGACAAGGACACCATTTGACTATCAATACCTCTTAAGTTACGACTGAGTTTCTTTACCTATTCATTTTGCAATTGCTTTATATATTATGGATAATTCTAAAACAACCATTCTTTTTGTGTGTGTGTGTGGGTATGTTACCTTAGCTCCAATAAATAAAAGGTCACACACTCACATATGATGGTACCTACATCACATTTTTTGGTATTCCTAAATTTTTATTCATTTATTTAAATTTAATTTATATAAAAAATTTATAGTACCGATGACACGTTAGATATTAATAACATAACATATGATGGTAACAATAGTTAAGATTTGAGTGGGTACTGTACCAAAAAATAAAAAATGTATGAGTATAGAATGACCCTAAATCAAATACAATAATATTATACTCAAATCTTAAGCTCAGATCAGATTTCAACTCAAACTAACAATTTGGGCTTCAAAATTTTATGATTGTATTGCTTAGCTCTCTCATGAAGAGAATATGGGTTCAAAATTCGAATCCAACCTTAGAAACAATAATATTTGGAATTGAGCAATAGTCAGTAAAGAAAATATGGACAATAGAAAGAGTTTGCTTCAAATTCAAGAATGTTTGTTATTGTCTGCTTTCTAATCCTCAGTTAACATGAAAGTAGTATAAGGCTTTTAAGCTAAGAGTCTTATAGTTAAGTAACATGCTCTTCTTTATGTAGAGAAGAGTTTGAATCCCCTATTCTTCTATATTATAACTACCAAATTATCAAAGAAATATAAGGATTTAAAAGGGGTTTTGGTGAGATTTAAAATGATATGGCGTTTGGTTTATCTAAAATAGATCTTGGGCTCTGACCATATAGATTGGATTTGGTTAAGGAAACATTATTAGATACTCCTCGGATAAATCGCGTGATATCCTCTCATCTCACATAAATAAAGTGAATCCCAACATGAATCTAATGGGTAATACCCTCTATTATTATGTAAAAAAAAAAAATCAGTCACTCCCAAACATTATTGATAATGCATTCGTTATAATCTGTGCGGTGATCTTTGTACTTTGGAATCTTTTCACGTACGTTTGGTTTATATTTTGGTCATAGTATTTATGTGGTAGTGCTGTGATGTTGTTACTTGTGAGACAGTGAAGGCATTGAACTCAATATTCCAACAATGGGATGCACAAGCGGCGTCGTTGTGGAACACAACTGGAGACCCATGCAGCGGATCTGCCATAGATGATGGAATTGATTTTCAGGACACGAGGAATAACCCAGCTATCAAATGCGACTGTACTTACAGAAATGGTACCACCTGCCATATCACACAAATGTATGCTTCTCTCTCTCTCTCTCTCTCTCTCTCTCTCTCTCTCTCTCATAACGCATATATAATCACCATCTTCCATTCATAAGTTATTCTCAAATTATAAACTAAAGTTTGGAATTTGGACCAAAAGGTGGAGTAACAGTTGTTTGTTACATATGGAAATCAAAGCGTTTGCTCCACATGGACATGGACCCCATTTCCATTTGAGATTCACAAACTCTGACAGTACATTGTAGAGTATATTGTCTCCTTTTGTGGCCCTCTTTCCATGTTGACCTCTTGAGGTATATCACTACAATTCCAGTTCATGGAAAGCTAAAAGCTATTCAATTCTCTTAGAGAGGCCATACAGATCTTACACCTCAACAGATTCTCACTCAACATTGGGGACATGTCTTTCAAATGCCATCCGTTTAAAGTTGAGGGACATATTATAGTTTATTATGGTATCAAAGTAGGTGGTCTTAAATTCAACCCTATTTGAGTTCGGATTGGGTCCAGTGCTCCAATGCACTAAACCCAATCCAAGTCCATTTCACTCTACCTCCCATTTAAAAGTTATTCAATGTGTTGGGCCCCATTTTTTGAAGCAGAATTTGGGCTTATATGTGAGGGGATTTTTTTTTTTGGTTATAACAAGTAAGAGTTGTGGGATTTGAACATAAGTTTTCCTCATGAAAGAGACTGAGCCACAAGTCTCTTCGCATGTGATGAGGGTGTTAGGATAATAGTTAAGTGATTACATTTTTTCTATCAGTTTAAACTTTTGGAACAAGTGATAGTTTGTCACATACTAACCTTAACATATAAATTTGAATAGATAGCATTTTCTTTACTTATTGCGGGCTAACTGTTCATATATTTTTCCAGGAGAGTGTATGCCTTGAACAAACGTGGAAGGATTCCAGAAGAACTTGTCGCTTTGAAATATCTTTCCTACTTGTATGGATTTCATCACTCTCTGCGTTTGATTTATGATAATTAATTCAACTTTTCTTTTCTTTTTTTAAACAAAAAGTAATAATAAAAAAAACTTATTCGTTATTGAAGATTGTTAAATTTTTTCATTAGAATGAGAGATTCAGATTTAGAGTTGATAATATTGTTCTACATCTGTAGGAACATTGATCGCAATTACTTCACAGGCCCCTTGCCAGCATTTATTGGAAATTTATCTGCATTGAAGAAATTGTAAGTATTGAAAAAAGGCATATATATCATTTGAACTTGTAGCAAAGCTTTACTGCCTATACACATTGTCCCCACATTGTTGCTAATGTTTAACTTTCTGCATCTGTTAGGGTAGGTTCATGTTTCTTCAGTGGCTAAGGCAACATGAGGAAATTGTTAAATTGCACTAGTCGCAAACTTGTGCGATGCACCGGAAAGCTATTGATACGATATTAAAATCACTCAAAGAAGAAACTAAAATCCAAAAGAAGAATATTGGAATTCAAAGGAATACCTCCACAAAATTTGTTTAGCTTTTTAACCATTCAAAAAACTCTACAAATTTTTCAAAACCAAAAATTGACGGCCCTTTTTTTTTTCAAAAAGAACATATGCAAGCTCCATCAATTGCTAGATCCTCAAACAAAACGCTCTTGTGCAAGAATTTTCACTATATGATTCAATAGCTCTGAAACCTTCGTTGTAGCTTTGTCAATTATACACTCATTACAACAATCAAACAAAAGCAACCCACTCTCCATAATTCCAAATTAAAAAAGAACCACCCGCACCGCCCTCCTTAATTTCTATTCCAAAAATTACCAAATCCAAAAATAGAATATTGGAATTCAAAGTAATACCTCCACAAAATTTGTTTAGCTTTTTAACCATTCACAAAACTCTTCAAATTTTTCAAAACCAAAAATTGTCAGCCCTTTATTTTTCAAAAAGAATATATGCAAGCTCCATCAATTGCCAGATCCTCAAACAAAACGCTCTTGTGCAAGAATTTTTACTATATGATTCAGCAACTCTGAAACCTTCGTTGTAGCTTTGTTATACATTCATTACAACAATCAACAAAAGCAACCCACCCTCCATAATTCCAAATTAAAAAAAGAACCACCCACACCACCCTTCGTTCTATTCAACCTAATCACTTTGCATGTGTTTGAGTTCTAAAAATAAGAAAAGAAAAACCAAAGATTACTCAAGAATATTATCATAACTTATGTACATGTAATTAAGATATTCTATTGTATTTTAAAATCAAAATAATACACTTATTACCTCAAAGGGAATTTCCGATTATGCTTGTAATCCGGTGACCAATTGTAACAATCAATCTTAATCAATGATTAAAAAATGGGAAGAACACAAACTATACTGCAGAAACCGAAGGAAAAAAAAAAAAAAAAAAAAAAAACCCTTCCCAAATCCAAAAAGTAGGAGCTTGGTTGAGGAAGTACGCTGCTTTAGTCCTATTCCATATGGCAGGGTGTTGATTGTGTTCCGCCTTTCTATTAGAAAGTAGTTTCCTAGCCCTCTGTTTGTACTAATATTGAGGCAAGCCCGCTGCCCCCTACATTGAGGTTAGCAACTTTTATGGAGGTTGGGAGAGAGCAGTTGGATATATATAGGAAAAAATAAATCAGTGGGTTATTGAAGGTTTTGATGGGAAGAGAAAGAGGTGGAAGATGAGCGTTATAAAAGGAGAAGTCGAGAGAGTGGAAAAGGGAAAGGTTGGAGATAAGGGATTTAATTTCATATGTTACAAACCATTGATATGATTGAATTGATTACTGAATTAAAGGGAAAATGCTAGCCATTTGTGTTTAATGGGGATTGAGGAGTTAAGGAGGCGAAAGAGAGAGAAAAGAGGATTGAATTAAAGAGATAATTAATTGGATGACATGTGAGAGAGAATGAATCAAAAAGAGAGAAGGAAGACATGGATTTGCCATGGAGCAACAAATCTGACGTGGCGGTGTTTGAAGGAGGGAAAAACTTTTCTCTCTGCTTCGAGTTTTAATTGATATTATAAATTATAGATTATAGATTTATTTTCAGTAAAAACATGTGAACCACATCCAACTTGTTAAGTGCTATATAAACTGTCTGACCATGAATCATTTTGGGAATGCAAGTACCCATCATGTGGATGAAGAGAGAGGATGAAATAAAAGTCCTAGACCTAGTATTCTTTTGTTGTTATTAGAGGTGAACTAGTTCCTATCTAATTTTTAATTTTGGAGGCCTTCTGCATAACGAAAAGGGGACATAGAGAAAGAAATTCCCCAGCAAATGAATTTGCACAACAAAATTTCAAGCAATGTGAATTTCCACAACGCAAGCAGCACAGGAACATGCATAGTGCTTGCCTAACATGCATTGATATTCATCATCAAGACTCCTCAAATTCTCAGTTACTCCTCGCTTTGTAAAGGTTAAACCTTACATGTAACAACAATTATCATGCATCAGCAATTCTATTGCTGCCTTAAACAGTTACACATTGAACCAGCAACATATGCTGTCTTGGACATTTTATACATACCAAAATATTTGTGTCCTTTCTAGTTATATTCTGTTTACTATTTTTTAGTTTTGACAATTATTTCATTTTGCTTATTTTGTTATTTGATACTTCCATATATTGTCATGTTATTTTATGGAAATAATTGATCAATACTACTGGGGAAGTTTTAAAGTATAATTGCTGAGAATATCTGGTTGTTGGTTCTTAGATTTGTTGTCTTTTAAACTGTTCAGGTCAATTGGCGTCAATGCATTCTCTGGGACCATCCCAAAGGAGCTTGGAAACCTGAAGGAGCTAACAGTGCTGTAAGACATGAAAACACCCTATAGTGAACATCAATTATTCTGTGAAAAGAAAGCATCAATCAACATTTTTGTCATGTAAATGAAACCATCATGGCCATGCCCTGGAGTAGCATTATGGTTCTTTATTATGATGGAAGTTAATTGCATCTCTGAATTCTGTAAAAAGAAGATGCATATTAAAAGCTTGCACATAGTAGAATAGATAGGAAAAGAGGTTTAAGAACTCTGTTTCATAGCAGTAGATGTGGTAATACCGACTTACCTGAAAATTCTTAAAAGATAGCATCTTGGGTCTAAATACTAGGGATTAAGATCCTCCAGAGTTCTTAGGGTAACTCCACTATACAGTTCTTAAAATCCTATCCATCCATTTTGAAATGAGTGGATTGGATTCTGCCACGTTATCACTAATTTAGATAGATACCAAATTGGTGATATTCAACCTTTGTTTAAATGTTGATGATGTGGTAAAATCCAATCCAGTCATTTCAAAATGGATGGATAGAATTTTAGGAATTCCATTGTGGAGTTAACCTAAAATTCTAGAAGATCCTAACCTTACATACTAGCTATCATTTCTGAGTTGTTAGTTTGCTATTCCTATCCAAATTGTGTTGTTTTTATAAAAATTTTAAGATTTTTAAATAAATATTTAAGTAATCTAGATTCCAATTTTGAATTTCTTGATATGATAATAGGCTCATTGTCCACAAGGAGCATAAAAAGAAACCTAACTAGGACTATATTTGATATCATCTCACTAATTTCATTAAAAACACTATCAAATCCGAAGCTTTCATAAATTTCAACTTGAAAATGAAAATTTTTACAAGGCTCATTCTATCTAACATTACTACAGAAGTAGCAAAACCTCTTAAATGGCAGTGATAACTTGTATTTTAAGATATTAGTCATCTAGGATCATGACTTATAATAAATTCCAACTAGTACTATTCTTTTTTTCTTTTTCTTGTTTTGATAGGTATTTTACTAGTTTTGATGATTTACAAACCTGATTCTTAAAATATGATAATGCCAAAATGAGAAATTTTTATATGGCTCATTTTATCTAACATTACCTCAAAAATAAAAAGTCTTTCTTACTACTAGATCAACAAAAGCTCTTGAATGTCAGTCAGAAGTTGCATTTAATTAAACAGTCAAAGAAATCAGTTTTGAAACTGACTACTAGGAGAAAAATCACACCATGTAAATTTTGATGATTTCTTTGACATATAGCTTCTCTGGATATATATCATGCAGGGCTTTTGGTTCAAATAATTTCTCAGGAACATTTCCTCCAGAACTGGGTAATATGGTTAAACTTGAGGAAATGTAAGTTCTAACATTCTTTTTCTTCAGTTTAAGCATGTGCATGAGTGTGTCAAATAGAAATGTCTAAATCATGTTGGTTTTTCAATTTTCCAGTTACATGGACAGTTGTGGATTGGGTGGTGAAATCCCTTTGACATTCGCCAGCCTTACAAACATGCAAATCCTGTTAAGAGGACATCACAGTTCTAATTTTTTCTTTTCTCATGTTAAGAGGACATCACAGCTTAATATAGATATGCTTGGATTTCAGGTGGGCATCGGACACTCCTTTCACTGGCAAGATACCAGACTTCATTGGCAACTGGACAAAGCTAACATCTCTGTAAGCTATCAAAGTTTCTGGTTTCATCTTCAAATGCATTTTATGTGGATGATAAGTTGTACTTCTCTCTAGATTTTTATGCATTCTTCCAAAGCAGAGACATATGGCTACTATAATACTACTGTTGAGAAGCCAGTTCAATGTTTTTGTAGGAGATTTCAAGGAAACTCTTTTGAAGGTCCAATACCATCCAGTTTTTCTAAGCTTGACCTCATTGACCGATTTGTGAGTATATATTTTCCAAATTATTGTAATATCTCTCTGTCTCTCAACAAGACTAGTTCCATAATGTTTGTGTATACATGTGTAGGCGAATTGGTGATATATACAATGTGAGCTCCTCCCTTGACTTTATTAAAAAAATGAAGTCCTTAACCAACCTGTAAGTTAACATACCCCTCCATTCACTCATATGCCTATCCAACTTTTTTTATTTTTTATTTTTATATACAATCTAAACTCGTTCACCTATGCACTAATTATCCATTGTTATTTTCTTCCATAGAGTTCTAAGAAATGCGTTGATAACTGGTAGTATTCCATCTGATATTGGAGAATACCAAAGTTTACAAAAACTGTAAGTTCCAATAGACGATTAAACCTTAAATGCTGAACTGATTGCTGAAACTTCTTTCTGTTCTATTTGTTTCTCTTGATTTTTTTATTTTTTACTTTTGAAGGGATTTGAGTTTCAACAACTTAACAGGAGAAATACCAAGTGGTTTGTTCAATATAAGTTCTCTTCAACACTTGTAAGTATGCCATTGCCTTCTTGTTTTTATTTTATTCTTGAAACAGAAGGATTCAAAGTTACAAACATGGGACCTACACCCAACCTGTCCCTTTAGTCCTTTACCACCTAAGTCAGGGCTAAGCTCTTTGCCCCCATTGCTTGAAGATCTTTATTTATGCCCTCTTTTGTCATTATTCTGGACTTATGTTTTAGCCATAATTCCCTCTCTACCCCCCTCCCCCCCCTTTTTTTTTCTTCTTCTCCTATGCTTTCTCTTACTATATATCAAAATGGTTAGGTTTCTTGGAAACAATTTTCTCTCTGGAGCCCTTCCTAGCATAAAGAGTGATAAGCTTCAGAATGTGTAAGTTCTCAGAACTTACTGATATGTCATCTTAATCTATGAATGTTTGCTCTTTCATTATGCTTTAACATTATTCCTTTTTAGGTTTCAATGAGACTACAATACTGTCATCTTAATCTATTAATGTTTGCCTTTCCAGAATTTCAGTATGTTTTAACATCATTCTTTTTTATGTTTCAAGTAAATCTCTTTGTGTCTATGCATTTTTACATTTCAAGCAAATCTCTCTATGTGTGAGTATTTTTGTATGCTTTAACACTATTCATTTTTACGTTTCAAGCAAATCTCTATGTGTGTAAGTGTGTTTTGAGACAAAAACTTCTGTAAATTTTCCACGATCTAGGACAATATTATGTGTCATGCTTTAAAACCTAAATATAGAAAAAAAAAAAAAAAAAAAAAATCCCTAATGTGTTCATGTTGGATATTTTATATATATATATATATATATATATATATATATATATATATATATTATTTATGGACATGGTCTGGACATGGAGGACATGGTCTTGACATGGCGAACAAAAAAAATTATAAAGAAGGGAAAAGATATGGCGCCACTCAGTCTTCTCTCTCCATGTCCCTTGCAGCGAATTGAAGTTGTAGAGTGCTCTGAAGCAAATGGTGTCGGATGAAATGATAATCAATCTCAATGTGCTTCATTTGCTCATGAAAAACTTCATTATGCGCAATTTGAAGAACATTCCTCTTGTCACAATTCATGATAGTGGTGGAAGGCAACTTCCTCCTATTGAACGAGCACACTGAAGATGACATAATTTGGATGGAGGACAGGAAAGCCCAAGAGGAGGTTTCGTGTAAGCCTCATTCAAATCACCATTCAAAAATTCATTTTTTACGTCCATCTAAAAAATAAACCAATGTTGAAAGGCAGCAACCGCAATGAGAGTGCGAACTGATGAGAGGTGAGCAACTGGTGTATTGATCTTATAGACCCACTTGCACCCAACTATAGACTTCCCTGGAGGCAAGTCAACGATATCCCCCATTTATGACAGTGCATCAAGTTCCTTTGTCATAGCTTTTAGCCAAAGAGAGTCAGTTGAAAATGACTTACTTGAGTAGTCCGATGTAGTGTTGGAGGTGATGTGCTATCAGATCCCTCAGATGGTGCAGAATCATGGGATGAACCTTATGAAGCACGGGTACTCCTCCTAAAATGGAGTACTCGTAACAGGTATTGGTACTGCTTGGGTGCTATTGGGGTACGAAAAAAAAAAAAATTTGAATACTCGATCATATAAGCATGAAATAACTAGTATTCTTTCGCTAGTCTTACCTCCAATCAAGCCTCTTGAACACTTATCTTTTATTCTATTTTGGTTTCAATGTTGAATACTTCTTTTATTTACTCTTTTAGATCTTGGTTGTACTCTAAAGGCCATTTAATGGCAATGAATGTATTTTATTATCCATGATTGCTCTTAAATTCACATATGTTTAAAATTATATGAAAAATATATACATAAAATATTAAAAAAAATTTAATAAATATACCCCACCGTATCCATATCCTGTTTTTTTAAGAATTGTCATACTGCCATACCATACTGGTATCGGTACCCAAAAACTTACTCGTGTTTCCTAGGATGAAGGTGGAGCTAGACTGACTATATCGACAAGGGAAGACTCAACTTGTGGTTATTTAAGGAAGAGATCAAGAGCTATTTGAGAGGTAGAGTGCAATGTAGGAAGCAGGTCCACTAGGGAATGGTGTAGAGGAAGGAACATGAAACTTGGACATAGTGTGGAATAGTGCACATTCCCAGAAGACTTCATGACGGGAGATCCAAAAGTGTTTGGAGAGAGGCTTATAACACATGTAGCCTTTGTGTTCAACACCATATCCTAGGAAGCAACAAATTCTAGAATGAGGCTCAAGTTTTGTGTCTTCATGAGGTCATGAGTTGGAGTAAGACATAACACATAGAGCCAAAGATTTGAAGATGATTGTAGTCGGGGGGTGAGCCATATAACCTTTCATATGGGCTGAAGTTGTGAGTGTTAAGGGAAGGAACATGGTTGATGGTATGGACAGTGGTAAGAGTAGTTTCGCTCTAGAATGGTTTAGGCATAGAGGCCAAGATGAGAAGAGCATGAACAATATCTAAGATATATATGACGCAATTTGAGTTCGGTTCCTATTCTATTGGGGAGTTTTTGGACAAGATAATTGGGGAATGGTCCCAGACTATTTTAGCAATTCTTTAAAGGCATGTGGAGTATATTCAGTAGCATTGTCAAATTTGAACACTTCAATAAATGTGTAAAATTGTGTTTTGATAATTGTTAAATTTGGAGTATCCAACCTCAAAACCAATTGGCAATAGGTGAAGAGGCCCCAAGATCTTATATGTAGAGATGCAAGATGTTAAAATAGAGCTGATAATTTTATTATTCTCTAATATGGAGGTATATAAAGCTATACAAGGGAATACAGAAAGGGAAAATAATTACAATTAACTAATACAGCTAATGTAATTAACAGCTAATACAAAAGTCAAATAATCCATAGCTATACATATGTCAACATTCCCCCTCAAGTTGGTGCATAGATATCTCGGATGCCCAACTTGACAAGTGTGGAATATAAAACTCGACTTGATATTGCCTTTGTCAAGATATCTGCTAACTGATCCTCAGAGTTCACAAAAGGCACACTAATAATCCCATCAGTCAGCTTCTCCTTGATGAAGTGTGTAGCGGCCCAGAACAAAAATAATAATAATAATAATAATAATAATAATAATAATAATAATAATAAGAGATTTCAAGAAACCCATTTCTCACCACATATGCCTACCTAACCCCATTATTTATGCTACTTACTGGGCTTTAGCTCATTCCTTTTAATTATGATTTTTACAGAGTAGGCAGTGACTCAGCAAGCTGAATTTTTGTGGGTTGCAGTAGTTAGACAACTACTCTATAGAGGCTGGATTTTTGGTAGTTCAACCTTAGGTGTGTTAGACCCAGAGTTGTTGCTGGGGTTGCACATCCTAAGAGATATTTTTGTACAAGAATACTGATATGTAATTATATGTAATTATGCATAGACCCCCATTCTTTTGTGGCCAGTGGTCAATGTAAGGGTTATAAAGCTCTGACATTATTTTGAGGACGTACATATATGTAAATGGCTTAATGTATGAACTTATGGATTAGTGTACTCAAACTTTTGATAACGGACTTTTGATATTCTAAGTTGACATATAGTTATGTAATGGTTGGGGAAAAATTTACAGGTGTTTGGGTTGTAGTCTTCTCATGCACTAGACCCTGTCGGGTTTGGGGCGTGACAATGATGGTATCAGAGCTTAGGTTATGATTCTGTAGACTTTGTGAATAGGTTTGGTCCAGAATTAAGTCAGAGCAATAGGAATATGAAACTTATCCTTCTACCTTGATGTTGTATGTATTTTAGCCATATATAATATTTTTACTTCCTAGTTGACTGTATTGGTGACTTATTTTTCCTCTATTGCAATGGATGTAGGTATAGGTATTTTGGTACACTATGCCACCAACAAAGAAGTAACGTAAGTTAAAGAACATAGATAAGGTTGGGACTTCTCCATTTGATGCTGGGCCACACCGAAAGCGTGAGAGATCTGCCACTCTTGTCATTAATGAGGTTAATGAGGTTGATGACGTGGCAAATAAGATCTATGCTAGACTTGCTCAAGTTGCTCGGCATGGTGAGGGTCAGAAGGAGGGTTGCTCTTTTATGGAATTTAGGAAGCAAAACCCCCCAACTTTTGCTGGTGAAACTGATCCTATGGTAGCAAAGAACTGGCTACTAAAAATGGAGAAATTGTTGAAAGTTCTTCATTGTACGAACTCCCAAAAGGTGGAGTATGCCACCTTTGCTCTTGAGGGCCCTGCTGAGAGATGGTGGGCTGGTACTGAGGTTTTATTGAAAAAGGAATTGGGTGAGAACGCCCGTATCACGTGGGATAAGTTTAAGGAAGTCTTTAATAAGACTTATTTCCCAGAAGTAGTGAGTGACAGGAAGGCGAGAGAATTTTCTGATTTGGTTCAGGGGTCAATGACTGTAGAAGAATATGCTGCAAAATTTATTGAGCTCTCTCGTTTTGCCCCCCATTTAATTCCTAATGAGAATAAGAAAGTAACGAAGTTTCAGAAAGGTCTAAATGATAAAATTCGTCCTCACATCCTAGCTGCTAGAGTGAACACTTTTGCTGAGACTGTGAAGAGGGCAATGCGTCTTGAAGAAGACTTTAAATACAATCATGGTTCTGATGAGAGTGGAAAGAAACAATGGTCATCTGGTTCTCAACATGGTAAGGGACAAGGACAGAAGTTTAAGAGAGGGTTCTTTAAGAAGTTTGGAAATAGACAACAGTCTTTTGTGCATGATAAGAGTGCCTCTTCTCAGTCGAGTGAGAAGAAACCTTGCTCTCTTTGTGGTATGAGTCATGAGGGTCAACCTTGTGCTATAAAGTTATGCTGCACTTGTAAGCAACCTAGTCATTTTGCTCGAGTATGTCCCACCACTAAGGGCTCGGGTTCTTCTTCCTCACCTCAGACACAGAAAAGTGATGCTAGTGTAAAAAGGGTCCAAGGAAGAGTGTATGCTTTGACTACTCAAGATGCTCAGGCTATAGACACTGTGGTGACAAGTATACTTCCTTTGTTCTCTACACCTGCTAGAGTTCTTTTTTATCCTGGTTCTACGCATTCTTTTATTTCGTGTGGATTTGTTAGAAACATTGATAGAAGTCCTGAGTCTCTTGAATATAAGTTGTCAGTTTCTACTCCTTTGGGTGATACTTTAATGTCTAATCTTGTACTCAAGTCTTGCATATTTTGTATTGAGGGTAGGGAGTTATCAGCAGACTTGGTGTTGTTAGGAATGCATGATTTTGATGTCATTCTAGGCATGAATTGGTTGGCTGCTTACCATGCTAGTGTGGATTGTTTTGAGAAGGAGGTTGTGTTTAGGCCTCCAGGTGAGTTGGAATTCCGATTTAAGGGCTCACGTTTACCTTTTCTACCTTATATGATATCAGCCCTATGAGCAAACCGCTTGCTTAAAAAAGGATGTCGAGGCTTTCTTGCTAGTGTAGTAGATTTGCAAAAGAAGGAATTGGAGATCGGAGATATTCCCATTGTGCGGGAATTTCCGGATGTCTTTCTTGAGGATTTACCTGGATTACCCCCGGATCGTGAGGTTGAATTTTCTATCAACCTCGTTCCTAGTATTGCACCCATTTCTAAGGCACCCTATAAAATGGCACCAGTAGAATTGAAGGAGCTTAAGGGACAATTAGAAGAATTACTAGATAAAGGGTTTATTCGTCCTAGTGCATCACCTTGGGGAGCTCCGGTTTTGTTTGTCAAGAAGAAGGATGGGTCTATGAGGTTATGTATTGACTACCGTGAGCTAAATCGAGTTATTATTAAGAATAAATATCCATTGCCTCATATTGATGACTTGTTTGACCAATTGCAAGGTGCATAAGTCTTTTCCAAAATTGACCTTCGTTCGGGTTATCACCAATTGAAGATTAAGAGTGAGACATACCAAAGATAGCCTTTCGGACTAGGTATGGTCATTATGAGTTTTTAGTGATGCCTTTTGGTCTAACCAATACCCCTGCTACTTTCATGGACTTAATGAATAGGGTATTCCATGAGTATTTGGATTGCTTTGTTATTGTGTTCATTGATGATATCTTGGTTTACTCTAAGAGTTTGGAAGAACATGACGACCACTTAAGGGTTGTTTTGCAAATTCTAAGAGATAAGAAGTTATATGCTAAACTGAAGAAGTGTGAATTTTGGTTGAATCAAGTGGTATTCTTGGGTCATGTGATCTCTAAGGATGGAATTACTGTGGATCCTAGTAAGATTGAAGCGGTGGTTAGTTGGGATAGACCCACTAATGTAAGCGAGGTAAGGAGTTTCTTGGGCCTTGCAGGTTACTATAGGAGGTTTGTAAAAGGATTCTCCCGCATTGCAGCTCCTTTAACTCACCTAACTCGGAAGAATGCTAAGTTTGAGTAGAAGGAGGAATGTGAGAAGAGCTTCCAAGAGTTAAAGCAGCGGTTAGTCACGACTCCAGTGTTAACTATTCCTTCAAGTTCAGGAGGTTTTGTTATATATAATGATGCTTCTCACAAGGGGCTTGGTTGTGTATTAATGCAACATGGTAAGGTTGTGGCTTATGCCTCTCACCAGTTAAAGAATTATGAACAAAATTACCCTACTCATGACTTGGAGTTGGCTGCAGTTGTGTTTGCATTAAAAATTTGGAGGCATTATTTGTATGGTGAGAAATGTGAAATTTACACGGATCATAAGAGTTTAAAGTATTTCTTTACCTAGAAAGAGTTAAATATGAGGCAATGGAGATGGCTTGAATTAATTAAGGATTATAACTACTCCATTAATTATCATCCAGGTAAGGCTAATGTCGTGGCCGATGCACTTAGTCGAAAGTCTTCAGGTTTTTCGGCTGCATTGTTAACAACTCAAAAGGAAATCATTAATGATTTGGAGAGAATGAGGATTGAAGTTGTGATGGGCCATTCTGGGGCCTACTTGGCAAGTTTGAGCGTACAACCAACCTTGATCGAGAAAATTAAATTATCGCAGAGTAGTGACTCACAGTTGGTAAAAATCATGGATGAGCTGCGGAGTGGAAAGAAGCCTATGTTTAATATCTCTGATGATGGTAATTTGAAATTTGGGAATGGATTGTGTGTGCCTAATGACCCATCAATTAAAAAGGATATTTTAGAGGAAGCACATTGTTCATCTTACACAATTCACCCAGGTAGTACTAAGATGTATCGTGACCTTCAAGAAACCTTTTGGTGGAATAACATGAAGACAGAGATTGCCCAATTTGTGGAGCAGTGCTTGACTTGTCAACAAGTCAAGGTGGAGCATCAAAGGCCCTCGGGTTTGTTGCAATCACTTTCCATTCCCGAATGGAAGTGGGAGCATATTTCCATGGACTTTGTGTCAGGATTGCCAAGATCACCTAAGGGTCACGATGCTATTTGGGTAATTGTTGATAGATTGACAAAATCAGCTCACTTTATTCCCATTCGAATGAATTACTCTCTTGATCAACTAGCACAACTCTATATTGAAGAGATAGTGAGGCTTCATGGCATTCCTGTTTCAATTGTTTCAGATAGAGACCCACGCTTTACTTCACGTTTTTGGAAGAGTTTGCACAAAGCTTTAGGTACTAATTTAAATTTTAGCACAGCTTTCTACCCTCAAACTGATGGACAATCTGAAAGAACTATCCAAATTCTAGAAGATATGTTGCGAGCCTGTATACTAGATCTTAAAGGTAGTTGGGCTAATCACTTGTGTTTAGTAGACTTTGCTTATAATAACAGCTTCCAATCTAGTATTGGGATGGCACCTTATGAAGCTTTGTACGAAAGGAAATGTAGATCCCTGATTTGTTGGGATGAAGTTGGGGTGCGAAAGATTTTGGGGCCAAGATTATTCAAAGAACATGTGAAAAGGTTGATCTGATTCGTGAGAGGTTGCGAACAGCCCAGAGTAGACAGAAGAGTTATGCTGACAAAGGAAGGAAGGACTTAGAGTTTGAAGTTGGAGACATGGTCTTCCTTAGGGTTGCACCCATGAAAGGGGTAATGAGATTTGGCAAGAAGGGTAAGTTGAGCCCTAGGTTCTTAGGGCCATTTGAGATCTTAGAGAGGATTGGTCCAGTTGCGTATAGACTTGCCCTACCGCCAGCTCTATCAGGAATTCATAATGTTTTCCATGTTTCTATGCTAAGGAAATACATTCCTGAACCTTCTCATGTATTGAGCTATGATCAACTTCAAATAAAAGATGATTTGTCGTACGAAGAAGTTCCAATTAAGATTTTAGATCATAAAGAGCATATGCTACGCACCAAATCGATACCTTTAGTAAAGGTACTCTGGAAAAATCATGCGTTGAAAGAGGCATCTTGGGAGCGTGAGGACATTATGCAATCTAGATACCCAAGTCTATTTCATAATCAAGGTATGTACAATTTCGAGGACGAAATTTTTGTAAGGGGGGAAAGATTGTAGCAGCCCAGAACAAAAATAATAATAATAATAATAAAAAGAGATTTCTAGAAACCCATTTCTCATCACATATGCCTACCTAACCCCATTATTTATGCTACTTACTGGGCTTTAGCTCATTCCTTTTAATTATGATTTTTACAGAGTAGGCAGTGACTCAGCAAGCTAAATTTTTGTGGGTTGTAGTAGTTAGACAGCTACTCTATGGAGGCTGGATTTTTGGTAGTTCAACCTTAGGTGTGTTAGACCCAGAGTTGTTGTTGGGGTTGCACATCCTAAGAGATATTTTTGTACAGGAATACTGATATGTAATTATATGTAATTATGCATAGACCTCCATTCTTTCGTGGCCAGTGGTCGATGTAAGGGTTATAAAGCTCTGACATTATTTTGAGGACGTACATATATGTAAATGGCTTAATGTATGAACTTATGGATTAGTGTACTCTAACTTTTGATAATGGACTTTTGATATTCTAAGTTGACATATAGTTATGTAATGGTTGGGGAAAAATTTATAGGTGTTTGGGTTGTAGTCTTCTCATGCACTAGACCCTGTCGGGTTTGGGGCGTGACAAAGTGTCTATCCACTTCAACATGTTTAGTACGATCATGTTGAACTGGATTATGTGCAATACTGATAATAGCCTTGTTGTCACAGTAAAGATTTACTGGTTTCTCAAGATTGAAACCCAATTCCCCCATCAAGATCCTTAACCATAATAACTCACAAACACCATGTGACATGGCTCTATATTCTGCCTCTGCACTCGACCTAGCCACAACATTTTGTTTCTTGCTATGCCATGTGACTAAGTTTCCTCCAACAAATGTAAAGTATCCAGAAGTAGACTTTCGATCAGTAATTGATCCCGCCTAATCAGCATCTGTATATCCCTCAACCTCTAGATGACCATGTTTCGAAAACATTAAACCCTTACTAGGTGCGGATTTCAGATACCTGAGAATTCGATGAACAACATCCATATGGACTTTATTAGGTGAATGCATAAACTAACTCACCACACTTACCACATAAGCCAAGTCAGGTCGTGTGTGAGACAAGTAAATCAATCTCCCAACTAACCTTTGGTACCTCTCCTTGTTAGTTGGAACCTGATTAACACGATTATCCCCCAATTTGTGACTCTGCTCAATTGGAATATCAATAGGTTGGCAAGCTAGCATTCCAGTTTCAGTTAATAGGTCCAAAACGTACTTTTGTTGAGACAGAAAAATACCATGCCTAGATCGAGCAACCTCAATACCCAAAAAATACCTTAGTGCACCTAGGTCCTTCATCTCAAACTCTTTTGCAAGATAATCTCGCAGCCTTCTAATTCCTTCTTCATCATTACCTGTAACTACCATATCATCAACATATACAATCAAAGCTGTAAGTTTACCTTTATCACATTTAAGGAACAGAGTATGATCAGCTTGACTTTGTTTGAATCCATAATTCTTCATAGATTGACTGAACTTGCCAAACCATGCTCGTGGAGACTGTTTCAGCCCATATAAAGATTTGTTCAACTTACAAACCTTTCCAACATCAGAGGCCGTAGTAAAACCAGGAGGAAGATCCATGTATACTTCTTCCTCCAATTCCCCATGCAAGAAAGCATTTTTCACATCAAATTGCTGCAAGGGCCAATCTAGATTTGCAGCTAAAGACAAAAGAACCCGGATAATATTAATCTTGGCCACAGGTGCAAAAGTCTCATGATAGTCAATTCCATAGGTTTGTGTATAACCCTTGGCTACCAACCGAGCCTTATACCTTTCCACAGATCCATCAACTTTATGCTTCACCGTGAAAACCCATTTGCAACTCACAGTCTTCTTGTCTTCAAGTAGTTCAACCAAATCCCAAGTAGAGTTTTTATGGAGTGCTTCCATTTCCTCAACCATAGCACTTTTCCACTTTGGATTACCAAGAGCATTCTGTAAATTATCAGGGGTGGATACAGAAGACAAATGGTTTGCAAAAGATATATAGGAATCAGATAAACGATGAGATGATACATAGTTCGAAATGGGATATTTATATTCTGACTGACAAGTGCGGGACTGTCTCTTTAAAGCAATAGGTAAATCATCCATTGGATCAATAGAATCTATAGAAACACTAGACTCTACTCGAGTATCAATTGGGGAAGAAAGTTCAGGAATTACCTCAGGTTCAATATTCTCAGGGGAAGCAGCTGATTGGTCTTGTTCAAGAGTAGGGTCTGTCTGATTGTCCTGAAGAGCGTCCTGATCCTGGTTTTTCTTCCTTCTTGCATATACTCTCAATTCCCTTTCTTCAGGTAATTTAGATGGAGTTGGTGGAGTGATCTCCACTTTGGACACAATTGGTATTGTCATTTCATCCCAAGACAACTTCTCTTCTTCCTTACTTCCAATCTCCCCCTGAAGAGAAGTGTTAGAAGCTCCCTTTGGAAAATAAGCTTCATGTTCAAGGAAGGTAACATCCATAGGTACAAACACTTTTCCAGAAGGGGGATGATAACACTTGTACCCTTTCTGAGTAGCAGAATAACCCACAAAAAGACACTTACGGGCACGAGGATCCATTTTACCACGTTGATGTTGATAAACATGAATATAACAAATACACCCAAAAACTTTTGGTGGGATATTGAGAAGAGAAGTAAGAGAATGATACTGAGATAGAGTATGGAGAGGGGTTTTGAACTGGAGGACACGGGATGGCATACGATTTATAAGAAATGTAGCTGTGAGGATGGCATCACCCCAAAAACGTTTTGGGACCTGCATAGCAAAGCATAAAGATTGAGCCACTTCCAGGAGGTGATGATTTTTGCGCTCAGCTATACCATTCTTTTGAGGGGTAATTACACAAGAAGTTTGGTGAATGATGTCATTTTGTTGAAAATAGGCATTGAAACCCTTTTTGAGGTACTCCCTCCCGTTATCAGACCTGACAACTTGCACCTGAGCATTAAACTAGGTATGAATCATTTGATGAAAAATTTGGAAGATAGGAAATACATCACTTTTAGTTTTCATCAAATATACCCAAGATACCCGTGTGCAATAATCAATAAACGAAACAAACCATTGAACACCAGTAAGGGGAGCTTCTGACAAATCCAAGTAATACAGGCCCCCACGTTCTCTACCAAGACCAATCAGTTTCTTCGTAAGAATATCCTAAAAAAGACCATGAGTAGAGAAGAAGATTGCACAACAATTAAGATGTTTACTAATTTGACTAATTGACATTAAATTATAAGAGAGACTAGAAACATGTAGAACTGATGAAAGAGACAAAGATGATGATAAAGGAATAGAACCAGCCCCAAGAATTGGGGTAGAAAGACCATTAGCAACCTTAACAGTATTCTAGGAGTGGTAGCATAAAGCGTAAATAGTTTTGAGTCATTGGTTATATGATTTGAAGCCCCTAAATCAATGATCCAAGGTTTATTACAAGGAACAAAAGTTGTACTCTCAGTGAATCCAAAATTACTTGTGTTGCCTGAGGAAGTAGAAGCATTAGCCAAAGAAACCTGTTGAGCAAATTGATCTACCTGAGAGGGAATAGAAGCCTGAGAGCCTATAGAGATGTGATGAGCCTAGGGTCCAGAATTGTTCCCCTTTGTTTGAGTTCCCTTCTTCTGAACAAACCATTCTGGATACCTATTCAATTTAAAGCATGTTTCTCGGATATGATTGGTACCATTATAGTAGGTGCACTTCCTATTGCCAAAAATTTTGGACCTAGGAGATACTAATGGAGGTTGAGAATTACCGAAAGTCATAACTAGGACCATTGGTAGAGGCTAAGAAGAAGCACCAGCCACCATAGCAAACCCATCATGAAATTTTACAGCTATCATAGTAGCTTGACGAAGCTCTTCATGGTGTACAAAGGTAAAAGCATTACAAACACTAGGAAGAGGATCTTGAGCCAACACTTGACTCCAGACCTGGTCCAAACTAGGATCAAGACTAGCCAAAAAATCATATAAACGATCCTCCTCAATCTCTTTTTTCTGGACAGCAGCATCTGCCGAGCACGTCATTGCACTTGGACAAAGATAGTCCAATTCCTGCCAAATAAGTTGAAGAGCACCATAGTAATTAGCCAAAGACTTACCATTTTGACATGTCTCATGAGCTCGACATCGGAGTTCATACATTTGTGAAGCATCCTTGCTAATAAAATAGGTTTGAGAAACCGCATCCCAAACATCATGAGTAGTAGGGAGATGAAGAAAAATTGCCCTAACATTAGAAGTCATTGAATTAAGAAGCCAAGATTTAACCATGGCATTCCCCTCCACCCATTTAGGGTAAGCAGCATCTGTTTCAACTTGTTTGGGTTTTTTTCCAGTTAAATACTGCACTTTTCCTCTTTCCATGATATACATCTCCACACTTTGAGATCATGTGGAATAATTCGAGCCATTCAATTTTTCTGGAGTGATTTGTAGAGACATTTTGTCTTGTTGTATAGTCACAGTAGTAGGGGAAGGGGTAGCATCACCCATATTGAAAAATAATGGGAAGAATAGCAGTAATCAGTAGCAGTGGTGGCTGGAACAATAGTAGTAGTGGCTGGAACAGCAGCAGCGATGGCTGGAACAGCAGCAGTAGTGGCTGAGTAGTTTCCAGCGACGGTGGCAGCGGAAAAACTTATAGGTATATTAGGCTAAAAGTCGCTGGAAAAAATAGGGTAATATTATAGGATCAATGCTCTGATACCATGTTAAAATAGAGCTGATAATTTTATTCTTCTCCAATATGGAGGTATATAAAGCTATACAAAGGAATACAGAAAAGGAAAATAATTACAATTAACTAATACAGCTAATGTAATTAACAGCTAATACAAAAGTCAAATAATCCCTAGCTATACACATGTCAACACAAGGTTTTAAATGTTTGATGTGAGACTTTGATTCTCAAAATGCCCCCTCATGTGTGGCAGAACCAGCCAAACACATGGACAGATTGTATTGGGTGATGTGGATCATGTGTGGCCATTGTTAAAGACACATGGATGAAATAACCCACTCTGATACCATGTTAAATTTGGAGCATCCAACCTTAAAACAAATTGGCAATGGGTGTAGAGGTCCCAAGATCTTATATGTAAAGATGCAAGGTTTTAAATGTCCAATGTGGGACTTTGATTCTCAACAATAATGTTTGCAGATTGATGATGGATATCCAACAATTCAGATCCAGATTTCATAAGATAAATCCATGTATACCAAGAGAAATCATCTAGAAAAATGATTAATTAATAGGATACCCCGATACATCCCGATACTAGGCATAGGAGAAGGTCTCAGAATGAACAACATCAAACGATGTAGATGCAAATGATTTACTATTATTAAAAGGTAAAACTGATTGTTTTCCAAGCTTACAAACAGTATAGTGAAATGACTTAGTGGACATTGGACCTAATAGATCCCTAGACGCTAAAAGATTTATTCGAGACAAGATGGGTGGTCAAGACAAGAGTGCCAAACTTGAAGAAAGGATGGTGGTGATGAGCGTGGTGTTGTAGCGGAAAGAGCACGTTGAGGAAGATGAAGGGATGAAAGCTTGAATAGTTTTCCAATTCTATAACATGTCCTAATAGTTTGCCCCGTTTGAGTATCTTACACATCATAACCAGAGGAGGAAAACAAAACACGAAAGCCAAGTTCGCACAAATGACCAATAGAGAGTAGATTCATGGAAAGTTGGGGGACATGAAAAACATTTAAGATAGAGAGTGAAGGTATGGATATAGTGCCTATGTGACAAACATGCATAGTGGAGCCATCGACTGTGTGAATCATTGGTGACGATGTTACAGGATTGGACTTGGATAAGATAAAAGATATGGAGTCATATCATTGCAACAAGCAGAGTCAAGAAACCAAGAAGATGACGTACTTGATGTGATAGAGAGAGCTGAGGAAGATGCAATGTTAAGAAGGAAATAGAATCTAATTGATGAGTGCCCCTATGTTAGCTAGAGTAATTAGTACAATGGATACATAAGGCTTAGTAGGAGTGCTGCTTGAAGGCGGTGAAGCCTCTGTATTGGTTGCAGAAGTGGTGGGGGAATCAGTTCGTGGTTGTGAGAGTTGTCAACAGTTTTTATTGGTGTACCCTGAATGAAGATAATATTAGACATTAGTTACTATCCCGTCGGCCTTTGCGTGGAGCTTAGCGAGATTTAGAGCTATTGGAGCACTCTTGCTAATGAGATGGAGGAACGAATGCTCGGGCTGGCGTGGTTAAGGAGAGGGAATGATGAGAATAGAGATATTACTCTAGAACTAGATGGTTTGCAGGCGTGTCTCTTCGTGGATAAGCTCCTGAAGAACCTAATCAAATGACAATAGAAGGGAATGATGGAGAAGCTAAGCACGGACTGGCTGAAAATTTGCATGGAGGCCATTCTAGAACTATTAAGGCAGGACTAGGACTCATTTAAGTACGTGTAGAACTTCTCAGCCTCACTTGTATATGCCCATTCTGGCTCAGAAAGGGTCAACTGATCCCGAAGAGCTTTCATGCATGCATAAAATTCATTGAAGCGTTACCCGGGCTCTTGTTTAAGATTGGCAAATTAAACAATGACTAGGAAGCAATGAGACAATAAGAGCCTGAGCATTAGAAGGCAAGAAGATCTTAGGATTCTATTGTAATTTCATAGCTCCCAAATTCGATGCCAATTGAATTGAAGAATCGCAAATGTTGCGTACTAGGAGATAATTTTGTGATTGGTGTTATCCCAATCTTTAAGAAATTTTCATATTTCTCTATAGATTCTTCTTTAATTAGTGCTTTACAAGCTCCAGTATTGTATGTCCAGAGCTTGTAACCTTAAAGGAAACTGCATATACTTTGTACCCAAAGAATGTAGTTGTTACCATTTGAGAGTATCTGGAATAGATAAGCAACATCGTTTTGTGCCATTTTGATAGGTCAAATGAAAAAATAGATTGAAAATTTGAATTAGTGTGAAACAATGAGTAGGAAACACTCGATTGGACAAAATCAACCCTAGTCAATAGTCAGTCAATGTTGGTCAGTGTGGTAGAGAATGTACTGTGCTAGCGTGGCAGGATGGTGTTGCAGTGTGCCGATGTGGACTAGGGTTGATGTGGCACATCAGGTGGTGACACGTGGAGATTGCCAGCTTGGTGGGCACGTGATGTGCGTGAGGGTGCTTGAGATAGTCTCTTACTGGCATGTGGGGTGCGTATAGGCTCATGGAGTGATGGGGGTGGCGTGTGAGAAGCTGTTCTATCACGTGGAAGTGCATGTCAAGCGTGGAGGTGTGCGTGGGCTCCTTCTGTACTAATTCTTGGCGATGTTTTGTAGATCGGTTTCACATCTTTCAAATGGTTTGCTTAGAGTCGAGAAAAGATACACGAAAGCCCAAGATATGAGAAAAACAGTGCTTAAACTGAGGTAGGGATGCTGTTAGTGGGAGGCACTATTGGGAAGGAACGCCAGAAACGAAAGAGAGGGGCATGGAGAAGGGTTTTAGAACCCTAGATTTGATACCATGTAAAAGGAGGACTGAAGATTATGTATTCTATTGCATTGAGCAACTGAATTGTATAAAGAGATGTCTAAATATAGGCACAGAGTCCTAGGACTATTAGGACTAGCACTGCTAACCTTAGGGACTAGTGGAACAAGTATAATAATAATAGTACAATGGGCTAAGCCCACACATGGACTTGGGCGAGTATAACTCTAACCATGGAGGCACTTGTTGCGCTTATGAGGAGGATGCCACCCCTTCAGAGTCGAGTGATGGAGGTGTTTTTGTTAGTATGTTGTTTCTTTTAGTCTTTGCTTTTGGCTTTGGATGTATCCGATGAACAAAAAAAAGAAGGCAGAGGGAGGGTCCAAATGTTACGAGCCTTAGCCACATGCTGGTAATATGCTGTTGCTTTGCTTTGTTTGTTTGTTTGATTTTTAATTTTGGCTTTTTTTTTTTTTATTTTTTTTATTTAACTTTCCCGCCTAACATACTGTTCTATAAAAGGAAGAAATTTTTCCCCTTCTTTGTGCCTAAATAATAGTATTCTAGAATTCTACTTTCTTTTCTTTCTTTCTTTCTTTTTGCTTAACAAAACATAAAATATGCTTAAAAATATATAAAATATACCTAAAAATATTTGCAATTATTACCTTTTTCAATTTGCATGAGAAATATTTCTTAAATTAAATTGCTCATGGGAAAAACATAAGAAGCTCTTTTAACTTTGTAAGGTATCTTTTAAATGTCATGCAATAAAGTTTTGCATTTGGCAAGTGACCAATTGATGAAAGCAGTCTAGTTGCTTTGCCTGATTTCTTATTTTATTTATTTATTTTTTGTGTTCATTATGTGTCTGCTCAACACTGTCCACACTCCTTTGCGTGCAGAGATTTGTCCTACAATCATCTGTCTGGAAGATTTCCCTCATGGGTAACTGCATCGTCAAACTTACAACTGTATGTCTCTCAAGTGATAGTACTCTTTTTTCTAAATTTAACACCTAGATTTGAACACCTTGGTGTTATTGACATAAACCTAACTGACTTATTTATTTTTTTATTAAATTGTATATATAAAATTGATGCCACATGAATGTAATTAAAGAATCAAATTAATTTATTAGCCATAGTAATTTAAAGATTTATAAATACCGGTTAGAAATAACATAATTAGTATATTACCATTGAAACTTGAACATAGCTTATTTCATTCTATAGGTATTTATACTACTGCTTCTAGAACTGATGATAAGCTACCTCAAAAGAAAACTTCTAATGCTCCATTTAAGAAAAGAAAAAAGTAAAAATAATCACCTTAAATACATTGACATGCATGGCAGAAACTATATTAGGTATTTCCGGTCCTGCATAATTTTTTTCTTTGAAGGTCATGTCAATGCCCATATATATTTATGCCCCTTCTAAAACTTGGTTAACCATTTTTCTTGTTTTATGAGAACCCTAACAATACCATTCATTATACCCTGATGGTGTTAACTACTAATTTTTGAACAGTGGTTACTTCAGGAGCCTAACAGCTTGTTTATGAATATCTGCTGTACCACTGTTGTAATTTATTCTCCTATATATCATCTCTAATAAGTATCAGGAGAGATGGTGACAGCTGATCATTAGATAAAATTATGCAGGAATTTGGTGGCAAACAACTTCATATTTGACAACTCAAACTTAAGGTGAGTACTGGTTCCTCTCACCCTCTTTTAACAAACAAGTCCAATAAAAGTAGGCCTGCGAAGGAAAGTGATACCATTTCACATCTTTAGTTGAATGAATTCTTTCATGAAATTTGTTATTTTGGATTAGTAGTAGTCATTCTCTGTGGTTGCAGTGTTTTGCCAGGATTGAATTGCCTCCAAAGAAATTTCCCATGCTATAGGAATTCTCCAGTCTGTAAGTTATTTCTTTATTAGACTTTGTTATGGGATATAACGAGGCACAGCCCGTCATGATTGCTAGGCCCCCAGCATTTTAACATTGGATGGTGGGATCATATTTAGATCCAAACTGATGAAACTACTCTAAAAAACCATAAAATTGGATATCTTCCAAATTTGCTTGAATGTTGTGGAGCCAAACCATATTTGAAAAATGAATAGTATTTCATGTATATGATAAAATTGTATGTTCATTTAAAAAAAAAAAGAAAAAAAAAGGCATCTAATTCATCCTTCCCTAAGAGTCTCCTTTGATCCATTGAATGGCCGAATGTTTGCAAAACCTGATATTATTATTGCAGAAAGTGGGTTAGACCCTATTAATCTTGATAGGAGTAGTTTGTCATGGGTTATCCCTTCAGTTTCTTATTGATTTAATTCAATATCATGTTATGGAAAATTTCACTGCATCTCTGATATTATTTTTCTCTATTGATACTTCATTGTTATATCATAAATGAAATCATGAAGGGGATGAAACACATTTATGGTATAGTCACAATGAGAAACTTGAAGTAAGAAGGCAGGCTAGCTTATGTTAATTCTAGAGATGTCGGAAAAGGAACGAGAAAGTCATACTGGAATTGGCTCTATGGCAGCTCTGAGCTGTTCTCATTACAACTAATTTTGAGATTAACCAATCTAAAACTTGGATGCTTATTGACAAAATAAGTGTGCATGAACTTTGCTACAACTTGGAATTTGGAAAGCCAGAAATTTACCACCTTGTGCGTTCATCTTTCGAAGAGCCGTTACTCTAGGATGGACAGAAGTAAGCTCCTATTATTTAATACATGCTTGTGTGTATTACAAGAGAGAGAGAGAGAGAGAGAGAGAAGAGAGAGAGAGAGAGAGAGAGAGCAAGTTGTTGCTTGCTGTAAGCCAGAAATGAACGGTTTATGTATAGACCCTACTTTGTGACTTTCAATTATACTTGGGAGTGAAAAGTAAAATATGCATTGGCATGTAACTTCAACATAATGACACTCTTCTAACCTCCAAAATCAACCTGAAAATATTTATTCAGAACAGAAAGTTTTATTAGCTTCTTTATCAGTAAGTGAAATTGATTGAATCATATCATCTAAAAGCTTCAGTGTGAATCTTTGATTTTGAAATTTTAATTATCAATCATGAGGAGTGTAATCATAATGATTCTACAGATGCAAATTTCTCGATCAAGTGTGGTGGAAAAGAGATGCCTGCTGAGGGTATAGTGTACGAGGCTGAAAATTCACCATCCTTTGGTGCATCATGGTTTAATGTAACTAAAACAGAAAAATGGGCAGTCAGTAATGTGGGGTTGTTTGCTGATAGAAATAATCAAAGTTATGTTGAAAACACTTTGGCACAAGTTATTGGAACCAACACCCCAGAACTTTACCAGTATTCAAGGATGTCCCCGGGATCACTTAGATACTATGGCCTAGGTCTTGATAATGGTCTTTATAATGTAAGCTTGTTTTTTGCGGAAACTGGTTTTGATGCTCGAAGCTCTCAAACTTGGGAGAGTCTAGGGAGGCGTGTATTCAATATCTACATTCAGGTAACTATAGATTTCTTTAAAGAAAAAATATAATCCATTCTCGACAAAAGATCATTGCCTCCTTGTGTAGAGTTTATATAATTCAAATTCTATTTACTTTCAAAGAGTTCCATTTTAATTCATTTGATTAGAATTATTAAATTCTCTTGTAATTTGTTTTCTAGGGTAGTCTTGAATTGAAGGACTTTGACATATCAAAGGAGGCAGATGGGGTTAGGAAAGCAATTCGGAAGAATTTTGTGGCTAATGTGTCAAAGAACTATCTTGAAATTCATCTGTTTTGGGCTGGTAAGGGCACTTGTTGCATACCTGTACAAGGTTATTATGGGCCACTAATTTCAGCGATTCATGTTGCTTCAGGTAACGTGTATGATATAATTTCTGAATTGATGTGTGATGTTTTTGATATGCTTCTTTGCTGCTAACTACTACTGATAAATAATTGCTCAGATTTTGTATCTACTGTTCCTGGGATTCTGCCAAGCACTCCAGGAGTTCTACCAAGCACTCCAGGAGAGAAAAGCAAGTTGGGTTTGATTGTAGGTATTGCAGTCCCTGTTGGAGTCGTGACCTTGATTTTGATATTTGCAGTTTTCTACATGAAGAGAAGATCACTGCATCATGATGAGGATGGTAAGAGCATAACAGCAGTAGTGGAGGTACCAGTGATATACAGCCTAAGAAATGGACAGTGATGGACTCTGTACCACTCACTTTTGCCTAAAGTTCTACTTTCTCTCTGATATTTGAAAAAGCTAAATCCTAGAATAGGTGTTAGAAAAGTGTCAGTACTATTATTGCTTGGATAATGATATGGATCCTTTTCATTAAAGGGAATAAGGGTTCCTGGCCTAAATAGTTTTGGGATGTCGTATAGTATGAGACAAGCTTAAAGTTTCTGCATAATTTATATCTTTTAATTCCAATCCTTTGTTACTGACCCCCCCCCCCCCCCAAAAAAAAAAATGAACATTTTCAAATTATATAACAATGACAATAATAAAGAGTTCAAATCAGTTTACTAGACCTTCTCTTGCTTGAACCTGCAGAGTTTCTTGGAATGGGCCCCCGACCAAACACTTTTAGTTATGCTGAGCTGAGAAGTGCGACAGAAGACTTCAACCCTTCAAATAAGTTAGGAGAGGGGGGATTTGGATCTGTTTTCAAGGTAAAGTACATTATTATATGTAATGTTGGATAATTACTTGACATTTACATTTGATAACAAAATTAAGTCAGCGTAATCATTACCTAAATATTACTAAGAGAAACATTCATAGAACAACATAGTATTGTTTCTTTTTTGGTTAATTAGTATAATATTTTTTTCAGTTACCCACTTACCCTTACCCCCTCCCCCGCCCAAAATAAATAAATAAATATAACAATTTTTTTATTTTTGCATGGAACTAAACTAAAAAACTAAAAAATACTTGTAAGAAAGTAATTGCTTTTACATGGAAATATAAATGCTTCCAAATGCTAAAAGAAAAAGGCCAAGGTTTTATCTTGAACTTAGGATTGTTTGTAATTGCCTATCTTAAACATTTTAGCTACAGTCAGTAATAAAGTTTTGCAATGGTATTTATCGGTGTTGATTAAAAAAGTAAGGGACTAGCGCAACGTTCAGGGGAACATACCAACATTCATTTTGTTGAACCACAAAACCCCTGAATTTCACTTTTAATATCACTGATTTTTGTAACTTCACAGGGCACACTATCTGATGGGAGGATAGTAGCCGTGAAGCAACTATCGGTAGCATCTCACCAAGGGAAGAGTCAATTTGTAACTGAAATTTCTACCATATCTGCTGTGCAACATCGCAATCTTGTGAAATTATATGGATGCTGCATTGATGGAGATAGGCGCCTTCTGGTTTATGAATATCTTGAAAACAGAAGCCTTGATCAAGCACTATTTGGTATGAACATACTGTATACTCATATTACGCCTTCCATGCTTAGGGGCCATAAAATCAGAAATCATGCAATTATTAGAAATATTTGATTATAACATTATCATTTTGTTGCTGAAGACCAAGAAAAGAAACTTGAATCATATTTCATTAAATATGGCAAGAGCTTCTGCTTCCTCCTTCCCCCCGTTTTTCATTGATTTTTTATATATATATTATATATTATATATATATATATATATGATAGAAATTCTAATCTAAACTCACACACATGTATATTTTGAATATCCTGGGGATCGAACCCACACCCTCATTGATTTCTTGTTGTCAGAGCAACAGAATTGCATATGAGATTTTATCAGCTGTAATTATATATGAAAAACTATTTTTTAATTATCATTAAGTATTGTCAATAAATCTGCAATTAATCTGCCTGTGTTTGTGTGCTTAGTGTTATATATTTCGTTTACAATTGGTTCCAAGCCCGAAAAATAGGAGGGTTGTAGAGGTTTATGGCCAATATAAAATTTAGTTATTTTATTTAATTATGAATAGATCCACTACAGATACAAGTGAAGGCGTCCCGTACTAGCGATGGCGTCCCGTACTAGCGATGTGCTACAACAGACCATGAATGTAGTGAAATGTGGCATAGGTTAGGTATTGCTTTCCCTTTAATTGACAAGCTACATTGGCACTGGGGTGTAGTGAGAAATTGGCAAGAGTGGACGAGTGTTGAAAAATAAATTAGTCTGGAAGAATAGGTTTTGTACAGGCACTTGGAATATAGGATCTTTAACTTGGAAACTAATGGAAATAGTAAATACAATGACTAGGAGGAGAATAAACATAGTGTGCCTTTAGGAGACTGAGTGAGTATGTGAGAAATCTAAAGATATTGAGCATACATTATATAAATTATGGTAGTCAAGAAAAGATAAAAATAGAAATAGGGTAGGGATAATCATATAAATGTCTTAAAAGAAAAAGTTGTTGAGATTAGGAGGATAGGGGATAAAATTTTGTTAATAAAACTTGTTTTAGGAGAAGAGACAATTAACATAATTAGTGCATACATTCCTCAAATAGAGTTGGAAGAATCCATTAAGCAAAAAATGGAATTCCTTTGAAGTATATTAATTTGATTAAGGATATGTATGACAAAATTGTAACTAGTGCGACAAAAGGAGGCATCACAAGTGAGTTTTCCTATCACTATAGGTTTGCATCAAGGATCAACATTAAGTTCATATTTCTTTGTGCTGACTCTGGATGAGCTCATTAGATCGATTCAAGATGAAGTCCCTTGATTTATGCTTTTGTAGATGATATAGTTTTAGTGGATGAAACTAGATGTGGAGTTAATGTCAAATTAGAAATTTGGAAGAGATGTTTTAGAATGTAAAAGCTTTTGGCTAAGTAGGACTAAAGCAAAGTACATAGAATGTAAGCTTGCTAAAATTATAAATAAAAATGAAGGAATTGTAATACTTGATGGTCAAGAGATACCAAATAGTGAGTGCTTTCGATATCTTAGATTAACAATTCATAAAGATGAAGAGATTGAAGAGGATTTGAATCATAGGATAAGAACAAAGTGAATGAAGTGAAGAAGCGGATCATGAGTATTGTGTGATCGTAGAATACTTATTAAGTTAAATGGAAAAGTTTATAAGATTGCTATAAGATCTGTTATACTCTATGACACAAAATGTTGGGATATGAAGAAGTAACGTGTTCATAAAATGAGTGTAATTGAAATGAGAATGCTAAAATGGATAAGTGAAAATACAAAGAAATATAAGCTTCGAAATGAAGAACTTCGCTTATAGATAGGGGTGAAGAATAGCATCATGAGTATTGTGTACATCGTGGAATACTTATTAAGTTAATGGAAAAGTTTATAAGACTGCTATAAGATCAATTATACTCTGGGATATTAAGAAGCAATATGTTTATAAAATGAGTGTAATTGAAATGAGAATATTAAAATGGATAATGAAAAATACAAATAAAGATAAGCTTCGAAATGAAGAAGTTTGCTTATAGATAGGTGTGGCCCCTATTGATGAAAATGTGAGAGAGAGTCGCTTGTGATGATTTTGTCATGTGCAGAGGAGAGCGATTAATGCATTGGTGAGGAAGAGTGAGTTGATTCAAGTCGAGGAAATTAAAAATGGTAGAGGAAGACCTAAAATAACATTAGTAGAAGTACAAAAGAATAAATGTCGATTAAGGAGGTAACAAAGAGTATGTTTTTAGATAGGATAGAATGGTTGAAAAGAATACATGTGGTCGATCCTGATTAATATGTGGAGGATACATAGCCAACCCCAAAGTTTTGAGACTAAGGCGTGGTTGTTAGATCACTAAATATTGTCAATGACGTTTTGGACCATTGCCAAATATTTTAAAGTATAGCTAAAATCTCATATGACAAGATGTTTTTTCACCACAACATATAAACAGATTTTTCTAAACCTTGATGGTCTCTGTGGCAATATCCATATGGAAGCTCTGATTTATTATTTCTCAAGTAACTCCTAAATTAGAATTTGGAACTTGAATGATAACTCTTAAATCTAATTGGATTATGCAGGAAAAAGTAACTTGCGTCTTGATTGGCCTACTCGCTTCAGTGTTTGCTTGGGAACTGCAAGAGGACTTGCTTATCTCCATGAGGAATCAAGGCCAAGGATTGTACATCGAGATGTGAAGGCTAGCAATATTTTGATTGATGGAGAACTATGCCCCAAAATATCAGATTTTGGATTAGCAAAGCTTTACGATGACACAAAAACCCACATCAGCACCCGAGTTGCAGGGACCATGTAAGCTCCTTATTCACTTTCTCAAAGCCATTCTGTCTTTAATTGCCTGTTTTATATTGTATCAAAGTCCATACTGCAGTTTAAGGTATAGATCTTTATATAAGTATCTGACAATCAATCAATAATCATTAGATTCATTAGAAGAATGATTAATAACTATTACAAACATGAGGATGGTACTGGAAAGTTCTTTTGCCTTTTGTTTTCATTATTGATAATCAAGTCACATGTGGTAATTGAACCTTGTCAGATGCCCTGATGGTTTTGAATAAAACTTTTTTTATTTTAAATCTTGTAGAGGCTATTTGGCACCAGAATATGCAATGCGTGGGCACCTGACTGAGAAGGCTGATGTTTTCGGTTTTGGTGTTGTTGCTTTGGAGATTCTCAGTGGGAGGCCAAACTCAGACAATAGCTTGGACACTGAAAAAATTTATCTCCTGGAATGGGTACGGGAAAGAAATTAAATTTATCCCCTCTTTTTCCCTTTCTTAATTCACCATTGTCGAAAATAAATTCTTATTTATTCTCCTTGTCACGGATCAATATAACGTTGTCAGGCATGGACTCTACATGAAAATAACCAGAGTTTAAGGCTGGTAGATCCCACATTAACAGAATTTGATGAAGGTGAAGCCGCTCGAGTGATAGCAGTGTCTTTCCTGTGCACACAGGCATCACCAATGATGCGGCCATCCATGTCCCGTGTTGTGGCCATGCTTGCAGGAGATATTAAGGTAGGCGTTGTTACATCAAAGCCGAGTTATTTAACTGATTGGAATTTTAAAGATATAACAAGCAACTTTTTGAGTGAAGAACCTAGAAAGCAACGTGGGGATAATAGTAATTCTAATATGCAACTTGGTGATCCAATACCTTCTCCTGTAAATGTCACTGAGACCATGTTGGGTGGTATTATTGGAGATGGAAGGTGAAAACATTGTCTTTGCTGTAGTCACTCAATAACATTGCCTTTGCCATTTTAGGCACTTCAAAGTTCAAACTCTTTATGCTTGACTGGCTTTAATTTTCTGCATATGATATATTTGATGATATATGATATGTCCTATTGGTATAAACTGAGATGTTTGTAATGTATTGTATCATGCTTTTCGACCAACAATGAAATTGTTCTTCTTTGGGAAGTTATTGCTGCATAATATGGATGTCAAATTATATGTTAGACGGTAATTGTTTTACTATCATGATTTTATTAATGATGTTTCAGTCTTCTTCTCATTGCACTCTCCTACAAGCATCCTCTGGGATTTGAATCCAAACCTTTCCCTACGGAGAGGGTCAGAAGTATCCCTTGAACTATGAGGTGTCCATTAAAAATTTACATATGATGTACCAAAACCAGGGATGCTGTGGTCCATGGCTGGGTTTAAGATTTTTGCCATTGACCATAAGCCCAGTACCAAATTGATGCTGCATTGTGTTATAAGGAACACAAGGGAAGTCAATGGGTTACTAACCTACTGATTACTGTGATAGGTTTTTGGGAGTAAACAGTTTGAAAAAATATTGTGAAAAATGTTGTATTCCTAGAATTATTTGTTAGGTTTTTAGGTTGTCTAATTCCGTGACAAGGGTTGTATTAAAATAATTGTTTTTGGGTGTATTTCATTGCTTGTAAAAGTCTTACATACTATCTAGAAGCTGCTTGAAGAATGATTAAGTTAGAATAATTTCTCTCAAGCGAAATCCCACCTCGCTCAAGCGAAAGGCAAACTCGCTTATGTGAAATCAAGTCTCGCTTGAGTGAAATAACAATCAACTCAAGACTTTGCATGTCACTAGGGAGATTGTGGAATGCTTGATAGATTGACACTATTGGGGTCAATAGTGTCGTTCTACCCATGTGGGCGGCTCTTGATAGGCTTTTCCGGGTGACGATTCGAATGCCATAAAAGACTTTAGCTTCCTACACTGGGCATCATTTGGTTTTCAAATAAGACGATCAAAGGTTCCGGTCCAACCAAATGGTATCAAAGCTAGAGTCATGGGTTCGAGTTGCAGGAGCGTCATGTTGAGGGAGGGATTGTTGGGGTCAACAGTATCGCTTTGCCCACATGGGAGGCTCCTGACAAGCCATGCCAAATGCGATTCAAATACTACAAAGGTGGTTAGGACAAACTATTCAACAAAAGTCATGCTACTGGGTGTAAGAAGGAAGGTAGTTTAATGAAATTTTGATGGAAATGTCCATAATGCTATTTATATTTTACAATTTTTTTTGTAATTTCCTATTTTAATATTTGCCTCTCACATTACCTAATAGTACCTCATTATTTTTTTATACTTTTTAATTTTTGTAACTGAATCTTATTGTGTCTGGGAATCTTATGGTGTGAAATAACAATCTTGTCTTACACTAAATGGCTACATTTTTAAAATTATATTTTCTTTTAGTAAAAAATGTTGGTGTGGAAATATAACACCTTGTTATTTTGATTATTATATAATAGTAATAATAATATAAAAAATGACACTTCTTTAATGTAACTCTCTAATGATTTCATTTATTTATAATTTCTTTATTTCATTCAATTTCTTTATAACTCCCAAATAAAACCTATATATATTTTTTTTATATGGAAAAAAGATTATATTAAAATGAACCAACATACAAAAGGAGAGGGGAACCAGATCCTTCTAGACCAATAGAGGGCATGCAAGCCACTAGAGAGAAGATGGAAAAGGTTCCCAAGAACAGGCAAAAACAACCACTAAACACACACCAGCCAACAACTATACAACAATACCTTACAAACCAGCAAACCAAAACAGGCCACAAACATAAGGACAAAAGGCCAAATAACCAAGCAAAGTATATCCAGGCACAGGCAAAGATAGGAAAGGCACAGGCAACAACCACTAGCAAATGAGGCTTTTGCAGGACAATTAAATTCTTCAACCAAATAGCAGGGCAGCTCAAAATAGCAAAGAGAGAGAGATAGGAGCTTCACTTTTTCAATAAAGCAACTAAGAAGATCCACAAGGAAAGGGGGAAGAAGAGAGGAGAGGTAGAATCAGATTGATGCACACCTGCGAAACACTACGTGATTCTAGGAGGAGGGCACTCAATAAAGATATGCTTAAAATATCCAAAGCAAGAGTTATTGATCTTGCATTGAAAATTAACAACCCGAATCTAATCAAACTATGCAATCCAAATCGCTTTTGCCAACAAGGAGAAAACCAAAAAGTCCTGACTATAGACAAAACTAGCCCAAACAAAACCAACACCAATAGAACCTTGAAGTAGAAAACCACCAGATATATACAGGCTAAAATCAGCTCGGGACCCCTTATTCAACGTAGGTCGAGCACCCCCACGCCAAGGTGAGATTGAAGAACTCATGAGGGTGGGTGGGGCAAGTTTGGGCTTGCCTCCTCAGCCATAGGAATAGGATTAATAAGATTTTCCAGCTTCTTCCTGCCTCCTTTATCTCGAGCCATCTTCTTCCAACTCTTTAAACTGCCTTGCTTCCAGTATCTTTCCATTTGAGCTACTACCATTGTCTAACTTGATAGCCTTTAAGGACTCGAGCTTGATTTTTTTATTTTCAGACCACTCTTGATGGACCCCATCAAGAATCCTTCTTTTACCAAGAGTTTGAGATTCAGAAGAAGTTGCTTCCATGGGCTTTATACCAGAGTCGTCAATATCTTGAATGACTACCGATGAGTTTATGGTTTTTGGATGGTCTTCTACATGGATTACAAGTGGCCCACACAAGAAAGCAGGCTTGGGTAAGACAAAGCCCTTCAGGAATAATTTGTTTTTCCAAAGGCCCAACATGCCTTAAACTGATGACTAATTGGGGAGATACACTATGGTCCTACCCACTATCAACTTGTGTGGGGTTAGCCTTAACCAAGTCCTTAGATGCTGACTCATCAGGGGGTTCAGTTCCAAAAACTCGTTGGGAAGTTTCACAAACTGCTGTCTTCTCATCACCTACCACCTGAGCAAATTCTTGCATATGAGACTGTTCATTGATGGAAGTCTCATCAGTCGCCGCATTTGAGATTACTTTGTGGAGAAACATCTCAGCCTCGGGAAGACTCACCAGCTATTCAGCATGTTCATTTTCCACTTGACCGAGATATTCTCTTCCTTTTTCCTCCACCATGGACGGTGTACCTTCCTTTGTACCTAGCTTCTCTGCTTCATGGGCTTGTATCACATCCAAGAACATAAGATGAGAAGCTCTGTTACTCTTCCTTGTGATAGACTTTGCAATTAACCAAGGTCCATATTCTTTAAAAAATTTATCCCTAGTGACTACACCTTTTTGTCTTTCTTTTCCCCATTTGCAATCTCTTTTCATATGCCCCAATCTCCCACAGCCATAACAAAAGTTTGATAACTTCTCATTTTTTATTTAAACCCATAAATCTGCCAGAGGTGCCCTGTCAAGCCAAAAGCCTTTAAAAAAAGGGGAGGTGGACTTAATCTCCATTTTGATGCGTAAGAAATTTTCCCATTTTGCCTTATCAGCTCTTGCAAGCTCCACATCAAGGAACTTCCTCATCCCATTGCCAATAATTTTGGCATTTTCTTTTGACAAATACTCCATGGAAAAATTATGGGCTTGCACCCAAAAGAAAGTAGTGGAGAAATCAACCTCACAAGGGACTCGGTTCTTCTCCACTCTTTTGAGAATAAGATGATACCCATCAATTGAGTATTGACAAAATCCAAACGCTCTGATGCGTTTTTTCTCTCTCCTCTCTTAGTAGTGGATATTTTCCTCTTCTCTTGTAGAAAAACCCATCTTTTTTACCCCTCCTTCCATTTCCCTCTTCCATAATCTACAAAATCTCTACCATCCATGACCCCACTTACTCTAGATCTACTTCTCTTTAGGTTCAAATTTCATCAATCTTTTGACCCACAACCGATTTCTCCATCTTATATCTCCTTTTCACCTTTCTTGTTTCTGTTAATTGTTTTCTCTCTTTATTTTACAGTCTTTTTCTCAGCTTTTCAATCAAAGTAATGGATGATACGGAAGAAGAAAATTTGGTGGCTTTAACAAACAAAACAAACCACTTGGTCTGTAAAGACGGCAACTTCCCTCTCATGGCCTCTCCAGTTGCCAAAGCTAGAGCAAAAAACCTGACACTAGTGGGACAAATTGTGGTTGATTGTGTGATAAACAAAAATAAGGTAGCAGTCATTACTCAAAAAGCCTGGAGCCCAGCAAAAGGAATGTCAATCAAGGTTGTTGGTGAGAATTTATTTCTTTTCTCTTTTAATGATGCTATTGATAAATCTATAATCTATAATCTATTATATAAACAAATAGGTAAAGCTTTAGCTTTCTCCCTAGAGATGCCACATCAGATTTCCTCTTCCCACACCCTTCCCCCTAATTCTTTCTTTTTTACCTTTTAACATTTACCTCTATTTACTTTAATTCTTTAATTAATTAATTCTTTCTCTCTTTCCTTTTAACATTTACCTTTATTTAATTCTCTCCCTTTTCATATTCTTTTCCAACTCCCTCACCTATTCACCTCCCTCACCTCCTCATCTCCCAAGATTGATTGCACCCCAATCTCCTATTTAAACAACTTTGTGTGCTTTCCTAAGCTTCATATCCGATTGCCTTTGAGGGTTCCTATCAGAAAGTTATTTGCCTCACCTGTAATTTTTTCTTTTCGTATTATCGATCTTGGTTCTGCAACTGTTAAAGGCTGCGAAAGGCCCGTGAATATTCCAAAGGTGAAGGGAAAAATGTGAACAAAAAAGGCAAGATTGAAACAAGAAATTGAGAGAGGCACCACATGCATAGTTTTATTTTGGAAAGAAGTGGCCATTACAAAGTTTTGCAAGTGATCTGTTTCTGTTTCATTTCAATGTAGTTTTTGTAATTTTTGTAATTTCTGTTTCTGTACACAGCCGTACTTTACTTAGCGGTTATTGAACCACTTTAGTTTTGAGTTTTTCTTGATAGAAAGAAAAATGATGTAATGAAAATACCATGGCCTCTTTGGTTACCATCTCAGCAAACATTCCTTTTTTTTATTCTTTTTCTTATCTTTGGTAATATCTGCAATGTCCGCAACACATGTGTTTGATCTATTCCAGTAGAACACCTATATAAAAAATGCAGTTTTCTCATGTTAATTAATTGAGTGATATTTATAAAACAATTTTAGCTAGATAAATCGATTAAAGAAATAATTATCTTGATTAATACAACAAATCAACAAATCAAATCAATAATATTTGTTCAAACCAAATGTACGTGTGGAGTCAAATCCGTGAGTTAGACCATGCTATACAGTTCTACCCTCATTTGAACTTTAAAAAAAAAAAAAGGGGGAACCAAGATTACCCAAGAAAGATGTTGGACCATTGCTATCCAAATACTTCAAGCTTGACACTTCAACTTCCTGCATCTAAAGCGACAAAGACATGCATTTGAAATTATTAAAGTGGAGGTAATCATTACAATGTTCTTTGGTCGAGCTTGCATAATCGGGGCCAGAGATATTTTTCAATGGATTCTTAGATTGGGTACCTATATTCACAATAATATTACCTTTCTGCAATAATTGCATATTTGGGTTAGTAATACGTAGGCTGAATGATACTAACAGTTCTAAAATATGCAACTGAAGTGACTCACGCAGTGGCTGAAGAGGCACCCATTGTAGTCTTACAACATGTTGATACAAACTTTGATGAAGCGTTGCCGAGGAAAACTTACAAAACAAAATTCAAGAAAGAAGCTAAAGCTAGGATAAGCAAGTTAAGATACATTCTGATTTAGGACACAATTATTTTACAATTGTTTGTTTTAATAAAGCACTGGTGCATTTCTTTTTCTTAATATCTATAAAACTTTGTGGTAGCCATGATTGGAGAAAAAACAAAATTTATACATTAAGGTGTGTAAATTAATCTTTACCAAACACAGCAAAGATGTTGAATATTGTGTAGACAAAATGGTAGCTAACTTGAAGTTTGGTGTCAATATCATAAGTTTAATGACTATAATTGGAAGAAAGATGGCACTACTATACAACAATTTCTTCACATTGCATTCAATATTATTGTGAAGATTTAAAACTATGAACGACACACAGGAAAAAAAAAATTAATAAAATATAAAATGACCCTAATTCATTTTCCATTGGAAAAAATCAACAAGAAAAAATTTAGTTGCCAAAAAAATGAGGTAGACAACTCCAATTATTGGGGAAAAAAAAAAATTAATAATGTAAGCACTTACAACAAAATTTACTCCCTTATTGTTTTCTTTCATGGGTCTCTTCATAAATGATCCTAAAATGATAGCCATTTATTTCAAAATATTATAATGGTGTACATATACATAAAACAATTGTTAAATTTACTTACAATCACAATTGTATGTCCATCTGTTGGTATTCTTTCAAAAAAAAAAAAAATAGTAATACTCCTCATCATTGTGTATTAATGATAATGATGGAGAAAAAAAAAAAAAAACCACAATTTAAAAAAAGCAATTATGTCCATTAACTACATATGTTATAGAACAAAAAGTAACCATTACATTCTAGAGCACTCATTATCATTAATACACAACAATGAGGACTATTACCAAAAAAAATTAATTTTACACTTTAATATCAAATATGATTTAATTACCTAGATGCACAGTTGAACACATTATTTATTTCATCACTGTTCAGTGATGGGTATGCTTGGATAACATGAAGATGCACGGAACTCAACATTTCCAATCATGACCAAAACCAAAACAGGGTTCTCACCTGTTTCATTTAAAATAATGAAATAGTCCCTACCAGCTTTCCATTTAATGAAAGCAAGCAATACATGCATATGTTATTTTTCTTTTTTGATGAATGATATACATACATAAGTTAACGGATATACGGTAATTAATATATTATCCTTTGAATGGAAAATATATCCCCACAATAACTCTTGAATGGAAAACAGACCGCCATAGGTACTCTTTGGTGTTCTGATTTTTACCTATGCTGGAACTTTGCTGGAGAGGTAATTTAAATTTTAGCCAATCATTTACTCCTAATAGATACATAATATTATAATAAGAGTATACATATATAATCATTATAAACTAATTTTACGTGATCCTTCTATCATGTCAGGGATTTGGGAAATAACGTTCCAGTTCAAGAAACTCCAGTACAAGTCAAGGAAAAAATTCCCATTGAAAAGAGGATAATCAAAAATTGTCTTTCACTTGCAATCGATTAATAAATGGTTTAAAAAAAAAAAAAAACTACTATTACAAAACAACAATTATGTCAATTAACTAACATATGTTATAGCACAAATAAGTAATCACTACAAAACAATAAAGGACTCAATTTAATTAGAACAATGGAATAACAACCTTTCATCTACCACTAAAAGGTTTACTAAACATCCTATAAATCAAACCCAAAAAAATTCACAAAATACTTCATCACATTTTCATCCACACATTTTTACAATACTTCATCACATCATGCATAGTAAAAATGAGCTACCAGAAGAAATCATGCTACACATTTTTGCAAATCTTGGGAGAGAATCACCCAAAAATTTAGGCAACATCAAGGCAAGGTATCATTGGTCAATCTTTCCTTCTATTTAGTACTTATAATTGAATTAAAAAAATTTCCTTGGTCATGGAGCTTTAAGTGGTAATGTTCTTCTCATAATATGACTGTCTTAAAGTGTATACTGCTTTTGTAATATTCCTCATTACTGTTTCTGCCAGGATGAATATTTTGAAGTTGACAAGTCAACACTAAAAACATGATGGATTTTTTTTTTGGGGGGGTTAATAGGGGAATTTTTTTTTTTTGATAAATGTTAATAAGGGAAGTTAGAACATGTGACCTTCTTTGAACCCTTACTTGATTTTATTACATTGGTTTGAATCGCATTAGGTGACTGTATACTATTTTTTTTATTGCATTTTATGTTAGTCTGGTCAAAGAGGGGACATTGCCATAATCAAATTTTCTTTTGATGGCCATCAGTATGTAGCTTTAAGTTGAAGAACACAATTTATTTACCAACAATTCAGGGTTTAGTCATATTTGAGTTCTGCACTATTTTAATAGAATAAACCATTTATTAAAAACTTCGAAATATTATTATAATAAAAAACATTTGGATCTTGAACACTCTTTTTTTATGGTTTCATAACAGTCAAATGGTTTCCATAGGTCATTAGATAACTCAAGTTGCTTTCTTTTTAATACAATTTGTTTTTGACTTATCAATCTTAGTTGATTTGTTTCAATTGCATTGGCACAACATCGAGACAAACAACATAAATTTAGCTTCCTATCACTACTTTTCACTTGGAGCCATATGGTTTGAGAATTCTAAGCAAGGGTACCCCTAATTAGATTTTCATTTTGCTCAAATCTTCTCATGGATGCTTTTAATTGTGATGTAGTATACAGGTCAACAAAAGCCAGAAAATTAAATCACTTGCACCCATATTGTGTGGGGGGAAAAATCAAATTTGGTATTCAAGGTGATCTTGTTGTGGAATGTACTAAATGGGTTTAGTGTTTCAAAAAAATTATTGGGCAGCAGACTAATAATAATAATACTAAACTACATACTATTACTAAGTGTGAAAAGGCAGCAGACTAGTGTTTCTTATTGGTCAAATTCAAATACATACTAATTACTAAAATAATCAGGTATTCTTTGCTACTTTATGATACAATTTACATTAGTGTATGTGTTCTATTATATTTAACAAGCTATTTTCATTGTAAGGTATTTTAATAAAATTAGATAGAAAGTTTTTTATTTGACTCTATTATTTATACATCAATGTAATGTCATTTGGATTTTTTTTTTTTTAATGTACAGCTGCAAAAACTACAATCGTCTTACAAAAAAAGAATTTGTACTTAAAAATATCAAATTGGACGAACTCATGCAACACCCAGTATTCTTAAGAAATGATGAACTCATACTACTTCACGACTGTTTCTTGGCTGGTAATACACAAGCAAAGTTTGTTATTGGAGCTTTCAATTACTTCTTACTGGAAAAAACTACAATGGGGAAACAAATGCTACATGAAGCAAACAAAGAAGGAGAAACAAACGCACAATATGGATTAGCAATTGCATTAATATGCGAATTTAACGACAATGGAAAACAACTACTCTTATCAATACTTAACCAACCAAATGGAAAGCATCTACTACAAAATTGTCGAAGGATCCTTCGTCATACTACTTTAGGAACAAAAAAATTCCGTCTATCCAACAAACAAGAATGCAATAAGGAGGGAGTTGGTCATTGGGACCGTGATTTTCCATACCCTTATGGAAATGATGAATTATATGTCAAATGCAAGATGTGTTCAATCGACTTGGAAATTTATAAATTAGCAAATAAATTATGGTAGGATTTAATGTAACCTTATGTTATGTCTTGAATTAGAATGCTTTATAATGTGTCTGAATAATTCACTCTTTATAGCCCATTGCTTTTTTATTGGAGTTGTAATTTTTAATATCTACGTAAAATATATATATATATATATATATATATATATATATATATATATATAAGTTTATCCACTCTTTCATTTAAAATATTAAAATAATCCATTAAAGATATCCACTTAAGCAGTTGAGAAATCAAAATTAAACGATTTCAATAAAACATAACCATATATGAATAGTCACTTTAACAAATATAATAAAGACACAAATAACATTTGGTAGATATCTAAATTTAAGGAAAAATTATTAAGGCGGACTATTGCTTTTCCCATATGAAAAAAAATCCGCGCATCGCGCGGGTCCCACGACTAGTATAAATTAAAACTCGAAGTAGAGAGAAAATTTTTTCCCTTATCCAAACACTGCCACATCAGATTTCCTCTTCCCACACAATTCCACTTCAATCTCATCTTTCACTCTCTCTCTCTCACATTTCATCTCTTAATGCTCTCCCCATTGCCTATTCATCTCCCACTCTCTCTTCTGCTCAGCTCTTCGTCTCCCTTAAATAGCTAACAATAGTTAATAGTCGAACCACATTTATTTTTTGAAACAGCTCTATAATGGGTAATAATTGCTTATCTTCAACCCCAAAATTTGAAATTCCAGCAGGCACTTATAGCATCCCTATATATAAGGTTGTATTTCATGGCAAAACCACCAAAAAAGGAAAGGAAAAAGTGGCAATATCTATGAGAATCTATAGGGGAAGAACATTCGGTTTGTAGGCCCATGAATAAACCAAGAAAAAGATTCATGGGTCTACCGGTCGGATTTGTTCTTTTCCCCTTGATTTCTCCCTCAAAATGGTAGCAATGATAGCCGATCTGCTTCTTCGGAAGCCAAAATCGATCTCTCTCGCTGGATCCCAAGCCAATCGATTTCGCCATCCATTTGTCAATCACTCATACTTTGTTTGCCGCTCCACCATCGACTTTATAAGACAAAATCAATCTCCCCTACTTTGATTTACCTTGATTTTGGCTAGAGAAGAATGAGATATTCAGAGAAGATTCTCGTAAGCGGAGGAGGCGTGTTGTGATTTTTGTAAAGCTAGGTATTTTTTTTTTGCTTCTTTTTTATAGAAGTAAAGTTACGGTATAAACTTATAATAAATGTATATATTTTTAAATTTTCTTTCCTAAAATGGCTAAAGTATCATTTTTTTAATTACTATATTTTTGCCTTTCCTAAAAAATTGTCATGTATACAAATTTGTTAGAATATTTTAAATGATACGAAAATATTTAGTTAAAATCTATAAGTAAAAAAATATCATTTTATCTTTAACCTCTTAATTATACTTTAATCTTTATATATATATATATATATATATATATATATATATATATATATATATATATATATATATATATATATAACCCTTCTTTACTTATGTTTCCATTTAATTTTTTTTTAATAAATTTAAAATTTCCTCTAAGAGTGGTATTAATTGCTATCTTTAAACTATCTGACAATTTATTACCACTTATCACTCTCTGTCTTCCAATTTTTTCTTTCCTCATTTATTCCAATTAAATATTTATTATTTTTTGCCTTACCATCTTTTCTCTTTTTCCAATTATTTCTCTCCACATTTATTCCAATTGATTATTTATTATGTTTTGCCTTCCCCTCTTTTTTCTCTTTTCTCTCTCCAACGTTTCTTTCCCCTTGCTTCCAATTATTTCTCTCCTCAAACTCTTATTTCCATAACAATTCACGCCAGAGTATGCCTCCCAATGTTTTTCCTATTTTAATTCCTTCCCATCTATGATTATCCTTATCCATAGGGATTTGTTAATTCAACAATGAATAATTATTTTTTCCTTTTTTATTTAAAACAAAGTCAATCAATGTTTGTTTGTTTTTGTTTTTTTTAAAAACCCTTCTTTACTTATGTTTCCATTTAATTTTTTTTTTTTTACAAGGGTTATACCTTTTTTAGACCATTAATTACTGTTAAATCTGACGGTTAAGAAACACTAATGGCTATGTCATCATTTTAAATTAATTAGTGATTTAACAACATTAAATGTCTTTAGCTTCCATCATCCTCTCTCTCTCCAAAATCTTTGCAAATATGGCACACATTTTTGTAAAATTCTTAAATAGATATACGTGTATATATAAATGATCCCAAAATTTAAAAAACTAAAAAATTTAAGTATGTATACTTATGCCTTCCGATTTCCAAACAAAATTGTTATACATTTATAAATAAAATATATCATGTTTAAAAGAAAGTATAAGGTTTCCTTATATCCATTTAAATACAATCCCAATAAATAAAGTTATATTAAATTAAGGGCAAATTGCACTTTCCCCCCTTTATGTATCAGGTAATTTCAATTCTCCCCTTTATCTATTAAATTGAGTAATGTCCCCCTTTATCTTTTGAAACTGAGCAACTTACCCCTAATGTCTATTTTTCTGTTAAATACTAACAAAACCTCTACAAATTATCTAAAATACCCTTATATTAACCCACTTAACCCAACCTCAATCCAATCTTGTAACCCGGTTTTTTTAACCTATATTTGATTAACAAAATAACCCACAAAAATATCACTCTCTCTTCTCCCTTCTCACTCTCACGCACACGCTGCTCTCATCGGCCACGATCTGTCACGGCACACCGGCCAAGATCTCTCACCAGCCCGCTGCGAGGAACTACCTCACCCCGGCAACTAGAAACTGCAATACCCTGGCGGCTTGAAACGGCGATAACCACACGATCGGGTTTGTAAGGTAATTTTGATGGCCTCACCTGTCACGACCCAAATCCGTAATATGATTCGGAGTCGGACCGGAATGCTAATACCAAGCCTGTGCCTGATATTAACACGAACCAACTAAAAGGAGAATAAAAAATTTTCTTCTTTTCTCTCTTCTTTCATCCTGATTCTTTAACTTCTTCTTGGGTTGAGAACTCCCATAATATAATAACGTACTCCTTTGCAAAATAAGTAAATATACTAGTCCACCTAAAGGAAGTGATAGTAGTCAGAGCATCTATAACTGTTTATACAAAATACATCAGTATGTGGACATAATAACTCTAAAACAGCGGAAGACTATTTAAACATATACATCACTTCTGCTTTATATACACAAAAACTAAAAACGTCTAAGACTAGTTCTAGATACTATAAAATTGCTCCTTCATGTTGAGACTCTTGCCTGCAATATAAAATGTTCCTGCAATCTAAGCAATTCACTTTGCTCAGTAAGGGAGGTGTGACATGAAGATTTAACAGTATGCATGAATGCATGATAAACAGAATAATCTTTGTGAATATGACTTGCGTATAAACAATTCATGCTAAAATGATTTCATGAGTTTCTTGAACATATATGTTTCATACTGATGAACATAATATCTGATAACTTGTAAGGCATAATATAACTATTGACATCTGAACATATAGCATGATTCCTTTATATGTAAATAAAACATGTTCCCTTAAACTGTCCTGAAGAGAAAGCTTATCTCATACAATTGCATAATATAGCAAAAACTATATGGAACATGTAACTGCACTATATCTTTAAGACTTGCCACCTTGTGACTTTACTTGTGCCATGTCTACAGGGAAGCTATCCCCTCGTGGCCTTCCTGCTTGTCAGTCTACAGGGTATGATAACCCTTCGTGACCTTCCTGCTTGCCAATCTACAGGGTATGAAACCCCTCGTGACCTTCCTGCTACCAGTCTACAGGGAATACAACCCCTCGTGGCCTTACTTGTTGCCGGTCTACAGGGAATAAAACCCCTTGAGGCCTTCCTGCTGTCACAAGGCCCTCACACTGAAAACCCTTTTAGGTGTTCATAAAACATATCATGCTTGTTTATTTATTTTTCAATCTCTCTCTTGCCTTACTAAGCCCAAATTCATAGCATATCCACAGCTTGCTTCTAAAATCTATCTTAACTGTACCAACTCAAAACTGTTTCTAAATCAATGCACGTTTTCTTTATAAACAAGTATCAAACTGAGTTTACTGAAAGCATTGATAAAACATATATAGATATATTCTTAAAACATGGAATATTAAATTTTCATGGCACATTCCCTTACCTCAATCCAAAAGTTGGATTCCAAGAGTCTCAAGAAGATCGCTTCACCTATCCTCCCTTGATTATCCTAAACCAAGTATAGGAGTTAAGTTAACTTTAACTTAATCTTAGTTTCAAATTAATGCCAACCTTAGCTCATAATAGACTAATCAACACTTATGACCATAATTCGCTTAATTTAACTTAACAAATCTTTACTAAACCCTTACTAAACCCCAAACAACATGTTGAAGGCATCCATATAAATCAAACATCAAAACATAGCTTCTTTAGAAAGCATACATTAGCTTGGTACACTTCACATTCGCACATTAATTCATAGAGTTATGAATTTATTAGAAACAAAAGACACTAAGGCTCCTGCTATTATTTCAGCTACCAAACAATAAAACCAAGGCATATAAAAATTCATCCTAGTCTTAAACACACAAAGAAATACTCAAACCAAATTTCAACCCAATCTACTCAAAATAATATGAGAATAAATTCTTCTAACTTTCAGTGTTTTCAACTCATCTTTAACAGATTTTCTGCAGGAACAATATCTTATAAAATTCATTTGACAAACTTAGAGATGTCAAAATATCCTGAAATCTTACTGTAAGGTAACACCCTATATTTAACATCTATCATCAAAATTTCAGCTCAAAACAGTATATCTAGAATTTATTAAAATTCTGGTACTTTAATGAACTCAAATCTGTCAGTACAGTTTTTAAGGTGACTTTAGATATGTGCTCACAATTCATTATTTACTAAAATGGCATGGGGATAATTCCATCAAGAACATATACATGCTAGGATTTCAGAAAATTATCCCAATCACTCAAATTCCAAGTATTGGATTTATTATGAAATTTCTAACTGACAAACACAGAATCTGTCAAATTGACAGATTTGTACAGTTTTCTTGTAAAATAACAAATAATTATCAAAACTCAATATTTTTCTATGAAATTTCATAGACCTACACTAGACGAGTGTTAGATTAATCTCCAAAAATCTGTTTCCCCATATCTATTTCCAATAAGAACAGAATTTCCATGAAAGTTCACTGTTCACACAGAGCAGACAGCAGTAAAATTTCTCAACAATTCACCTCAAATCCATCTCTAATGGCACATCCAAGCATAGATTAATACTCAAATCACAACATGCAATCCGTGAATTAAAATAGAACACCAAACCCACATAGCAATATAAAATCCCAGCAACTTCCATTAACAAATCTCAAATATTAAACCCCAAAAATTTCCAACACAACATATTCATTGAAACAAACCATCAAACACTTGAAGTGCACAACCAATGCACACCCAACCTAAAATTACAGCAAGGTGCACATCAATTTCCACATTCATGTTCATGGATTTACCTTTCTTTAATTCCAAAATAACATTTTCACAAACCCAAAACCTCAAAGAATAAAAACCCTAAGAATTTCCCCCAAATCCAAGTATTTGATAAGTTAAAAATCCTTACCTAGCTTAGGGTTCTTGGAGGATGATGCTAGGCTCACTCTAGCATGACTTTGTGGAAGAAGACTTGAGAGAACACAAGGGAGATTCTCCCTAGGGGCTGCTGGACCCATGGGTCAAGAGGGAGAGGAGAGCATTTGTGTTCTTCTTTTGTTTTGTCTATGTTAGAGAATGAGGGAAATGAAGATAATGTTAGGAGGGGTGGGGGTAAATTGATTTTATAGAACCGGTCAACTATGGGGTCAATATGGGTTTTGGTTTACTGAATTACACATGTCATCTTGCATGTGATGCAATTAAAAGGTGGGGGCACATGGTAAATTTCCATTGGGCCACCAATTTAAGTGTAATGACCAAAGTGCCCTACATGTAAATTTAATTGCCTTAATACTAGTTTTGGGGTTTGGTTAATTAAATTATATGCCTCACTTATTATATTGTGTCTATATTAAAATGTTATAGTATCTAACCAATTTAAATTAATTTATCATCCAATAGTAAAATCTATTACTATCAATTTAAATACAATTTACCATGTAAATTATTTAACCTATAATCCTTTTGTGATTTAATATTAATATAATTAATTTATAATGCTAGGTGGTGCAGGGCATCACATCACCTATAATTTTTGTTTGATTTGTTTATGAACTTTTGGGTTTTAGTCATAAAATGATGGTGATGGGGTTTCTGAGATGATTTCACAATACTGATAGAGGACCTTTTTATTTTATTTTTATATTCTCTCTGATTTTATTTAATTTTAATTTCAAGTCTTAGTCGTGCTTTGTGCTTGCAATTTGAGACAATTTCATGTTGATTCTTGCACTGGGATGAAAATTGGAAATTGTAATGATAAATTGATATAGCAAACTAGATATATGGGTTTATGTTTTATATGAGTCAAATTTTTTATTTTGCTAGTAAATTGTAGACAAGAAAAAAGCACAAAACTAATATTTCCTTATAATTATTTATTTATTTATTTATTTTGTTTCTGATAGGTATAAAGGTACTGTTGGTTTTATAGTAGTGATGCAAAAGATTAGGACGTTCATAGACTAATACATAGTGACTACTACACAACTATTCAAGTCCCTTCACAACCAATAGTCATTGCCAAAAGTTTGCTAAAACATCAATGGATGCCATTCAAAATTGGTGAGAGAGATGCAACACCTTGCTGCTATATGTCAACATTGTGGAGGTGGTGATTGGTTGTGGAAAGTGGTGTCAAATGCTCTTTACTAGCATGCTCAGTGTTTTATGAGAGGTGGAAAGTTCTGAAAGAACTATAAAGTCTTTCTTCTGTTGTTTCCGATTAAGATTTCTACCCAAAATGTATGGTTGAGTGATATTAAGCACTGGTCACTCCAACATGTTGCGCTTCAGAATCAGAGGGGAAGTGGGGAGTCGTAGTGTCTGCTGATATTGGAATGCAAAATGGCAGGATAGCTTCACCTTCCACCGCCAATAATCCTGCTCCTGAGCAGTTCCAAAGATGAAAAACATGTGCATTACGAAATCTTGATTCATAGTTTAGTCGTGTATAATAGATGACTAGTACATTGGCTTTTCATAGAGGCCTCACCAAATGCGTGAGCCATAGGAGAATGGGTTACAGCTAGTTAAATTGTGTATATTAGATATCATTATCTTTGACATAGGCGACATTTAATTATTTCTTGAAAGGTTTAGTTCTTTCTCTGAATACCTAAAAACTATAATTGTATTTAGTATATTACAGTAAAATAGAAAGGATTTGCCCTCTTACATATATTTACAATCTGCTTATATCTCCTTTGTTTAAGTGGGTTTACTCTTGTACATACTCTATAGTTGATGCCATTCATAATAATAGAGAATGCCATATTAGTTTGAGTCATTCAATGGATGTTTCATCTCAAGAAAAGGCATCTAGACCACTACTTGCAATTGCAAGTTAATCTGATATCTCTTCTTCCCATAGATAAAGTTCAACCCAAGCCTAACCCAACAGATAACTTGATCCTTTGACATTCCCATGTGGGGAGGCTGCTGGTATCAATGGGTAACAAAACAAGGGCCCCTTCTATAGCTGTATGCCATATTATTGCATTTTGGATATTACATGAACCATTCACATAAGCTTTCTTATCAGATATGAGATTGTTAGTGCTTCCATGTCTACTGCATTCATTAGCATAATTATACAAGATATGCAGAAACTTTTTGCTGCCCGAAATCTACAATGGAGAAATAGGTGATGGTTGATCAACCCTTTACATACTAGTCTTTGAAATGGATGCCTACTAGGGATACTATTTTGAATAGAATATGTTGTAATTGTGGTATTAGTGCAGATGGGTTATTTAGAAGAGCTGCTGCTCTATAGGTTTGGTTTGCTGGTTCTGTTTGTTTTGGGTTTGTATTTGGGGTAGTTTGGGGTGCTTGTGTTTGCCTAGCTTGTTGCTGGCTGTGTTTGCTGTAATGGTATTGTGCAGTGCTGAGTTGTTCCTCTGCAATGGGGTTTGTATGCCTTTTGGCTTGGTTGGTTCTTTGTTTGATAGTCGGTCATCTAATAAAAAGCTACTAATTCATCCAAAAAAAGATATTTTGAAGCAAAAGAATTTGTCTGTGGGATTTCAATCTTCTTCCAAAGAATTTGGAAAGAAACAAATTGAATGGTTGTAATTTTTTTTAGGGGCATTGGGTGAGAGAATGTGTCTAGCCCATTGTTACTAGCAGTTTCCGTATGAAAATGTTCCATCAAATCCATCACATGCAACAATTTTGAGCAGTTTGTAATGTTGATCAGTTTTAATTTTATTTATTTAAAGGTGTTGTGATACTCTTATAATGCACAGGTTTGCGAATTTGATAATACTCTTATAATGCACAAGTTTAAATCAGTCATGCAAATATAATATGGAAGTCTGCTAGCTTCTGTAAAAGTTACTGAATGCACAGAAGAGTACTGTAACACTGCAAGAATTTGCATCTCCATAACAAAAACCGCCCAATGGATTCTTTTGCAGCTTTTCACTTGATTTATAAGGGAAAAGCAAATCTTGCTAATTGTAATAGATTTTGGGACAATTTGTATAAGAAAAGTTGGGTACTGGACATGGGAAGTGCAATGTACTTGTGTTTCAAATGTGACTCATATTTGTTTCATTAATTTTTATTGTCAAAATCATGTAAAACAATGATAGTTGTCATGTTAATCTAATTAGTAAATATAAATGCAAATTAAAAACAGCCTAAAATGACAAGATGCTACAATATTATATTTCCAGTAAAGACCACATGAATTTATAAGTAAATTAAAGTATCCAAGTAAACAAAAGTGGTGGGAAGTATCCCAAATGACACAACATTTTGCACATATAAATATGTTCTATTCAGCATATATTTCCTTGTATATTTAGGTGATAGTAGCAATAACAAGATGTCTTTCATTTAAATCTAGCATTAGAATGTATAAAGGAAATAAAAGAAAATGAATTTACATTCTAATCATCAACATGCAGCAAATCTTTTTCTTACAGTCATACCAATAAGACAAAAGGTATTGAGAAAATTTACCACACTTCTATATGTCAATTGGCATACCGGCTAACTTGAAATACAATTTCCACAAAATTTATAGTTCAAATTTTGATTGCAATCATGTAACATACAATAAATATTGCAAATAAAATTCCAATGACCAGATATTTAATAGAATGTGTCAAGCTTTCATCGCATAAAAACATCAAAATTCAAAAACCACAATTTCCCAACAAGAACATAAAAGGTTCAAAATACCAAGGACATCATCATGTATTTGTCATTACATAAATCATGCCAGATTATATGGTTGCATTAAACCATTAACAAAATAATAGCTACACTAAATAAGAATTGTCTACTCATTGTGTGCTTCAAATGTTGCTCATTAAAGTCCTTTTTGATATAGGTTGTATGGAAGGTCCAGATTCATGAGGCCTTTTCTTCTGTTTAGGATGCACCACGTTGCCATGCTCATCACCTACAAAGAATGGCCTCCCTTGTTCAAATCCCACACCTTTCTTCCTTTGTTTGTTGGGCGATGCAACCTTTTTTCCCAAAAAGTAAATTTCACATACTTATTAGCAATAGTAACAACAAAAATATAAATATAAACATGAATATTTATTCGTATTAAAATACACCAACACCAGCAAAGGTGCAAATCAACAATTTCATATCCTTGTTAGTAATAGTTATTTTTTGAAAACAATTTTACATGGATAATTATATTAGTTACCTTGTTAGCGCTCACAAGTGGCATGCTTAGACTTGATATTGAATCAATAGTGTTCTTCCCGTGTTGTGGTCCCTACAAACAAGTAAATAAGTGTTAGTATGGCCTCTACATAAGCTTGCATAAGTATCAAGCTTAAATACATAACCTTGCATAAGTATCAAGCTTAAATACATAACCTTCTGTTTCTTTTGCTTTTTTGTTGACTTGTTTTTGTTATTCTCATTTTCTGGACAAGTTCTAGCATTATGCCCAACCTTTTTGCACTTCCCACATCTCAAATCTTTGACTCACTTCTTTATCTTGTATGGATTTCTAGGCTCATTAGGATCTCTTTTCCTTTGCTTCTTTGGCCTACTAGGTGCTTTCTTCACAAACGAGGGTTCCACTTTCTCCAACCCAGTCTTCTCCCACTGTTGCTCATCTGGCATTGGATAAATGATAGGGTTGTATGCCTTCATTAACTTCTTTACTGTAACATGCATCAACAAAATCTTCTGGATTTTTTTTTCAGCTTCGACGATTGCAGAAATTGCATGTGGATATGGAATTCTAGTTAAGTCCCACATCCTACATCCACATGACATTTCCTTCAAGCTCACTACATAACGTTTACCCTTATAGCCCACCTCATAATAACCATTGCCAGCATACTGAGTTTCACATTCACAACTCATTTCTTTATTTTTCTCAAGCTTTTATTGTATCCTAGGACAAATGGGACCCTCATACTTCATCATCCCTTCCCTTTTCAACTGGAATCTCTTCATCAATTTCCTCCGTATAATCTCTATCATTGCAACCAAAGGCTTATCTCTCGCATCCATAATATATGAATTAAAAGACTCAGAAAAATTATTAACCAACAAATCAGTGCGTGGCTTAGAGATAAAATATGCCCTAGACCACATACATTGGTCCACAGTATCCAAGTAGTTATATGCTGCTTCATCAATCTTCTTAAGCTCCTCCATTGCAGCTAAATACTCTGTTTTTGTGCATGCAGCAGCTGCTTCCCATAACTTGTCCTTCAATGCCTTCCCTCTGTGCCCTTTATCTTGGAAGTTTGCATACAAGTGGCGCACACATATTCTATGATCTGCCGTTGGTATAAATTTCTTAAAGACTTCTGCCAACCCCTTTTAAAAAAGAATGAAAATAACATGTCAAGCAATACACAAAGTGAGCAATCAAAGTTTATAAAAAAAAACAACTAAGAAAATACATACCTTTTGTCTATCAGAGATAAATGTCCAACCATTATCCTTCACACTACCAATGTCATCAAGCAAGTTTTTTATAAACCATGACCAAGCCTCATAGTTTTCCTGTTCCACAACTGCAACTGCAATAAGGTATATGTTGTCATTTCCATCCTTACCAATGGCACTTAAAAGCTGACCTCTATAAGGTCCTTTCAGATGACATCCATCCAAACCAATAAATGGCCTACAAACCTCCTTAAACCCCTTTTTCATTGCAGCAAAAGAAACATACATCCTTTGGAATATGGCTAGGCTAGAGGGAATCGTCCTTACCACTTTCACCAAGACACAACTTCCCTCATTTGTCTTTTGCAAAGTCGCAGCATAATCCCATAATCTACCATATGATTCCTTATAATCTCCATGAATGATCTCAAATGCCTTTCTCTTGGCTCTGTAGACTTTGTATTTTGTGACATCAACTTTGAAATCATTCATTACTTGATACTTGAATGCCTTCAACAACCATTCAGGATTAACTCTAATAGTCTCTAAGTACTTGTTAGCTAACCATTGAGAGGTCACTTGTGTATTTTTGTAACTCCTTGCACAAGAATGTTTCGGGTACATCTGCTTGATTTGGAAACTCTTCTCACCCTTAAAATTGCTTGCATATACTTTGTAATTACATCTCTTCTTCTTACATACCACAACTACCCTATCTGGGTCATTTTTCGACCATTTAAGGTCTTTACCCATCCTAACATTTACTTCTCTAACTGCTCTCCTAAAAACATCTACACTAGCAAACAACATCCCCAAACAAATATGTGTCTTGGCCATATCCCTAGATTCTATAAACTCCTCATAGTTCGGCTTCCCACTTCCAATCTCATCATCACCCTCCATACATTCAGAAACATCAGCTTCTGCCGATATCTCCATATTAACATTGTTGGTTGTAACACCAACAAGTTGCAACAAATTACTAGTACAACCAGCTCCTACCTGTATATTAACATTCCCACCAGTAGGTTGCATATTAGGTAAGTGTACGTCAAATAAGTCCTCGTTTTCAGATAAAAGACCCTCCCAGTAACGCCTATCTTCCTCATCCACATAAAGCATATCCTCATCAGAAGGTTGCTTACCCTCGGTATGGACCTCAATAGCAAGCCCATCCATATCATCTAATTCCTCGTCATCTACTTCCACATCATCATCACTATCCTCCTCTTCAATGATCATTACAGTCTTCTCTTTCCTTGGAGTTTTTTTTATAGAGTTTTCCACATCCATAAGGACATGGTGGCCTATATAAATCTTGATGGTTGGATAGTGTTCAAAGATGTCCAACATATTTTTGACTTGTTTATCATTAGTAATGGTGACAAATGAACCATCCTCTATCTCCAACTCAGGTTTTTTTATAAAAAATCACATCCTTTGTCTTAACATACCCATATACCTTAAGCATGTCCTCAATATCAAAAAAACATACTAGGTCCTCATCAATTGGGTCGATGACATCCAACTCTCCTCCTAAATACTTCCAAGTAGGGTGTCTAGTAAGTTCTCCACCATAATGAACTTCAAAAATAACTGTTTTATCCACCATACTGTCAACCCTGATCACAAAAAAATAATAATAATAATAATTGTTATCCACTGAAAAACATACATGTAGGCTAACAACATGGAGACAAACCAAGTTCACAACTAATAAAACAAAAACAGACAACATTACATGCATTAAGAAAACAAATCAATTAATTTGGGACCACTGAAGCACACATTCCACTAACTTGGGACCACTGCCAAACAAATTAAACTAATTGGTACCACTAACAAACACAATCAATAATAAGTGTAGGACCCATTAAAAATACCCCCTACATTAGTGTACTTACAGAAACTTTTTTCATATTCAATATCCAAATATTACCTTTTGAGAAATGTCTAGTATTTTTTAAATCACATATTTGAGATTACAATGTCCTAAATTTTTTTTTTTGGCACGTACAATGTTCTATTCTATCACATAGAAAGGCAAAATAGAAGTTTACTTGAAATCTGACCCAAAAGACCCAAACCCGATCAAAGACCCTGGGAGACTAAAAACAACCTAAGATTAGATAGTAGAGAGTGAGAACAACAACAAACCAGAAAAATGTAACCAAAAAAAAGGAGCCGTGGGTGAGACCTTACCGCGTGAAACCGCCGTGGATGAGAGGAGGAGGGATGAGGCCGTGTGTGAGAGTGAGAGGGGAGAGAGGCCGTGAGAAGCGGAGGGATGAGGCCGTGCGTGAGAGTGAGAGGGGAGAGAGGCCGTGAGAGGCGGAGCTGCGGAGGCAGCAGTTTGTGCGTGAGAGTGAGAGGGGAGAAAGCGTGATATTTTAATGTTTAGGTTTAATCGTGAGATTCAAATATTATCGGGTTATTTTGTTAATCAAACGGGTTAAAAAAACCGGTACGAGATTGGATTGAGGTTGGGTTAAGTGGGTTAATATAAGGGTATTTTAGATAATTTGTAGAGGTTCTGTTAGTATTTAACAGAAAAATAGACGTTAGGGGTAAGTTGCTTAGTTTCAAAAGATAAAGGGGGACATTGCTTAATTTAATAGATAAAGGGGAAATTACCTAATACATAAAGGGGGAAAAGTGCAATTTGCCCTTAAATTAATTGAAAATTAATAAAATATAATGAACATGTTTTCTCAAATATTAAAAGGAATATATATAGTATATACAAAGAAAAAAAATACTTATATAATCACCAAATTTTTTATTCGGCTCTTTGTAGGTGCAACCTCTGTTCCTACAACCTCTGTCAAAAACCAAAAACCAAATTAAAGAATTTTTATATTTTATTGAATATTTTAACAAAGAGACCTTCAAGGACATGCGGCTCTCTTACTGTAATATGTTTTTATATGACATCCCAAGTAAGGCTACAATTCTAGCAAAGGTCAAAGACCTACAACTGACACAGTAATTCCTAAAATTAAGGAATTGTAATTCCTTAATAATAGGTATATATATATATTGGAATAAAATGGTATACGGTTGAAATATTTGATTGAAGCTGATTGAGTAATTTAGTCCAGTAATAATAGGGATGCTAATATAGTTCCTTAACATAACTTAAACTTATAGGTTTTACCGAGAAAACAAACAAAAGATGGAGAGAATTTCGGTAAGCAAGGAAGAAAAGGATTTTGGAGAGAGAAGGTGATGGAGGCTAAAGACATTTAATGCTGTTAAATCACTAATTAATTCAAAATGATGACATGGCCATTAGTGTTTTTTAACCATCAGATTTAATAGAAATCAATGGTTTAAAAAACCCATCTCATATATATATATATTAGTCAAAATCGCTAATTTTATCACTTTTATTTCAATCTAATTAATAATAAAATTAGTTATTATATCATCACAGTTCAATGTTCTCCAATTCTTTCAACTTTTTTTTTTAAAAAAAAACTTTAGTACCATAAACAATATCATCAATTAAGCCCATCACAAATTATATATTTCGCGCATCGCGCAGGTTTGTAACTAGTATATAAATTAAAACTCGAAGTAAAGAGAAAAATTTTTCCCTCCTCTAAACACCGCCACGTCAGATTCTCTACACCCACACTATTCCACCTCACCCATCACTCTATTTCACTTTCTCTCACCATGTCTCCTACTCTTAATTATTCTCATATGCTCTCTCTCTCACCTCGCCTCTTCATCTCCTTGCCTTTTCATCTCCCATGAGGTTTTCTCTGTTACAAACTAATGCTAATTGATTTCAGATAAATGTAAATTGATTTCCATATTAATCAGGCCACCTCACCACTATATCACTTGCCATATTAATCATGCCACCCTATCAAGTCTCCACTATATCACATTTCCTTTTGGGAGATAAATGCTAAATTAGTGATTAGACCACAACTCCAACCCATTTTGTCTCCTTCATTTAAACCTTAGCTTCTCTTGCTCAACATTTAAAGATGTGGATATGAATCGGTTTTGTAACAGTCCCAATTCTTCAAACGTTTCCAAGCAAGGGGCACACTCACTACTACACAACTTTATCCTCCATCACTATATAAATCACTTCCAACCAATCCTCCCTAATTCCCACTCCTCAGATGTTATGCATGTTGATCATGATCCATAGCTAGGAGCTCGCTTGCTTTGTTCCCGCAACTAGAGTCAATTTTTAAGAGGAATATCAATCTTGAATCAAGCTAAATGTAAGTGATGAATTGAAAGTCTTATATCTGAATTTGTTACTGCCATCTCATGAGTTTTTTGATAAAATTCCTAAAGATATGTTCTCACTTGCTTTGATATGTTTTATTCAGGATTGGTTCTTAAATTCATAGTAAAGCTTTTCTATTTTGACTCCCCTTAACACCTATGTCTATACATTTTTTGGTTTGGAGGGATCCTCCCTTTTTTTATTGCAATACTCTTTAGGTTGTTCATAGTGAAAAAAATATAAGTTTTCATTTAGTATCGTTTCAATATTTCTTGTAAGATAGTGCTTATGTTTGCTGACATCTTACCTGTTTGATTAAATGTCTTATAGACATGGGGTTTGTTGCTACCAACAACTTGCTGTTCTTATCAAAATCCCGGTTCTTTCAATGTAGTAATTATCAGAGGTAGAAGATGTGATGCCCCAAAATTGGCCACAAAAGGCAAAGAGTTCTCAATACTTTTGTATGTAACTATGGTTAAACTGGATGTAACAAAAATGTTTGAGCTTTAGATTTAATTCACATTGTAATAATGTTTGCATTTTGCCTCCTATTATGCAAAAGAGAAGTTATTTTGTATGTAAATTAATTTAAAGTTACAAGCTTAAGTATTATAGCTTAAATTATGATTTCACACCAGATGCGGTTCAAGTAATGCATCAAATTGCATTCTCTAGCAAGGCTTGAAAACACTAATGAAAGAGGTTTCTTTAAGCTTTCCTTCTATTAAAGTATAGAGTGGAGTAAAATGATAAAATGATCGTTCAAGTGTTACAGTCTTACAGATAACATGGAACAAGTAATACTTACCCAAAACAAAAAAAACATAGATCAAGTAAAGCAAGGGTTGGAAGAGCTCACCAACATAAAAAAGGAAACAGAAGCTGGCAGAGTCAAAGAGATGGGTGAGCAATGGAAAAAACACTCCAACAGTTTCTTTATATTAAATTGTCATGCTTGCTGCTGTGTAAGATAAGAAAGCTGGTGTAGCGGTTATTCTTTGTGATTGGAAGGGAAAAATTATTAAAGCTTGAGTCATAGGAATCACCCCATGTCTTGGGGCTGCTGCAGTAGCCTTTGCTATATGCAGTCAAGGAAGATAGTAGTGGAAAAAGACACCAAAGTATGTATTGATGGCCTTGCAAAAGAAGCTGAAAATCAGTCTTGTGAGATGATCATAATGCTGGAAGATATTAAGTCCTTAAGCTGTGTTTTTTATAGCAGTAGTTTTAAATGAATGAGGAGAAAAGCCAATGATATGGCTCACACTTTATGTAAATGACTATGATAAACAATCTTGCAGCTTTGCAAGTTATGTAACAAACATGTGCAAAATATCTGATTATGGAAGGATAAAAATGTTCTTGAAAATATATTTAGAAGTTGAGATGATCAAATTCCTTATTTTAAATTAGTTGAAAAAAAAACAAAAAAACAAAAAAGCAAAAAAACAAAAAAACTAGAATACTTACCATTAAATTTTTAATGTCTACATCATAATGAAATTTCCTATTATACATTCACAAAAAAGGATCCGCACATTGTGCGGGTTTGCAACTAGTGTAGAATAGAGCGTCAAGCTCCTTGGAATATTGATGGGTATCATCTTATTCTCAAAAGAGTGGAGAAGAACCAACTCCCTTGTGATGTTGATTTCTCCACTACTTCCTTTTGGGTGCAAGCCCATAATTTTCCCATGGAGTATTTGTCAAAAGAAAATGCCAAAATGGCAATGGGATGGGGAAGTTCCTTGATGTGGATCCTGTAGAAGCTGATAAGGCAAAATGGGGAAATTTCTTATGCATCAAAGTCGAGATTAAGTCCACCGTCCCTCTTTTCAAAGGTTTTTTGTCACGCCCCAAACCCGACAGGGTCTAGTGCATGAGAAGACTACAACCCAAACACCTATAAATTTTTCTTCAACCATTACATAAATGTACGCCAACCTAGAATATCAAAAAGTCCATTTAAAAGTTCCAGTACACTAATCCATATGGTTCATACATTAAGTCATTTACATATATGTGTATGTCCTCAAAATAAGTCAAAGCTTTATAACCCTTACATTGACCACTGGCCACAAAATAATGGAGGTCTGTGCATAGTTACATATAATTACATATCAGTTTTCCTATACAAAAATATCTCTTAGGATGTGCAACCCCAGCAACAACTCTGGGTCTAACACATCTAAGGTTGAACTACCAAAAATCCAACCTCCACATAGTAGTTGTCTAACTACTGCAACCCACAAAAATTCAGCTTGCTGAGTCACTACCTACTCTGTAAAAATCATAATCAACAGGAATGAGCTAAAGCCCAGTAAGTAGCATAAATAATGGGGTTAGGGGAAATGCAAGTTTATTGATACTAATGCATGTTACGAAACATAACGTAGATTTGGAAATTCTTATATAAGTCCTCTCAAAATCATCTTCCTTGCAATAATCTGAAAGATTTAAAAGAATAATGCAACACCAAGCTTTTCAAGATATAAATAATGAAACTAAATAATACACCATGTGAGCCATATAATTTTCCAATACTTTTCAAAAGCATAAAACCACAAACACCCAAGGCCACGTGACAAGGCTTCTACCAAGAGCTTTGTTAGGCCCACAAGTAAAAGACCACACAACTTGGTTTCTACCAGGAGCTTTGTTAGGCCCACAGGTAAAAGACCTCACAACTTGGTTTCTACCAGGAGCTTCGTTAGGCTCACAGGTAAAAGACCATGCAACTTTGTTTCTACCAAGAGCTTCATTAGGCCCACAGGTAAGTTGTGTTTCTACCAGGAGCTTCGTTAGGCCCACAAGTAGACGGCATCCAACTGGGTAATCATCGTATAATCACAATTGTCACAGCACAAGGGTAAAACAACAAAAATAGCTCACAGGTTAACATAATAAAAATACATAGTTCATTTCCAAGTAATTTGATAAGACCTTAAACATTCAAAGTATTCACAAAGCTTATCACTTATCCAAATAATTCCCAAACATTTAAAAGTTTCCAAAACATGTCTCAAACAACAAAATCAATGATAAAGCATCTTTAAAAATCACAATAATCCAATAAATTTATCAAATAACTCTCCAAGGACTAATGAAAGATGCTTATAAAATTTCCAATCTAGCAAAGCATGCATTTCCCCATATGCAATATCAAATATAATGCATTTTCTCATATGCAATGATGATTATTTATCCAAAAGTCCCATTAAGAAGCTACTTACCTGCAACCCGCTCAAAATCCTAATCTCCAATGCTCCTAGGAGATTAATTAGAACCTATAAAAGACATGAGCAAGCCTATCAAGACAAAATCATCTAGAACCTCAACTAACCCAAATACACTAAATGATAAGGAAAATTAGATCTAATCTATTATATAAACTAATAGGTGAAGCTTTAGCTTTCTCCCTAGAGATGCCACATCAGATTTCCTCTTCCCACATCCTTCCCCCTAATTCTTTCTTTTTTACCTTTTAACATTTACCTCTATTTACTTTAATTCTTTAATTAATTAATTCTTTCTCTCTTTCCTTTTAACATTTACCTTTATTTAATTCTCTCCCTTTTCATATTCTTTTCCAACTCCCTCACCTATTCATCTCCCTCACCTCCTCATCTCCCAGATTGATTGCACCCCAATCTCCTATTTAAACACTTTTGTGTGCTTTCCTAAGCTTCATAGATTGCCTTTGTGGGTTCCTATCAGAAAGTTATTTGTCTCACCTATAATTTTTTCTTTTCATATTATCGATCTTGGTTCTGCAACTGTTAAAGGCTGCGAAAGGCCCGTGAATATTCCAAAGGTGAAGGGAAAAATGTGAACAAAAAAGGCAGATTGAAACAAGCAATTGAGGGAGCACCACATGCATAGTTTTATTTTGGAAAGAAGTGGCCATTACAAAGTTTTGCAGTGATCTGTTTCTGTTTCATTTCAATGTAGTTTTTGTAATTTTTGTAATTTCTGTTTCTGTACACAGCCGTACTTTACTTAGCGGTTATTGAACCACTTTAGTTTTGATTTTTTCTTGATAGAAAGAAAAATGATGTAATGAAAATACCATTGCCTGTTTGGTTACCATCTCAACAAACATCCCTTTTTTTTATTCTTTTTCTTTTCTTTGGTAATATCTGCAATTTCCGCAACACATGTGTTTGATTTATTCCAGTAGTATACCTATATAAAAAAATGCAGTTTTCTCATGTTAATTAATTGAGTGATATTTATAAAACAATTTTAGCTAGATAAATCAATTAAAGAAATAATTATCTTGATTAATACAACAAATCAACAAATCAAATCAATAATATTTGTTCAAACCAAATGTACGTGTGGAGTGAAATCCGTGAGTTAGACCATGCTATACAGTTCTACCCTCATTTGAACTTAAAAAAAAAAAAAAAAAAAAAAAAAAAAAAAAAAAAAAAAAAAAAAAAAAAAAAAAAAAAAAAAAAAAAAAAGGGGGAACCAAGCTTACCTAAGAAAGATGTTGGACCATGCTATCCAGATACTTCAAGCTTGACACTTCAACTTCCTGTATCTAAAGTGAAAAAGACATGCATTTGAAATTATTAAAGTGGAGGTAATCATTACAATGTTCTTTGGTCGAGCTTGCATAATCGGGGCTAGAGATATTTTTCAACGGATTCTTAGATTGGGTACCTATATTCACAATAATATTACCTTTCTGCAATAATTGCATATTCGGGGTAGTAATACGTAGGCTAAATGATACTAACAGTTCTAAAATATGCAACTGAAGTGACTCACACAGTGGCTGAAAGGGCACCCATTGCAGTCTTACAACATGTTGATACAAACTTTGATGAAGCGTTGCCGAGGAAAACTTACAAAACAAAATTCAAGAAAGAAGCTAAAGCTAGGATAAGCAAGTTGAGATACATTCTGATTTAGGACACAATTATTTTACAATTGTTTGTTTTAATAAAGCACTGGTGCATTTCTTTTTTTAATATCTATAAAACTTTGTGGTAGCCATGATTGGAGAAAAAAAAAATTTATACATTAAGGTGTGTAAATTAATCTTTACCAAACACAGCAAAGATGTTGAATATTGTGTAGACAAAATGGTAGCTAACTTGAAGTTTGGTGTCAATATCACAAGTTTAATGACTATAATTGGAAGAAAGATGGCAGTACTATACAACAGTTTCTTCACTTTGCATTCAATATTATTGTGAAGATTTAAAACTATGAACGACACACAAGAAAAACAAAATTAATAAAATATAAAATGACCCTAATTCATTTTCCATTGGAAAAAATCAACAAGAAAAAATTAGTTGCCAAAAAAATGAGGTAGACAACTCCAATTATTGGGGGAAAAAAAAATTAATAATGTAAGCACTTACAACAAAATTTACTCCCTTATTGTTTTCTTTCATGGCTCTCTTCATAAATGATCCTAAAATGATAGCCATTTATTTCAAAATATTATAATGGTGTACATATACATAAAACAATTGTTAAATTTACTTACAATCACAATTGTATGTCCATCTGTTGGTATTCTTTCAAAAAAAAAAAAAAATAGCAATACTCCTCATCATTGTGTATTAATGATAATGATGGAGAAAAAAAAAAAAAAAACCACAATTTAAAAAAAGCAATTATGTCCATTAACTACATATGTTATAGAACAAAAAGTAACCATTACATTCTAGAGCACTCATTATCATTAATACACAACAATGAGGACTATTACCAAAAAAATTAATTTTACACTTTATATCAAATATGATTTAATTACCCAATGCACAGTTGAACACATTATTTCTTTCATCACTGCTCAGTGATGGGTATGCTTGGATAACATGAAGATGCACGGAACTCAACATTTCCAATCATGACCAAAACCAAAACAGGGTTCTCACCTATTTCATTTAAAATAATGAAATAGTCCCTACCAGCTTTCCATTTAATGAAAGCAGCAATACATGCATATGTTATTTTTCTTTTTTGATGAATGATATACATACATAAGTTAACGGATATACAGTAATTAATATATTATCCTTTGAATGGAAAATATATCCCCACAATAACTCTTGAATGGAAAACAGACCGCCATAGGTACTCTTTATTATTCTGATTTTTACCTATGCTGGAACTTTGCCGGAGAGGTAATTTAAATTTTACCAATCATTTACTCCTAATAGATACATAATATTATAATAAGAGTGTAACGCCCCGAACCCAAAGCATGAGCTCGACACGTGACAACGGCCGCACACCCATAAGCTTTGCCTTACAAGTGTGCCAGGCCTCACTAACAAATTACAATACTAGCACCAAATGAAATTAAAATCTCCAAAATAATCCACTAATCAAGGATGTATCAAATAATTAAATTACATAACATCACTAATCCAAAATTTTCTTAAACAAAGGTCTCTCACAAATCACAAAAATAGTAATCGTGATAAGCTTGATAATCTTGTCTAACTTTCTTCCCACACTACTCCCTTGCAACGTTTGCGCTAACTAATCCTCAGAATCTGAAATGGGGAAATAAATGGGGGGTGAGCTGGGAGGCCCAGTAAATAACCAATATCCTTATCCAGTCGGATCAAACACACATTTGTTAAAAACAGATATACATAGGTAATACAAAATTCTCAAATGATTGTTTTGATAAAGCATTTGGTTTAGTTCACAAAATAAAATATATTATTTTATTTGCAAACAGTAAATTCAACATATTCAGAAATAAATACAGATATAGATATAGTTTCAAATACAGATATAGATTCAAATACAGATTCAGATTCGGATACAGATATAGATATAATACATATACTAAACAGTCTTTAGTGACTACGGCCACATTATCCTTGTGACAAGGCCCAAAAACCACACATAGGTCGGTGGCAAACCCCAGAATGAAACTAGTTTCGGTACCAACGTATAATCCCCATTGGCGGGGCCCAGAACATAGTCAGACTGAGAGTTTTCAAATATCAAAACACATTTAAAATATATTTGAATTCCAAAACATAGTGATTTTCAAACCTTATTCAAATTATGTACAAAAACAAATCAGTTTAGCAAATAAGCTGTATAAAGATTCTTGTAACATATAATCACACGTTTGATCCGAATTTTTGAAGTAAACAATACTTTACAAATACAATGATTTTTCTGATATTTCGAAACAAGGTTGATTTTGGCATAATAGAATAATAAACTATAATAATAAGTTCGCAAATAAGAATATTTAATATATAAAATTGAGAAAATACTAGTTAAGGATAAAGGTCACTTACAAAACCAAAGCAAAGTAGTCGCACCTTAAAAACAAATTCAAGGCCCCCGTAGTACCTCTTAAAGTTGTAATTATCCTAATATCACTGCAATACCTCTCAAAGGTTCTCATTCTAATATGCCAAAGAGAATTGACTATAGCTATATATATATATATATATGTAAGCCGTGCACATTCAAAACAAGGTTATAGGGTTACTTGTTAGGTTGGATTCCAATACCGAATACATGAGAGCAAAAGTCGACAATATTAGACTATCAGTTCAGCTAAAACTCTGCCAAGGCCAATATAATTCTAATAGGTATCTATTTCATGTAAAAGAAAATTACTAAGTTGCCCCACTCTTATTTTATTTTTATTTTTATTTTGGAATGGGTATTACAAAGAGTATACATATATAATCATTATAAACTAATTTTATGTGATCCTTCTACCATGTCAGGGATTTGGGAAATAACGTTCTAGTTCAAGAAACTCCAGTACAAGTCAAGGGGAAAATTCCCATTGAAAAGAGGATAATCAAAAATTTTCTTTCACATGCAATCGATTAATAAATGGTTTAAAAAAAAACTACTATTACAAAACAACAATTATGTCAATTAACTGCATATGTTATAGCACAAATAAGTAATCACTACAAAACAATAAAGGACTCAATTTAATTAGAACAATGGAATAACAACCTTTCATCTACCACTAAAAGGTTTACTAAACATCCTATAAATCAAACCCAAAAAAATTCACAAAATACTTCATCACATTTTCATCCACACATTTTTACAATACTTCATCACATCATGCATAGTAAAAATGAGCTACAAGAAGAAATCATGCTACACATTTTTGCAAATCTTGGGAGAGAATCACCCAAAAATTTAGGCAACATCAAGGCAAGGTATCATTGGTCAATCTTTCCTTCTATTTAGTACTTATAATTGAATTAAAAAAAATTTCTTGGTTGTGGAGCTTTAAGTGGTAATGTTCTTCTCATAATATGATTGTCTTAAAGTGTATACTGCTTTTGTAATATTCCTCATTACTGTTTCTGCCAGGATGAATATTTTGAAGTTGACAAGTCAACACTAAAAACATGATGGATTTTTTTTTTTGGGGGGGGGGGGGGGGTTAATAGGGGAATTTTATTTTTTGGATAAATGTTAATAAGGGAAGTTAGAACATGTGACCTTCTTTGAACCCTTACTTGATTTTATTACATTGGTTTGAATCGCATTAGGTGACTGTATACTATTTTTTTTATTGCATTTTATGTTAGTCTGGTCAAAGAGGGGACATTGCCATAATCAAATTTTCTTTTGATGGCCATCAGTATGTAGCTTTAAGTTGAAGAACACAATTTATTTACCAACAATTCAGGGTTTAGTCATATTTGAGTTCTGCACTATTTTAATAGAATAAACCCTTTATTAAAAACTTCGAAATATTATTATAATAAAAAACATTTGGATCTTGAGCACTCTTTTTTTATGGTTTCATAACAGTCAAATGGTTTCCATAGGTCATTAGATAACTCAAGTTGCTTTCTTTTTAATACAATTTGTTTTTGACTTATCAATCTTAGTTGATTTGTTTCAATTGCATTGGCACAACATCGAGACAAACAACATAAATTTAGCTTCCTATCACTACTTTTCACTTGGAGCCATATGGTTTGAGAATTCTAAGCAAGGGTACCCCTAATTAGATTTTCATTTTGCTCAAATCTTCTCATGGATGCTTTTAATTGTGATGTAGTATACAGGTCAACAAAAGCCAGAAAATTAAATCACTTGCACCCATATTGTGTGGGGGGAAAAAATCAAATTTGGTATTCAAGGTGATCTTTTTGTGGAATGTACTAAATGGGTTTAGTGTTTCAAAAAAATTATTGGGCAGCAGACTAATAATAATAATACTACACTACATACTATTTTGGTCAAATTCAAATACATACTAATACTAAAATAACCAAGTATTCTTTGCTACTTTATGATACAATTTACATTAGTGTATGTGTTCTATTATATTTAACAAGCTATTTTCATTGTAAGGTATTTTGATAAAATTAGATAGAAAGTTTTTTATTTGACTCTATTATTTATACATCAATGTAATGTCATTTGGATTTTTTTTTTTTTAATGTACAGCTGCAAAAACTAAAATCGTCTTACAAAAAAAGAATTTGTACTTAAAAATATAAAATTGGACGAACTCATGCAACACCCAGTATTCTTAAGAAATTATGAACTCATACTACATCACGACTGTTTCTTGGTTGGTAATACACAAGCAAAGTTTGTTATTGGAGCTTTCAATTACTTCTTACTGGAAAAAACTACAATGGGGAAACAAATGCTACATGAAGCAAACAAAGAAGGAGAAACAAACGCACAATATGGATTAGCAATTGCATTAATATGCGAATTTAATAACAATGGAAAACAACTACTCTTATCAATACTTAACCAACCAAATGGAAAGCATCTACTACAAAATTGTCGAAGGATCCTTCGTCATACTACTTTAGGAACAAAAAAATTCCGTCTATCCAACAAACAAGAGTGCAATAAAGAGGGAGTTGGTCATTGGGACCGTGATTTTCCATACCCTTATGGAAATGATGAATTATATGTCAAATGCAAGATGTGTTCAATCGACTTGGAAATTTATAAATTAGCAAATAAATTAAGGTAGGATTTAATGTAACCTTATGTTATGTCTTGAATTAGAATGCTTTATAATGTGTCTGAATAATTCACTCTTTATAGCCCATTGCTTTTTTATTGGAGTTGTAATTTTTAATATCTACGTATATATATATATATATATATATATATATAAGTTTATCCACTCTTTCATTTAAAATATTAAAATAATCCATTAAAGATATCCACTTAAGCAGTTGAGAAATCAAAATTAAACGATTTCAATCAAACATAACCATATATGAATAGTCACTTTAACAAATATATTAAAGACACAAATAACATTTGGTAGATATCTAAATTTAAGGAAAAATTATTATGGCGGACTATTGCTTTTCCCATATGAAAAAAAATCCGCGCATCGTGCGGGTCCCACGACTAGTATAAATTAAAACTCGAAGTAGAGAGAAAAAATTTTCCCTCATCCAAACACTGCCACATTAGATTTCCTCTTCCCACACAATTCCACTTCAATCTCATCTTTCACTCTCTCTCTCACACATTTCATCTCTTAATGCTCTCCCCATTGCCTATTCATCTCCCACTTTCTCTTATACTCAGCTCTTCGTCTCCCTTAAATAGCTAACAATAGTTAATAGTCGAACCACATTTATTTTTTGAAACAGCTCTATAATGGGTAATAATTGCTTATCTTCAACCCCAAAATTTGAAATTCCAGCAGGCACTTATAGCATCCCTATATATAAGGTTGTATTTCATGGCAAAACCACCAAAAAAGGAAAGGAAAAAGTGGCAATATCTATGAGAATCTATAGGGGAAGAACATTTGGTTTGTAGGCCCATGAATAAACCAAGAAACAGATTCATGGGTCTACCGGTCGGATTTGTTCTTTTCCCCTTGATTTCTCCCTCAAAATGGTAGCAATGATAGCCGATCTACTTCTTCGGAAGCCAAAATCGATCTCTCTCGCCGGATCCCAAGCCAATCGATTTCGCCATCCATTTGTCAATCACTCAGACTTTGTTTGCCACTCCACCATCGACTTTATAAGACAAAATCAATCTCCCCTACTTTGATTTACCTTGATTTTGGCTAGAGAAGAATGAGATATTCAGAGAAGATTCTCTTAAGCGGAGGAGGCGTGTTGTGATTTTTGTAAAGCTAGGTATTTTTTTTTTTCTTCTTTTTTATAGAAGTAAAGTTACGGTAAAAACTTATAATAAATGTATATATTTTTAAATTTTCTTTCCTAAAATGGCTAAAGTATCATTTTTTTAATTACTATATTTTTGCCTTTCCTAAAAAATTGTCATGTATACAAATTTGTTAGAATATTTTAAATGATACGAAAATATTTAGTTAAAATCTATAAGTAAAAAAATATCATTTTATCTTTAACCTCTTAATTATACTTTAATCTTATATATATATATATATATAACCCTTCTTTACTTATGTTTCCATTTAATTTTTTTTTAATAAATTTAAAATTTCCTCTAAGAGTGGTATTAATTGCTATCTTTAAACTATCTGACAATTTATTACCACTTATCACTCTCTGTCTTCCAATTTTTTCTTTCCTCATTTATTCCAATTAAATATTTATTATTTTTTCCCTTACCATCTTTTCTCTTTTTCCAATTATTTCTCTCCACATTTATTCCAATTGATTATTTATTATTTTTTGCCTTCCCCTCTTTTTTCTCTTTTCTCTCTCCAACGTTTCTTTCCCCTTGATTGATTGAATTAAGTCTGTGTCCATTGGAGAATCAAAACTCTACCAAAGACTTGCAGCAAAGTTTGGTGCAGAAAAGCAATGAATATAAGCTGGCATACATTGGCACCGTTTATTTGAATTTTAAAAAGTCATGCCAATTATTCAAAAGGCTGATTGCCATTTTCAATTGTCGGTTAAAGCCATCTTCTGACATTGGCACCGTTTATTTTAAAAAGTCATGCCAATTATTCAAAAGGTTGATTGCCATTTTCAATTGTCGATTTAAAGCAATCTTCTGACATTGGCACTTTATTATTTAAAATTATATAGAATCATGATTGTGTTTTCTAACGAACAAAAATTTTCAAATTCAAATTTCCTTTAGTCAGTTGATTGAACTATATATAAAGAGAATAGAAGAGAGAAACTATACAACAGAGCATACAAGAGAAATCAGAGAAAGAAAAGAAAATATCTTACATCAATCCATCATTTCTCAAGCTTATATTTTCATATCATTCAAAATCCTTGATTGAAAATCAAATTCCTCTAAACACTTTTTGAGTCATATTGATCAAATCTTTGATATACTATTAGAGTAAGCATATTGTGTACAACTACTCTTTGACAGATGCATATTTTGTACAACAATCCTTTGTTGAAATTATTGAGTGTTTTTGTTAGGGTTTTGGTATAAATCCTAAGTAGTGAAAAGGATTTTTCACTGGGTGGTTACTCTTCACCGTGTAAGGAAGATTTGTGAGTTTTGGTATAAATCCTAAGGAGTGAAAAGGATTTTTCACTCGGTGGTTACTCTTCACCATGTAAGGAAGATTTGTAACGGTTTTGATCTTCACCCAAAAGAAGATTGTCAAATAGTGGATTTGGGAATCCTCAAGAAGTGTTCTTGAGGCAGGGATGTATGCAGGGAAGCCGAATCTCGATAACAATCATCGTGTTTGATTCTCTCTCTCTCTATCTCTTACATATTTAATTGCTTATATATATACTTGTACTTGATTTCATATCATATCTATGTTGCAATTGAATTGTGATCAAACATTTGCTAAATCAACATTTGCTATTTGAAGATAGTTTTTTAATTCCGCATATAAATCGAAAAATTTTGCCTCAACCTAAATCACCCCCCCTCTTCGGTTGATATTTGGGTAACACCAGTGCTATGGATCCGGTCACAATCTATAGTGATAGCATGGCTGCTCTTACTTACGCGAAGGATCCAAATTATCATGGAAAAACGAAACACATTGAAATTAAGTATCACTACATTCAAGACATGGTTGCAAAGAAAGAAGTGTTCTTAAAGCATATCTCTACCAAAAACATGTTAGCAGACCCCCTAACGAAACCCATTGCTTGGGATCCCTTCCATGGTCACATAAAGGGATTAGGGTTGCGTAGAGTTTGATTTCATATTGCTCAGACTTGTTATATTTGCTTTTGGAGGACATTGTATTTTTGACATGATGTTTGGAACATTAATAATATTTGGCATGCATTTATTATCCTTGTTAATAGCATATATACACACGTACATTACAAAACTGTATAACGTGATGTGATAGGTATGTCACCAGGCTTACGTCGGCTCACTCACACGAGCGACCGCCTTCAACACTTGGGTAGCGAGCGAAGATGAGACATGGTATTCTTTGACACTCAGGGAAGTGTGCAAAGGCCTTCAATGCTTGTATAGCTAGAAGAAGGAAAACACCAAAATTTGTTTGTCGCATCAATTGGATTGATATGAGGTTTGCATTTGAGAAGATGAGACCGTGCATGATTCCTTCCCATGATCATGCAGCCTGGAGAAGCCGGGTGTGAATTCTCTCAAACGCTTAAGGTAAGCGGGCTGATGAAGAATTTAAGTCAGATGCTAGGAGCAACTGGACTAAGATCCGTGCGGTGGAAATATCAAGATGTATTTATGACATATGCTCCCCTTAGAATGGAGGAGAAGTCCACCGCAACATGTGACCATACCACATGTGCTCGCAACGACCACAAGATAGGGAGGTGAGAGAATAAGTCTCTGTTTCCTCACCGTGTGAGTCCGATCTCGATAGAATTGTGCCCTATGTGACTTTTGACTGTGTAACAAGACAGAGGCTTGGCGACTATTTCTTTGGCATGTTGCCTATAGCCATGGACTATTCGGCTTTAAGGGACATGATCGGGAGGAGCGTCGAACCAAAGTTGAGTGGCATTAGGGCAATGGGAAGACAATCTGATAACACATCTTAGTCTAGTGCTTGCGTCCGAAATTCATGTCGACTCTGGGAGTCTAGGGCATGAATGTGGGTACAAGACTAAGTGATTTCGTGAAAAAGGCTGAGTATTGTTCTTAGTTTGTTGAAACTCATGAGGGATTAGAAGATACTCAATCTGATGTGATCAGAAAATCTGGGGCATAACAAGCTGTTTTTATTTAGGGGTTACACTATGCTAGTTTTGATGGAGCTTGGCTATAGTGTCCCCGCCTTGCAGATTGGGCTTGTCCGTCGCACGAACCATTTCCTGTTGTATGTGTAAGACAAATGGATGGAACCAAATGAGAGATGATTATTGGTTTGCCCACTATGGTCGAGTGGGAGTCTGTTGGCATTTGGGCCATTGGGCTGGCCCAAATAGGTGTCCATGTGGGCAGCCCATTAAGACAAAACTCTAAGACTAGGGTTTACAATATTACAATATAAAATTGCAATATTCAGACAGAAAAACGTACGCTAGAAAGCTGCAGACACAAACACACTATCTCTCATCTCCCTTCTCTTTGTCTTAGGGTTTCCATCAACGTACCCTAAGATTTGGTCTGTGGACGTAGGTGAAGTGCTCGACTTTGTGGCATCTTCACTTGACCGGCACAAGCACGAAGCACGTGGGAAGAAATTTGGTTCGTTAATTCTGCTGCAAAGAGGTATACTAGGTTTTACTCACAAAACCTAAGAGGTAACACATTAGAAACTCAATTATATGTGTGTACATTGTATGCCTATATGTTTCCTTCAATTTTCTAGTTGAATATAAATTTTATTCTATAATTAAACATTCTATTAGAATCTTGACACATCATATTTTTCTTTAATATAAAAAATATATTATTCCATATATACAATACAATCATAATAAATGTCTAATACTAAAATATATTCCATATATAAACACAATATAAATATCTTTTAATAATAATCATAATTATCAATTTTCATCAAGAGTTCCTTTTTTTTTTTTCTTATGTATCTCATTTAATTTTTTGCTGGTAATGGAGAAAGGTGGATGAATTTGTTATAATGAAACCACGTGAGTTTGAAATGAGTTATGAAAATTATTTAGGTTTGATCATTTAATCATGTGCCTATGTATTTATTTGATATTATTCTTATTTTAAGTATCTTTATTTTATTTTTGGATGGAAACATGATCCATATGGTAAATATAAACATGAATCGTGTTTTATAAAAATTGGACTATATTCAACTTATGCCAAAAAAAAAAATTACATTATATTAAATTTTAATTATCCTATGGTAAATATACTTTCTTAGTTATTTTTTTTAACCAAAAAGTAGGATTTATCCTAAATCTGATCCGTAAAGTATCTTTATCGATCTTGCCTGCAACATTTCGAACTACAAAAAAGAAAAAATATATATATTCAACAAAATAAGTAAAAGGAATCAAAATTAATTTAGATCAATTTCAATAATTTTTCTGTGCATCGTAAGAGTTTGCCACTAATACTTAATGTGAAGCAAGCATATTCGTACTCTTTTCCTAGGAAAATTCTTGCATCCCGCCAACAATACCGTCCCGCCAGAATAAAAAAATAATTAAAAAAAGTTATGACCGGTTGTGTAGTTAGCTGGTTTTACAATACATGAAATAAAGGTTACAAAATATGACAGAATTTTTACAAGAATAAACTAAAAATTATTAATATTAACAAATATTGTACTATAGTAAATTAAAATATTATCATATAGACATAAGTTTTACCACATTAAAGAGTATTAATCCAAAATGTAAGAGAAATTACAAATTTTGATAATCATTTAAACATTTTATGAGAAGTTTTGCAAATATTTACTCAATGATTACTAACAATCACAAAGGCCAGTATTTACAAAAACTAATTAAAATAATATATTATAACATATTAATTACAACACTAAAGAATATTAATAGAGAGAAATTACAAACTTTGACAATTATCTTTAAACATTTTGTTACCCAAATATCAACCTAAGAGGGGGGGTGATTTAGGTTGAGGCAAACTTTTTCGATTTAAATGCGGAATTAAAAACTATCTTCAAATAGCAAATGTTGATTTAGCAAATGTTTGATCACAATTCAATTGCAATATAGATATGATATGAAATCAAGCACAAGTATATATATAAGCAATTAAATATGTAAGAGATAGAGAGAGAGAGAGAAAATCAAACACGATGATTGTTATCGAGGTTCGGCTTCCCGTGCCTACGTCCCCGCCTCAAGAACACTTCTTGAGGATTCCCAAATCCACTATTTGACAATCTTCTTTCGGGTGAAGATAAAACCGTTACAAATCTTCCTTACACAGTGAAGAGTAACCACCGAGTGAAAAATCCTTTTCACTCCTTAGGATTTATACCAAAACCCTAACAAAATACTCACAGGTTTCAACAAAGTATTTGTTGTACAAGATAAGGCTCTCTCAAAGAGTAATTGTACACAATATGCTCACTCTAATAGTATATCAAGGATTTGATCAATATGGCTCAAAAAGTGTTTAGAGAAATTTTCAATCAAGGATTTTGAATGATATGAAAATATAAGCTTGAGAAGGATGGATTGATGTATAAGATGTTATCTTTTCTATCTTTGATTTCTCTTGTATGCTTGATGTTTAGAAATGAAGAAAGGGTAGTATTTATAGCCATCATGTTGTCTTGCATTCTTCTTGATTTTCAATCAATCAATTTGCTTTCTTTGAAAACTTTTCTTCTTAAGATTTTTCAACCATAATTGATATGGTTGTCTTGCATGTGAATTTCAATCAAGTTGCTTTCTTTGAAAACTTTTTTCTTAAGATTTTTCAACCATAATTGATATGGTTGTCTTATATTGTGAATTTCAATCAAGTTGCTTTCTTTGAAAACTTTAAGAGATTTTTCAATTGATATGGTTGTCTTATATTTGAATTTCAACCAATCAAGTTGTCTTTGAAAACTTTAAGAGATTTTTCAATTGATATGGTTGTCTTATATTTGAATTTCAACCAATCAAGTTTGTCTTTGAAAACTTTAAGAGATTTTTCAATTGATATGGTTGTCTTATATTTGAATTTCAACCAATCAAGTTTGTCTTTGAAAACTTTAAGAGATTTTTCAATTGATATGGTTGTCTTATATTTGAATTTCAACCAATCAAGTTTGTCTTTGAAAACTTTAAGAGATTTTTCAATTGAAGTTGGTTTTAAAGTTGAGCCTTAAAGATCAAATCTTAATAAACTTTACAAAACCTAACTCTTACTTCTCATATGTCTCGGATCATTGTCTTTGAGCTTGATTTCTTTGTCTTGAGTCTTGATGACTTTGATCTTCAATGAATTTGCAACTTGTCAACTTTGCATTTGCTTGATATTTGAATTGGCCATCTTGGTCCAATTAAATCAATAGTCAAAATTAAGCTTTAAAACATAAATCATTAGTTCATATGAAAATATCATTAATGAACAACTTAAAATCATGGTTATCATCAAAACTACATGAATGTCCTTGGATTAATTAGCCAATTAATAATTATTGAAACCTTGAGGCTAACAATCTCCCCCTTTTTGATGATGACACATATGATATGATATTTTTATACGATTTATGATTTTGAAGCTTTTCTTGAAAAGCTCCCCCTAAAATAATGCATATCTTTATATTAGAGATTTTTAAATCTCCCCCTATCTTTATGCATAGATCAATTTGTCATTTAAGTATTATCAAGCAATCAATATATATGCGTATTTTTGCCAATTATTGCAAGATATGATAATTCACCAATAGATATGATAATTCATTAATAGATACAAAAAAAAAATGTCATATCTTTCTCCCCCTTGGCATCATCAAAAATAAATATTATATTCAATATCTCCAAACATCATTCAACATTTTAAACAACCAAAAAAAAATTTATTTCTCCTTTGATTTAGTTCAAACATAGAACAACTAACTAATATAACATATTTCTCCTATTTGGTACAAAGAAATAAAACAAATACATTCATATTTGTAAGATTCTTCATCCTAGTGGTTTGGTTGGATTGGGGGTTCGGTTGAAGATGCTTCAGGAAAGGATATGATGTCCCTTGCCATATGCCTAAAGATGCTGATGATTTAAGCAATCTGGAAAGGACATGGGATGATGCCCATATATTACGTACTCTCTCTCTTCTGTCATACAAAGCTTCAGGTGTATCAACAGTTGTATGAACGGGATGATTTTGATGAGGAAGATATATTTGGAGTGTATGCCAAAGATCTTCCCATCAACCTGGTGTATGAGAGAGGTACTTCAACCGAGAAGCATGATCAATAATAATCTTGCTTCGTGGAAACTTGATCAATAATAATTTTGCTTCTATCTGAGAAGATCAAGTATTTGATTTTATGAATCTCTAAATGATGCTGCATCCTCTTAGAGTTGTTATCTAAAGAATGAGAGAAAATATTATCTGAGAGGTGTGAGTATGTAGTGGAGAGGTGAAGCGAATTTATAGGACAGACGCGCTGTTTGAAAGAATGGTTCAGATTTTGCTACGTGTCATAAGTGTGAATGAATGGTTCAGATTTTGCTACGTGTCGTAAGTGTGAATGAATGGTTCAGAAGACGCTACGTGTCTGACTTATCCAATTACGCACGCCATAGACACCGATAAATCAGGAAGTTTGAAAAAAAAAATTCTGCTTTTTCAGAAAAAAGATCTTGTCGACGCATCGAGTTCTGAGTCAGTGATATTTCCGTATACGTTAAATCTCGAGATTTGAACGTTGAATTTTGAAGAAAAATCTCGGGAGTCGGGTGATAGGTACAGGCTGGTGTTCAAAAATCTGAGGTTTATTTAACACACACTAATTTTCGATGAACTTCATCCTTTTCAAACTTTTAGCTTAACCTCTTATTAGATTTTCTAGAATGGCTTCCTTCTTCTTCTCAAAACAAACCAGAAACAATTAATCTAAATGATACACCTAGTGTGATGCCAGAAGTCTGGCGTCCTTACTTCCTTTCAATTAATGGCCCTGTGTCAGTAACTGATTCAGTGATATTGAATGGTGAGACTGCCACCGCAGTAGCTGCCGGTCTTTGTACTCCGGAGGATGCAAAGGTTTTAGCTGGGAGGACTGACCCACAAATAATAAATGAATCATTGGCACTCACGATTCAGTGTACTGCCACTGTTTCTAACATGGGACGTCGTCTTCATGTTAGGAATATGGAAGTGAAAACGCTGCGTTCTCAAGTCACCATTTTACAAAGGTTGCTGAAGGAGAGTAAGAAGAAAGTAGGGGAGGTCAAGGAGGAGAACAAAAGGCTGAAGGCGCTCGTGGATTCTTATGCCGATGATTTGGTAATCCGGTCCACAGAGCAGAGCAAGACCACTAATAAGCTGCAGAAGCAGTACGAGAAGCTACTAGCTGAGGTGAAGGAATTGACTTCTCGCTCTATCCCCAAATAAATGTAGTGGGAAGTGTAGTGGTTTTTCCTTTTGTGGTGACTTCTCCTTTATGGCTTTCTTTTTAATAAACTCAAGTTTGTTTAAATGATGAGTTTTATTTCTTATTTTATGCATGAACATATACGCAAATATACATAGAACTGGGCATATAATTTAATGTTCAAACAATATAACTAGGAAGATATAAAATGAACAATTTTATGAACATGATATGCATAAAATCATTTTATATTCAATTCTTAAGGTATATATAGATTTAACATAGTTGAATCAAAGAGAAGGATAATAAATTTAAGCTTATTTGATATCAACGTATCTAGCCATACCTATTTCACGTCGAATTGTGCAAAATCGTTCTTCAATGAGAGGTTTCGTGAGAATATCCGCCCATTGACTATCGGTGCTCACAAATTCAAGTTCAATGTCCCCTTTTTGCACATGATCTCTTATAAAATGGTATCTAATTTCAATGTGCTTTGTGCGAGAGTGTTGGATAGGATTTTTACTTAAACTTATGGCACTTGTGTTATCACACCTTATGGGAATATGATCAAAAAGAATTTTAAAATCCTCTAGTTGTTGTTTTATGTAGAGAGATTGAGCACAACAACTACCGGCCGCTACATATTCGGCTTCCGCCGTTGATAAGGCCACAGAATTTTGCTTTTTACTAAACCATGATACTAGTGAGTGTCCTAGAAAGTGACAAGTACCACTAGTGCTTTTGCGATCAATTTTGCAACCAGCAAAATCCGCATCCGTGTAGCTTATTAAGTCAAATGAATTTGACTTAGGGTACCATAATCCTAAATCAATGGTTCCAAGCAAATATCGAAATATTCGTTTGACTGCAATTAAGTGTGATTCTTTAGGACAAGGATTGAAATCGGGCGCAAAGACATACACTAAACATTATATCGGGTCTACTTGCGGTTAAATAAAGTAAACTACCAATCATACCTCGATATAGCTTAACGTCCACCGGTTTACCTTTCTCATCTTTGTCAAGCTTTGTTGAAGGACTCATGGGAGTTCCATATGCTTTAGCATTTGTCAATCCAAATCTTTTTAGTAAGTCTATGACATATTTGGATTGATTTAAGAATATCCCATCTTCGGTTTGCTTTATTTGAAGTCCGAGAAAGAATTTTAGCTCACCCATCATACTCATTTCGAATTCATCCTGCATAGTCTTAGAGAATTCTTTGCACAAGTTTTCATTAGTAGAACCAAATATAATATCATCAACATAGATTTGCACAATAAGCATGTCTTTTCCATCAAACATTAGAAATAATGTTGTGTCAAGTTTTCCACGTGTAAAACCCTTTTCAATAAGGAAACCACTTAGTCGTTCATACCAAGCTCTTGGAGCTTGTTTTAAACCATATAAAGCTTTTGATAATTTAAAAACGTGGTTTGGAAATTCATGATTTTCAAATCCAGGAGGTTGTTCTACATAAACTTCTTCGGCAATAAAACCATTTAAAAAGGCACTTTTGACATCCATTTGAAATAATTTAAAATTTTTAAAACATGCAAAAGCAAGTAACATGCGTATAGCTTCTAATCTAGCAACTGGAGCATAAGTCTCTCCATAATCAATACCTTCCTCTTGATTATAACCTTGAGCGACTAACCTTGCTTTGTTCCTTACTATTATACCTTCTTCATCCTTTTTGTTTCGGAATACCCATTTTGTACCAATGACGGAGTGGTCCTTGGGTCTAGGTGCAAGAGTCCATACCTTGTTTCTTTCAAATTGGTTTAGCTCTTCTTGCATTGCCAAGATCCATGATTCATCTTCAATAGCTTCATTTATGTTCTTTGGTTCAATCTGTGAGAGAAACGCCATGTTGTTGCAGATGTTCCTTGAGCTTTGATCTTGTGCTTACTCCATGTTCAATTTCACCAATGATTCAATTCTTTAGGATGACTATGGACTACGTTCCAACTTTTTGGTAATTCTTCATTGTTGGTTGGAGGAAGCGCTTTTTCTTCATCTTTTGGTTCATCTACTTGATCTTTGACTTTTTCACTTGAATCAACTTGGTTAGATGAACTAGCTTTATTTTCAAGAGAAATTGGCTCATCATCACAATTATTTTTTATATGGAATGGATTAGTTTCATCAAAAACAACATGCATAGATTCATCAACAACCATGGTTCGTTTATTGAACACTCTATATGCTTTACTATTTGTAGAATAACCAAGGAATATACCTTCATCGGATTTAGCATCGAATTTACCAAGATTATCTCTATCATTCAATACAAAGCACTTACATCCAAAAACTTTGAAATATCCAATGTTAGGTTTTCGATTATTCCATAGTTCATAAGGAGTTTTATTTAAAGTGTTTCTAATGATGGTTCTATTTATAACATAGCAAGCGGTGTTAACAGCTTCTGCCCAAAAGTATTGAGGTAAATTATGTTCATTAAGCATAGTTCTAGACATTTCTTGAAGTGATCTATTTTTACGTTCTACTACTCCATTTTGTTGAGGAGTACGAGGTGCCGAGAAATTGTGTCCAAAACCATTTTGATCACAATATAGTTCAATATCTTGATTATCAAATTCTCTACCTCTATCACTTCTAACATTGTTAATTGTATAACCTTTTTCATTTTGAATTCTTCTACAATGTTTAACAAATGCTTTATGAGCTTCATTTTTGTGAGCAAGAAATAATACCCATGTATAGCGAGAGTAATCATCAACAATTACAAATGCATACAATTTGCCACTTAAGCTAGCGGTTCTAATAGGACCAAATAAATCCATATGCAATAGTTCTAGAGGTCTTGAAGTAGAAATAACTTTCTTTTTCTTAAAAGATGACTTAGTTTGTTTACCTAGTTGACATGCATCACATATTTTATCTTTAACAAATTTAGTAACCGGCAAGCCTTTTACTAAATCAAGTTTAGACAATTTTGAGAGTAATTCCATATTGACATGTCCTAATCTTCTATGCCACAACCAACTATTTTCATTTATGGCAGCAAGGCAAATTGATTCTTTTGAAGTCATATTATCAAAATCAATAGTGTAGACATTTTCATTTCTAAATGCCACAAATAAAACTTGATTATCAATTTCATTTACTATAATGCACATGATTGATTTAAATATTACATTATAGCCTTTATCACACAATTGGCTAATACTTAGCAAGTTATGTTTCAAAGCCATCAACCAAGAGAACATCTTCAATAACAAGAGAATGTGTTTTACCAATATTACCTATACCGATGATCTTTCCTTTTGAGTTATCACCGAATTTGACATTTCCTCCATCTTTTAGAGTAAGAGAAGTGAACTTGTTTTTGTCACCTGTCATATGCCTTGAACATCCACTGTCAAGAAACCACTTATCCTTGGTAGATTTGGATATCAAGCATACCTACAAAACAAATTTAAGTAACTTTCTTTGGTACCCAAATCTTCTTGGGTCCTCTTGGGTTAGTTGGTGGTGTGGTTCCTTTAATAATCCAAATCATATTTTTCATGGGACATGTATGAATATTATGCCCTATTTTTCCACAATGTTTACATATGGGAGATTTCAAGAGTTTTCATTAATGAAAAATTTTTTGATAATGTTTTTCTTTTATTTTCGGGTTATATCCAATACCCGCTTTGTCAAAAACACATCTTTGACTACCCAACAAATTATCCAAATTTTTCTTTCCATTTGTAAAGTTAGTCAAAATTTTGGTTAAGGTTTTCAACCTTGAGTTTTAGTTCTTTATTTTCATTAATCAAAAGATTTGAATTGTGAACAATTTGTGATGATGTTTCCACATCATTTGCTTTCATTTTCTCAATAAAATTTTGTGACTTAACTTCCAACTTAATTATTTCTTCTTCTAAAAACAGATTTTTATCATTCAAAGAATTAATTTGTTTTTCTAGAATTTCATTTTTGTTTTTCAAATCATTTAATTCGTTTGAAAGAGATGTGACTTTCTTTTTAAAAGCTTTATTTTTCAAAACATTTTTCTCAAATTCTTCAACCAATTCTTCAAAAGCATTTTGTAATTCATCATAGCTATAAGATTCATCATCTAAAGAATTAAGTTTAGAAGTTACCTCATCTCCATGTGCCATTAAGCAAAGATCTTCGGTGGCGCTTTCATCGTCATTAAATGCTAGCGGACAAAAGCTCGCGTGCTCATCCTCACTTATGTTGGATTCATTTATGTATCCCAAAAGACAAAGATTTGCCACTTCATTGTCACTTGAGTTGTTATCCGAATCACTTTCATCGGAGTCATCCCAAGTTACCTTTAGAGCTTTCTTTTTGTACTTCATTTTCTCTTTGTTTACTTGAGGACACTCATTTTTGTAATGCCCCTGCTTCTTGCATTTGTAGCAGGTAGGAGTTTCAGTTTTGCTTGATTCTCCTTTATTTTCTCCTTTCTTAGGGAATCTTCTTCCAAACCCCTTTTTCTTCTTTAAGAACTTTTTGAAGTTTCTAGTCATCAGGGCAATTTCTTCTTCTTCATCTCTTTCCTCTTCACTATTGTCGTGGTCATGATGAGAGGATTTGAGGGCGAAGTTTTTCTTTGGTTTGACTTCTTCTTCCTCCACTTTACTATTCATTTCAAGCTCATACGTCATAAGTGATCCGAATAGTTCTTCTAAGGTCAACACCTTAAGATCTCTAGCTTCAGAAATTGCTGTCATCTTTGCTTCCCATCTCTTTGGTAATGACCTGAGAATTTTTCTCACATTTTCTTGGTTAGTATAAATTTTTCCAAGGGCCTTCAAGCTATTCACAATATTAGTAAACCTAGTAGACATTTCACTAATATTTTCATCTTTCTTCATAACAAACAATTCATATTCATGGACAAGCATGTTCATTTTAGATTCCTTAACTTGATTAGTTCCTTCATAAGTAACTTCAAGTTTGTCCCAAATTTCTTTAGCCGAGTCACAACCCGAGACTCTATTGTATTCAATTGGGTCAAGAGCACAATATAAAGTACTCATAGCTTTACAATTTAATTCAATGAGTCTTACATCAGCCTCATTCCATTCACTTTCTAATTTTGCTAAGGTTGCTCCTTCCACAGTTTTTGTGGGAATATGAGGACCATTTGCAATGATTCTCCAAACATGATAGTCTTGACCCTTAATATACATGATCATTCTATTTTTCCAATAGCCATAATCACTACCAATGAATAAAGGTGGTCTATGAGTAGATTGACCTTCAAGCATTTGAGGTCTAGGTGTGTTTGCCATGATCTTAACTCTAAGATTGTTAAATCTATATGTAGAGCCTTGGCTCTGATACCAATTGTTACCCAAATATCAACCTAAGAGGGGGGGTGATTTAGGTTGAGGCAAACTTTTTCGATTTAAATGCGGAATTAAAAACTATCTTCAAATAGCAAATGTTGATTTAGCAAATGTTTGATCACAATTCAATTGCAATATAGATATGATATGAAATCAAGCACAAGTATATATATAAGCAATTAAATATGTAAGAGATAGAGAGAGAGAAAATCAAACACGATGATTGTTATCGAGGTTCGGCTTCCGTGCCTACGTCCCCGCCTCAAGAACACTTCTTGAGGATTCCCAAATCCACTATTTGACAATCTTCTTTCGGGTGAAGATAAAACCGTTACAAATCTTCCTTACACAGTGAAGAGTAACCACCGAGTGAAAAATCCTTTTCAGTGAAAAACTCCTTAGGATTTATACCAAAACCCTAACAAAATACTCACAGGTTTCAACAAAGTATTTGTTGTACAAGATAAGGCTCTCTCAAAGAGTAATTGTACACAATATGCTCACTCTAATAGTATATCAAGGATTTGATCAATATGGCTCAAAAAGTGTTTAGAGAATTTGATTTTCAATCAAGGATTTTGAATGATATGAAAATATAAGCTTGAGAAGGATGGATTGATGTATAAGATGTTATCTTTTCTATCTTTGATTTCTCTTGTATGCTTGATGTTTAGAAATGAAGAAAGGGTAGTATTTATAGCCATCATGTTGTCTTGCATTCTTCTTGATTTTCAATCAATCAATTTGTTTTCTTTGAAAACTTTTCTTCTTAAGATTTTTCAACCATAATTGATATGGTTGTCTTGCATGTGAATTTCAATCAAGTTGCTTTCTTTGAAAACTTTTCTTCTTAAGATTTTTCAACCATAATTGATATGGTTGTCTTACATGTGAATTTCAATCAAGTTGCTTTCTTTGAAAAATTTAAGAGATTTTTCAATTGATATGTTTGTCTTATATTTGAATTTCAACCAATCAAGTTGTCTTTGAAAACTTTAAGAGATTTTTCAATTGATATGGTTGTCTTATATTTGAATTTCAACCAATCAATTGACTTTGTCTTTGAAAACTTTAAGAGATTTTTCAATTGATATGGTTGTCTTATATTTGAATTTCAACCAATCAAGACTTTGTCTTTGAAAACTTTAAGAGATTTTTCAATTGATATGGTTGTCTTATATTTGAATTTCAACCAATCAAGTTTGTCTTTGAAAACTTTAAGAGATTTTTCAATTGAAGTTGGTTTTAAAGTTGAGCCTTAAAGATCAAATCTTAATAAACTTTACAAAACCTAACTCTTACTTCTCATATGTCTCGGATCATTGTCTTTGAGATTGATTTCTTTGTCTTGAGTCTTAATGACTTTGATCTTCAATGAATTTGCAATTTGTCAACTTTGTATTTGCTTGATATTTGAATTGGCCATCTTGGTCCAATTAAATCAATAGTCAAAATTAAGCTTTAAAACATAAATCATTAGTTCATATGAAAATATCATTAATGAACAACTTAAAATCATGGTTATCATCAAAACTACATGAATGTCCTTGGATTAATTAGCCAATTAATAATTATTGAAACCTTGAGGCTAACACATTTTATGAGAAGTTTTGCAAATATTTTCTCAATGATTACTAACAATGACAAAGGCCTCATATTTACAAAAACTAACTAAAATAATATATCATAACACACTAATTACAACACTAAAGAATATTAATCCAAAACGTGAGAGAAATTACAAACTTTGACAATCTATACACACTTTATGAAAAGTTTTGCAAATATTTACTCAATGATTACTAACAATCACAAAGGTCTAGTATTTACAAAAACAAACTAAAATAATATATCATAACACACTAATTACAACACTAAAGAGTATTATTCCAAAACGTGAGAGAAATTATAAACTTTGACAATCTTTAAACATTTTATGAGAAGTTTTGTAAATATTTACTCAATGATTACTAACAATCACAAAGGGCCTAATATTTACAAAAACTAACTAAAATAATATATCATAACACACTAATTACAACACTAAAGAGTATTAATCCAAAACATGAGAGAAATTACAAACTTTGACAATCTTTAAACATTTTATGAGAAGTTTTGCAAATATTCACTCAATGATTACTAACAATCACAAAGACTTAGTATTTACAAAAACTAACTAAAATAATATATCATAACACATTAATTACAAGACTAAAGAGTATTAATCCAAAACGTAAGAGAAATTACAAACTTTGAAAATCTTTAAACATTTTATGAGAAGTTTTGCAAATATTTACTCAATGATTACTAACAATCACAAAGGCCTAGTATTTACAAATTTTGACAAAGATTATACATTTTGACAAACTCTAAAAAATATTAGACACAACTTATATCACTCATGAGATACAATATCATATTTGACAAACATTAACAATTTATTACTAAACCTTTATTAATAAACACTAAAATCCATATAGCTACCTAACCAAATTTCAATATTACAATACTTGTCACCCATTACATGTTTCGACACAAACCTTACAATCTCGAATAAAGTTTTTACCAAGACAGAGAGATTTTACAATACTTAGAACATATTTACATCCAATATCAAAATTATTACATTCTCTAATTCAAACTATACTAAGTCTCACTGAAGCCCTAAAATATGTGAAATTTTTTTAAATTTACAAATTTTGACAAAGATTACACATTTTGACAAACTCTAAATAACATTAGACACAACTTATATCACTCATGAGATAAAATATCATATTTGACAAACATTAACAATTTATCACTAAACCATTATTAATAAACACTAAAATCCAATTAGCCACCAAACCAAATTTCAATATTACAATACTTGTCACCTATTGCATATTTCGACAAACATCTTACAATATAGAATAGAAATTTTACCAACACAGAGAGTATTTACAATACTTAGGACATATTTACATTCATTATCAAAAGGATTACATGATTTGACTCAACTTTTACAAAGTCTCACTGAGGTCCAAAATGATGTGAAATTTTTTAAGGTTATACATTTTGACAAAATGTAAACAACATTAGACACAGCTTATATCACTCGTGACATAAAATATCATATTTGATAAACATCAACAAGTTATTACTAAACCCTTATTAATAAACACAAAAATATTGCATATTTTGACACAAAGTACAAAACGGAATACAATCCTTACTAAGCAACATTACTAAACCCTTATTAATAAACACTAAAATCCATATATCCAGAAAACCAAATTTCAATATTACATTACTTGTCACCAATTACATATTTGGACATACACCTTACACTATTAAATACACTTATTACTAATATTATCACATTGTCTACATACTATTAGTAAATTTTTACTAACACTCGCCAAAGTCTAAAAATATGAGAAAGTTTTTTTTTTTCAATTTACATATCTTGACATTGATAATACATTTCGACAAAATCTAAACAACATTATCACTTGTGACATAAATTTTCAAATTTTAGAAACATATAGAATTTATGACTAAACCTTTACTAAGAAACACTCAAAGCCATATAACTCCTAGACTATGTCACAATACTTCACAACAATTTCATGTTTAATCAAATATCTTACAAAAGATCAAAGAATTATGTCAAATTATTTATGGGTTTTATGAAAATAAATATGACCTTTGCATTTGGAAAAATAAATCAAAAGGAATTTGTTACCCTAATGTTTTTAAGTGGAATGCCTGGGAATTTTGGCAAATTATTATGGATATGTTAAATTTTACAATTGATTGAAGCAATATCTTTTATTGAGTATTAATTCTGCAAAGGCACTTTGATACATTTAGTTGGTCCAGTTGATTACATATGTCCATTAAGATGTTTTATTACATAACATGTCTGGTTTTCTTCATTGTAAATTTTAATTGCACAGGGAGCAAGTGCAGTCAGGAGGACCATCTCGCTCTGAGGAGCCAAGGGCACGAGAGGATTGGAGTGCAGACCGGTAAGATTTGTCCAAATGGTTACATTTTGTTGTTTTTATTTGAGCCTTACCTGTGTATGTGCTCAGCAATAGATTAAAGCTTCATTTTTGTAAATTTGTCCAAATTGTTTTACATTTCGTTGTTTACACATTTGGTGCAATCCGTCCAGAAGTTTCATGTTTAAGCACTATTTTTAACTTGTCTCTATAAATGATTGTCCTGCTAGAAGTTTTTAGTTTCTGCAAAACTGTTGTTGTTCCACAGCTTCATTAGTGCACTTATTCTTATAGATTTTGAATGAATTGATTTCTGGGATAGGGAAAAATCACGTGAAAGGGGAAGGCACAAAGAGAGGGAATGGGAGAAATCGCATGAATGCTCCCATGACAGACATAGAGATCGTGATCATAGGGAGGATAGGCACCACAGAGATCATGACAAGGATAGGGAAAAAGAAAGAGATTGGGGTCGGGATTGCGACCAAGTACGTGATCATGATAGAGACCGAGGTGGGGATCGTGGTCGTGACTATGAGCGTGATCGAAACAAAGACCGTGATAGGGGGCGTGATCGTGATCGCACTCGAGAGAGGGAGAGTGAAAGAGACTATGATGTTGAAGACCATGACCATGATCGTGGGCAGTCTGGTGATAGGGAATCTAATTATGATCGGGTTGAATAGAAACTAAGTAAAAATAAGAACATTTTAAATAAATATTTTATGGACATATGTGTTTGGGGGCGGAGGGGGGGGACAGAGTTTACCTCCAAATGTATTATCTAAAAAAGTGACATGACTCATTAAAAAAGTCAAGCGACTAAAAATACACGTGACTTGTCTATTTAATAACCACGTAGTAGATTGGAGGATAATTCCTTCAAACTGGGTTAGGGTAAACTATCTCCTGTTTTGGAGTGAACGTTTTAAATATCTCAATTTACATTAGCGTATTTTGTTAAGAAAACTCACTTTGATTCCAATTAGTAATTTTAATTCGATAAGAAGTCTATTTTAATTTTAATTTTGTAAGAGACATTATTAATTGAAATCAATGAATAATTTAGGAAAATTGTAAGATGTGAAGGGTATTTTTGGTAGTTCCTAAAAGTGGACATGAAGGGAGCAATCCTCTTAATAGTAATAGATGATAATAATAGTAATAATTAAATAACAACACCCAATACTTGATATGATTATAATAATAATAAAAATGATAATTAAATACAAATAAAATCAACAACAATACTAATAATAGTATTAAAAATATTAGTTTTGATAAAATTTCTATGATTATAATGAATATACAAATAACAACACCCACCTAACCACTCCGTTTATTCGGCAAACCTAATTCCTTCGTCTTGGGTGCCATAAGTGCAACAACACTGGTTGGACCTATCTCAAACAAACCTTTAGAAAATTATAAATATTATACTAAGAAAATAAAAAACAAATGATACACATCCGAAGAACTATGACAATTAAATAAAAATTAGTAAAAAATTATCACTTTTGAATAAATGTCAATCAGTATGATACTAATACATATAATAAGAAGGAAAAAAATAAAATAAAATAAAAACAACAACAAATTTCTTGCCTACCCACATAAAGCATAATGGTAGTAAAATTATTACTATCATTATTACTATTACGTACACCATCGACAGCATTACATGGACTTTTTGTACAATTTCTTTCAAACTTGCGATCGGTCCTAATATTTCAAAGGAATTTTTGCGATCGATCGGTTTATTCCCTGTACAATGGAAAAACTTGCGATTGATTGAGAAAATTCAAATGAATTTTTTGCGATTGATCGCAAAAATTTGCAATTGATCGAGAAATTTCAATAAAATTTGCGATCGATTGGTTTATTCACTATACAATTTCTGGAAAAACTTTTGATCGATCGAGTAATTTCAAAGGAATTTTTTGCGATCGATCGCAAAAATATCCTTTGAAATTTCTCAATCGATCGCAGGTTTTTCTAGAAATTGTACAGTGAATAAACCGATCGATCGCAAAAAATTCCTTTGAATTTTCGCGATCAATCGGTTTATTCTCTGTACAATTTCTTTCAAAATTGCGATCGGTCCTAAAAATTTCAAAGGAATTTTTGCGATCAATCGCTGTATTCTCTATACAATTTCAGGAGACCTATGATCGATCGGTCCAAATTTTCAAAGGAATTGTGCGATCGGTCCAACTTACAGGCTATTATTCTTCAATTTCTAGAAAAGTGCAGTCGATCGCATTTTTAATGAAGAAAAATGGGATCGATCATAATTTTGGTTACATCATTTGCAATTGTTCGCAATTCTTTTTCACCAATTTTTCGACTGATCTTAATTTCTCTACAATCATGAAATCCATAAAGTAACGGTGTAATATTGCGTGTATTTTTTTTATATAACGTAATCATTTATTATCATATAAAATTAAACATCATGTATTATATTTTTATTTATTTTTTTCTAACATGGTTTAGTTTAGTTAAACTATCTTCTTCACGTGGTTCGAAGGTGTTAAAATTCTCTTCTTTTTTCTTCTTTTTTTCCTAATGTTTTTTCTAACGTGGTTTAATAGTATTTAAATATCCATAAAATCAAATCTTGAACCACTGGCTCTCCTGGGTGACAAATGTTATCTTTACTCAAGTATTTGCAAATATTTTATGATAATTATGGTACCATTGCTAACCATTGATGATAGATGCATAAAAGTACTTTCAAATAACATTCATCTATGCTATAGAAAATATATCAATTGGATACTATAAGTTGTTGCACAAATAAAGCAACAATATCTATTAAATTCCACTATTAAAGCAAAATCCACAACATCCAAAGTACCAATGACAAATATATAATCCAAAAAAAAAAAAAGTATTTAGTGAAATTCCAAAGCTTGCATGGAAGTCCAAATTAACTTCATTTTGGACGATTAAGTGGTCAATACTTTCAATGTTCTTCATGGAGCTCTCCTTAGTTGAATTAGCCCATCACTTTCTCATCACTGATGCAATATCAGCTTGCTCTCCGATTGCTCTATCATTTTCATAAATCTCAACCAGCATACATTCTCTGACACTAGAAAAATGGATGTCGAGTAAATTGAAGCTGCAGCAGCCATAACAGCTAGTTCCCTCTTTGAGTTGTGTACTTTTCTTGATCTGCAAAATGAATAAAATGACAAAATTGTAAAACTAGGGACAAAAAACTTCACAACCAGAACTGAATGGGATCCAACTGTTCTTTTCTTTCTTTTTTTGCTTAGCAAATTCAGCAAACCAAACCCCAACCACCCAGAGCCATAGTATGATCACATCATTCGCAACCCACCCAAAAAAAATTAAGCAACAAACCATCAAAAGTGAATCGGGATGCCTGAATAAGATCAGGTTGGAAAAAAAAAAAAAAAAAAAAAAAAAAAAAAAAAAAAAAAACTCACCTTGAAGCAACTTTTCAATTCTGCAAACTCCAAGCAATTTTAAAGATCTAAAACCATTATCAAATAAAATGAGCCTCAAAACTCATTAAGTGCATATATTTTGAGTAATACAACTAGTAAATGAGAATAAAAAAGCATCCATATAGTTACCTAAAGTAAAAGAAAGTTCTTGAGCTTAAATTTGGAATTTCGTATAGTAAAGAACACAAAATAAATCATTAACAGCATTTCATTAAGCAAATACACCCAACAAAACCCATTATAAGGCACACATCCAAAATCCAAAAACAATACAACAAAAATAATTTGTGTATCACTGATACCAACTATAGAATGCTATTTTATTTAGGACAGAACCACGCCTCAGATAAACCTAAACACCAACACTTCTAATAAATAAACTAAACCCTATAAAACCCAGCTGAAAGATAAGAACCAAAGGTCCATTAAGCCTTAATCGAACATAATTCTTGTAACAAAGCCAAAGCACAAGCACCCAGCAAATATTTTCATCTAACAAGCAATACCCCCCACCCCTCACTGCCACTCACTCATACAAAACCAAAGAACCCAAAAAATAAAAAAACACTCAGCTTTGCTATGTTCAATATTAGATAGCATATCCATTTGAATTCTCTCACAGATCTCAAATTATCAATTCAAACTTTAGGGAAGAAACAAATAAAAACATGGACTAAAAGCATTGAATAATAATGTAACTATTAGACTCATAGCAGAAACTAAGTACTTCAATTTAAAAAAAAAAAATATAAATCAATAAAAAGGTTACTGGAATGAGATAAAAGTGTCAATCATCATCTTGCATCCTTAGATGCAATTAAGACCAAAGTTGTGAATACCGTTCCGTTCCGGCCGAAAAATCTCGTACCGGTATGTAAACCAAAATGAGAAACCCCCTTATTCCATCTCGGAAAAAATTTCTGCCCATTTCGGCGACTTTCGGTCGTTCCGGCCAATTTCGGCCGGTATACTAATTTCGACCGGCATGAATAAATAACTGAAAAAGAAAAAAAAAAAAAATCAGTCACCACCAGTCTTTCTCTGCTCTCCTTCTTCTCTGCCCCTTCTTCTTCTTTCTTTTTTCCACCCAACTTTCTCTCTGTACCTTTCTTTACTTTTCCTTTTTGTCTTTTTGGTTCAAGTGCCGTGCCCCTCTTCCTTCTTCCTTCTTTCTTCTTCTTCTTCTTCTTTCTTTTTTCCGCCCAGCTCTCTCTCTCTGTACCTTTTCTTTACTTGGTTCAAGTGCAGGGCTTCACGTGATGTTAGTCTTAAATATTTGTTTGAAATTTTCATTCCATTTACTCTTTGGCGTGTCATACACTCTTTTTTTTTTTTTTTTTTAATGTGATATTTCTTTAGGTTTTATTTTTATATTTCTATTATATTATTCAAATACAAGTGCATAATATTATTATTAGTATTAAGATTGATATGGGCTTATAATTTGAAAGATTCTTAACAAATTATAGATTTTGATGAATAAACATATAAATAAGTAAATATATATATATATATAGCGGTAAACTCAAAACAAAACGCCGGTATTGACCGGTACTGAAATATACTATTCCAATGACCAAACCGGAATGGACACCGAAACGATATCTACAACTTTGGTTAAGACTGGGGCGACAAAAATACTGTCATCATTTTCACTATGAAACCCACTTAAATAAAATTAACTAAATCCAGTACAAGAAAACTAACCATTAACGGAAAAAAAAATTCCAAAAATCAAACTTGTAAATAACCCAATGAACCCAGAACTAAATCCAAGATATTTCGCAAATCAAGCACACCAATTCTCAATTGTAATAAACAGCAAATAATATTATAAAACACAAAAACATATGCATTGAGAAGCAAATCTAACATGAATGTTTTACAAAGCATATACCTTGACATTGAATAACACAGCTCCAATTCAATATCCCAGTTCAGAGCCAAATAGCCCCATTTTGAGCAGATACCACCAGAATGCCCCCATCCATTTGAGCAGCTCCAGTGATCATGTTCTGCATTCAGCAAAATGCATAACTGAAACAAGGGAGATGAATACTGCAAGAAACAGCAGCTAAGCTTTTGACACGTATTAAAATACTTTATGTTAGTTGATTTGACATTCAACTTTTTGGCATTCTCCAAACTGAATCCCTTCATCACCTTATGATCAAGGTAAATGCAGACTTCCCATTCTTGTCTCCTTAACTACTCTCCAAAGTGATAATTATTTATTGAACGCAAAATATACTTCTGGCAACCTTACACCTTTTCCAGATCATATTTAATATATTAAGTTACAATGAAGCTACTAATTTAGTGTTTTTCCTTTAAAAAAACAAAAAACAAGATCGATTCAAAGCTTACTTTTACATAATCTACATGTCCTGGGCAATCAACATGGGCATAGTGTCGCTTAGTGGTCTCATACTCCACATGGGCCTACAAGGTCAAGATAAAACCCAGGATAAGCTACACACACATCATGGTATACATGCACAAGTAGAGGAAAAAAGACAAAGCAAATCCAAACTATATAATCACAACAAATAGGGCATTTAAAGAACTATAAATAATAAGAATAACAGAACAGCAAACTATATCCGCAATAGTTATTCTCTTCTTCTCCTCAAGAGCCTTGTCTATCTGATCAAAGGCAATGGCCTTGGCTTTACCTTCTTCAGCTAGCACCTATTTCATAATGTCAATCTAATTGTTTTAGTAACCTCCAACAAATACTTCAAATATGTCTATTAAAGTGATCAAACATTTACTTGTGTGTGTGTGTGCATGTTAATTTTTTGGGGAAAAAAGAGCATTTCCAGTGAATGAATTGAGAGACCATATACCTCTCTTATCTGTGGTTCAAATCCCATATCGAGCATTCTATCAGCTTCATCCAAAACAACAAATCAAACTCTAGAGAGGGAAGTGTTTCCTTTTTGTAAATGATCAATAAACCTTCCAGGAGTAGCAACTACCATATCCACTCCTGCCTTTAGCTCAGACCTCTGCCATAACATCCAGGGATAAATCCAACCAAAAAAAAAAGAGGTAAGCTATATGTAATAATTTAAAGATAAAATTGAGTATTACTGTGAGGACAAAAAATAATAGGCTAAGCCCAATGCACCAAGCCCAAAAAGGGCCATCAGAAGAAGCCTAAAAGGGCCCATGAAGAGAGAGCATTTTTGATAAAAGAAAGAAGAAAGGAACAGGGAGGGGGGACGGGAGAAAGAGACACGGCAAACACAGAGAGAAAAGAGAAGGGGAAGAAGAGAACGGGGGCTTCTGCCCCCTATTTCATGATTTTGTATAGGCCATTACGCCATTTATATGTATTTGCTCCCCATTTATTAGTGAGAAACCCCCTCCCCGTGGATGTAGGCATTGTTGGCCGAACCACGTCAAATATTGTGTTTGTTATAATACTTTCTCTCTCTCAAACTTGCGTCTCATCGGACTGAGCCACCCAATCGGGCTCCCATCGTGTCCAAACTCGCTGTTAAAGTGGTTCCGTACGTATCCCTTTGCTACCCGAGCTTTTTTGACGTTACGATTGGCGCCGTCTGTGGGAACCGATACAGCGAGTTTCAGTTTGAGTGGGGGCTACCGTTGGATAGAGCGTCGCACGATCTATCAAACCCCAGAAAAATCACCACCATCGGAGATTGCACGCGCCGCCACGCGCCGGTCGAAGCTCCGGCAAGGAAGCCCCACGCGCCGCCACGCGCAGCCGTATCAACGGTCTCAAAAACCCGCCCCTCCGAGCATCGAATCGAGCAGCAGACTCCGCCATAGGGTTCCTCGTCCTCCGATCTGAAGAATGGCGTGAAGAACAGCCTCACCGGAGATTCCACGCGCCGCCACGCGCCGGTGGAAGTGCCGGCAGCTCCTTCCACGCGCCAACGCGTGCCAGCACATGCCAGACACACGCCAGCGCACGCCAGGCACACGCCAGGACACGCCTGGCACGCGTTTGGCCCGCCGCATCAGCCGAACTGGACCAGCCTTGAACCGGACCAGACCCAGACCGGACCAGACCCGAACCGGACCAGACCCGAACCGGATCAGACCCGAACCGGACCGACCCGAACCGGCTGCAAAAAAAAAAAAAAATCAGAAAAATGCAAAAAAATAGCAGAAAAATATAGAATTTCCGGGAGGATCCAGGGAAGCCTCCTTTCACTCTAAAAACCTTTTAATGCTTACATATTATTTTGGTTGTCAATTATTATTTGTTTTAAGTGCACGTTTAAAATGAGCTTGTCATTCTTTTATACATAACGTGGCATATACATTCTCAATAATATTTTTGGACAATATTTACGCTCACTATTTTATCAATCCCATGCATATTGCCGTTCGTGAATATGCTTTGTCATGACACTTGCATAATAAGCATGATGACTAGAATTAAGCTTAATTCTAGAACGTTGTTAATTATGATTTCTAATGTTTAGAAATGGCTGGCCTAGCTATGCCCAATGACCAATGGGATCATTGTTGATCATTTTATGATGGTTAAGACTGTTTGTTTAACCATAACGGATGACTACGGTATTCGTTTCGAGATCGTCCTCGAAATCAATCATTTTTGCTGACATGTTAGCCTTTCCTAGGAATGACTTTTCTATATGATCACAAACCTACGCGTCATCTTTATATGATCTTGATTACATATATATGCTTTTGGGCATCCGCTCTATCTTTGAGGGGTGTGACCAATTAGAATCTACTTCCACGGCCAATCGAGAGACCCGTCTCTGCGCGCCTCTGTTAAACATGCTCTTGTTTTTCAAATTTTCTATTGGTTGCTCTTAGCAATACTGATTAGTTTTCCTCTAGACATTCTATTTACGTTCACTTTAGCATATGCTTACATTTTTTGGTCGCACGTCTATGAGACAATGTGCACGTTTATCACAAATATCCATACACCTATTATGCACAGTGGACCTTACTTATTCTTGAGCCTTGATTTGTGGTGTATCGCTCATCTGCGAGTGCATTCATCATGATAAGCCCCCTGGGGCTAACCTTGTACACATGGTTTATTAGTACGAATCAAGATGATTTGTATATCGTAAAGGCACATACAAGGATCTCGCCTTAAATTATGATATCATGACATTTCACTCACTTATATTATAATTGTGGTTAATAATCATATATTGCAAATGCATGACTTGATGTTTCCCATCTATTTGAAACATTGCCGCGTACTTACGAGTATTTCAAAACTCTTGCCATACGGCTCTATGAGCCTTCAAGCATATACAGGTTTTCACCATGAGAGATGCACAGACTTAGCGTCCTTCATGTCTCGAGAAGTGCATCGTTTCGCTATTAAATGCAAATATCAGTGTCTATCCAACTGTGCTTCGTAGATGCTATCTCATCTCCTCTAAAACAACTTCATAATGCTAAAATAATTACGGAAGTACCAAAGGCCAAAGAAACTCAGGCTTCCACTCACAGAGTTCCATAAAGCTTGAAGACAGTGCATTCAAGACTATTATGGATGCACACAAAGCTTGAAGACAGTGCATTTAAGACTATTATGGATGCACACAAAGCTTGAAGACAGTGCATTCAAGACTATTATGGATAATCACAAAGCTTGAAGACACAAAGCCTAGCGATGCTAGGTCCTCTACCTGTAAATCCTCAAGTGGTCTGGTAGAGTGGTATCAAAACCCTAGCCATGCTAGGTGTTTCGCCTGTGAATCCTCAAGTGGTGTGGCGGAACGGCATCAAAATCCTGGCCACGTCCAGGTCCTCTGCCTGTGAATCCTCAAGTGGTCTGGTAGAGTGGTATCAAAACCCTAGCCATGCTAGGTGTTTCGCCTGTGAATCCTCAAGTGGTGTGGCGGAACGGCATCAAAATCCTGGCCACGTCCAGGTCCTCTGCCTGTGAATCCTCAAGTGGTCTGGTAGAGTGGTATCAAAATCCTAGCCATGCTAGGTGTTTCGCCTGTGAATCCTCAAGTGGTGTGGCGGAACGGCATCAAAATCCTGGCCACGTCCAGGTGCTCTGCCTGTGAATCCTCGAGTGGTCTGGTAGAGTGGTATCAAAATCCTAGCCATGCTAGGTGTTTCGCCTGTGAATCCTCAAGTGGTATGGCGGAACGACATCAAAATCCTGGCCACGTCCAGGTGTTCTGCCTGTAAATCCTTTATGGTGTGGCAGGACGGCACTAAAACCCTGGCCATACCAGGTATTCAGAGTCTCCTGACTATGGGCCTTTTATGGCGTGGCACAGCGACATTCGACATTCATCTTTGACCGTGACAGGTACGTGATTTTTATTTATTTATTTTCTTGTAAACCCTCTAATGGCCATGCCAGGTACCCCAAATTAATTATTTCTGCCTGTAAAACCTCAAATGGTGTGGTAGAACGGCACTAAAACCCTAGCAAAGGAATCTGATTCCTGGCCTAGGTTTATTTACTTAATTTGGATTGTGAATCGTCAACGGCCTCCATGGCCTCATTTGACCACAAGGGTCACATTACGGCCTCCACGGCCTCATTTGACCACAAGGGTCACATTACGGCCACCATGGCCTCATTTGACCACAAGGGTCACATTACGGCCTCAATGGCCTCATTTGACCACAAGGGTCACATTATGGCCACCATGGCCTCATTTGACCACAAGGGTCACATTACGGCCTCAATGGCCTCATTTGACCACAAGGGTCACATTACGGCCACCATGGCCTCATTTGTTGATCACAAGGGTCACATCACGGCCTCAATGGCCTTAGCACGGCCTCAATGGCCTCATTTGACCACAAGGGTCACATTACGGCCACCATGGCCTCATTTGACCACAAGGGTCACATTACGGCCACCATGGCCTCATTTGACCACAAGGGTCACATTACGGCCTCAATGGCCTCATTTGACCACAAGGGTCACATTACGGCCACCATGGCCTCATTTGACCACAAAGGTCACATTACGGCCTCAATGGCCTCATTTGACCACAAGGGTCACATCACGGCCTCAATGGCCTTAGCACGGCCTCAATGGCCTTAGCACGGCCTCAATGGCCTCATTTGACCACAAGGGTCACATTACGGCCACCATGGCCTCATTTGACCACAAGGGTCACATTACGGCCTCAATGGCCTCATTTGACCACAAGGGTCACATTATGGCCACCATGGCCTCATTTGACCACAAAGGTCACATTACGGCCTCAATGGCCTTAGCACGGCCTCAATGGCCTCATTTGACCACAAGGGTCACATTACGGCCACCATGGCCTCATTTGACCACAAAGGTCACATTACGGCCTCAATGGCCTCATTTGACCTCATTTGACCACAAGGGTCACATCACGGCCTCAATGGCCTTAGCACGGCCTCAATGGCCTCATTTGACCACAAGGGTCACATTACGGCCACCATGGCCTCATTTGACCACAAAGGTCACATTACGGCCTCAATGGCCTCATTTGACCACAAGGGTCACATCACGGCCCCAATGGCCTTAGCATGGCCTCAATGGCCTCATTTGACCACAAGGGTCACATTACGGCCCCAATGGCCTTAGCACGGCCTCAATGGCCTCATTTGACCACAAGGGTCACATTACGGCCACCATGGCCTCATTTGACCACAAGGGTCACATTACGGCCTCAATGGCCTCATTTGACCACAAGGGTCACATTACGGCCACCATGGCCTCATTTGACCACAAAGGTCACATTACGGCCTCAATGGCCTCATTTGACCACAAGGGTCACATCACGGCCTCAATGGCCTTAGCACGGCCTCAATGGCCTTAGCACGGCCTCAATGGCCTCATTTGACCACAAGGGTCACATTACGGCCACCATGGCCTCATTTGACCACAAGGGTCACATTACGGCCTCAATGGCCTCATTTGACCACAAGGGTCACATTATGGCCACCATGGCCTCATTTGACCACAAAGGTCACATTACGGCCTCAATGGCCTCATTTGACCACAAGGGTCACATCACGGCCTCAATGGCCTTAGCACGGCCTCAATGGCCTCATTTGACCACAAGGGTCACATTACGGCCTTAATGGCCTTAGCACGGCCTCCACGGCCTTACTTGACCTCAAGGGTCACATTACGGCCTCAATGGCCTCATTTGACCACAAGGGTCACATTACGGCCACCATGGCCTCATTTGACCACAAAGGTCACATTACGGCCTCAATGGCCTCATTTGACCACAAGGGTCACATCACGGCCTCAATGGCCTTAGCACGGCCTCAATGGCCTTAGCACGGCCTCAATGGCCTCATTTGACCACAAGGGTCACATTACGGCCACCATGGCCTCATTTGACCACAAGGGTCACATTACGGCCTCAATGGCCTCATTTGACCACAAGGGTCACATTATGGCCACCATGGCCTCATTTGACCACAAAGGTCACATTACGGCCTCAATGGCCTCATTTGACCACAAGGGTCACATCACGGCCTCAATGGCCTTAGCACGGCCTCAATGGCCTCATTTGACCACAAGGGTCACATTACGGCCTTAATGGCCTTAGCACGGCCTCCACGGCCTTACTTGACCTCAAGGGTCACATTACGGCCACCATGGCCTCATTTGACCACAAAGGTCACATTACGGCCACCATGGCCTCATTTGACCACAAGGGTCACATTACGGCCTCAATGGCCTCATTTGACCACAAGGGTCACATTACGGCCTCAATGGCCTTAGCACGGCCTCAATGGCCTCATTTGACCACAAGGGTCACATTACGGCCTTAATGGCCTTAGCACGGCCTCCACGGCCTTACTTGACCTCAAGGGTCACATTACGGCCACCATGGCCTCATTTGACCACAAAGGTCACATTACAGCCACCATGGCCTTAGCACGGCCTCAATGGCCTCATTTGACCACAAGGGTCACATTACGGCCTCAATGGCCTTGGCACGGCCTCCACGGCCTCATTTGACCACAAGGGTCACATTACGGCCTTAATGGCCTTAGCACGGCCTCCACGGCCTTACTTGACCTCAAGGGTCACATTACGGCCACCATGGCCTCATTTGACCACAAAGGTCACATTACAGCCACCATGGCCTCATTTGACCACAAGGGTCACATTACGGCCTCAATGGCCTTAGCACGGCCTCAATGGCCTCATTTGACCACAAGGGTCACATTACGGCCTCAATGGCCTTGGCACGGCCTCCACGGCCTCATTTGACCTTAATGGTTACATTACGGCCTCAATGGCCTTAGCACGGCCTACAGGGCCACGTTCGGCCTTAATAGCCTTAGCACGGCCTCCAGGGCCTCGTTTGACCTCAACGGTCTCATATCGGCCATCATGGCCTCGAGTGGCCTCTACGGCCTTATCTCGTCCTCCACGGCCACGTACAGCCTCAATGGCCTTAGCGCGGCCTTTAGGGCCTCGTTTGACCTCAACGGTCTCATCTCGGCCATCATGGCCTCGAGCGGCATCTACGGCTTTATCCCGGCCTCTAGGGCCTCGTTTGACCACAACGGTCTCATCTCGGCCATTATGGCCTCTATGGCCTTATCCCGGCCACGTCCGGCCTCAATGGCCTCGTTTAACCCCAACGGTCTCGTCTTGGCCGTCATGGCCTCGTATCGCCTCTACGGCCTTAGCCCGGCCTCAAGGGCCTTGTTTGATCTCAACGGTTTGATCTCGGCCTTCATGGCTTCGAGTGGCCTCAACGGCCTTATCACGGCCTCCAAGGCCTCATTTAACCTCAACGGTCCTATCTCGGCCATTATGGCCTCAAGTGGCCCTAACGGCCTTATCCCAGCCTCGACCTAGAACGGCCTCTTCGACCTCCTTTGACCTCTTCAGTCATATTATGGCTCCAACGGCCTAGAGCATATGGCTCCGTCCAAACCGTCACCATGAATCGAAACAAACGAAAAATGATGATTTTGCATCCCTTGCATTAAATGTTTATTTCTGAGTATGAGAGACAGGTAACTTAACACACACCCCTCTCAGTCATGGCCCCCATGGCCTCGTATGGTCTCAACGGCCTTACCATGACCTCTACGGTCACATTATGGTCTCCACGGTCTCAATCCGGCCTATACGGCCTCACTTTGGTCTTCGTGACCTCACTTGGCCTCCACGGCCTCAATACGGCCTGAATGGCCTCACTTTGGTCTTTGTGACCTCATCCGGCCTCTACGGCCACACTTCGATTAGCGTGACCTCTCTCCGGTCCGCACGACCTCGCCTTGATCTCGCCGGTCCTACTGGCCTCCACGGCCTCCTTACGGTCTCAGCGACCTCATCCTTGGCCTTCCCGGCATCACCACGGTTCCACTGACCTTATTCTCGGCCCATGTGGCCTCATTGCGTCGGTCTCAATGACCTTATCTCGACCTCCATAACCTCCGTAGGTCTTAGCGATCTAGGTTCAGCTTTCACGACCCTTGTTGGCCTAAATTAGCTGATCTTGGCCCCCACGGCTTCTATTGACTTCAACGGTACTATCTAAGCCTCCATAGCCTTCCTTGGTTTCATCGACCGAAGCTTGACCTCTATGATCTCACCATGGCCATCCAGGCCTAGTTCCAATCACATTAATTTGGACCAGCACGTCTCACAAACTATCCAGACTACTATAGTCTCACCTATCGATGGAAGGATTAAGTCTACTTTATTCCTAAATGGCTTCAGCCTCCACTTCCCTCACCTCATTCGGGAAAGCGAAGACTGAGGGGCTATTGTGAGGACAAAAAATAATAGGCTAAGCCCAATGCACCAAGCCCAAAAGGGGCCATGAAGAGAGAGCATTTTTGATAAAAGAAGAAGAAAGGAACAGGGAGGGGGGACGGGAGAAAGAGACACGGCAAACACAGAGAGAAAAGAGAAGGGGAAGAAGAGAACGGGGGCTTCTGCCCCCTATTTCATGATTTTGTATAGGCCATTACGCCATTTATATGTATTTGCTCCCCATTTATTAGTGAGAAACCCCCTCCCCGTGGATGTAGGCATTGTTGGCCGAACCACGTCAAATATTGTGTTTGTTATAATGCTTTCTCTCTCTCAAACTTGCGTCTCATCGGACTGAGCCACCCAATCGGGCTCCCATCGTGTCCAAACTCGCTGTTAAAGTGGTTCCGTATGTATCCCTTTGCTACCCGAGCTTTTTTGACGTTACAATTACATTCTACCATCTGCCAAAGGAAAAGCATTCAGGAGAAACAAATGGTTACCAAACTGAAAAGCAAGAAAAGTTCTAATGTTTTCTTCTTGACCAGAACCAGAAAATTTCATTATTTCAACAGAACTAAGAGTACAAGGCAGGATGAGAAAAGTCTCCATTCCATCAATAAACCTAGGAATTTGAAGAGTGGAAAGCATGATTTATCTTGCCAAAATTACTCACCTGCTCAGCGATATTTGTTCCACCCACAACAATTGCAGTTTTGATTGACTCGAGAGATCTACTAAAAGCTTTATCCTGTAAAGAATTAGAGATATCAAAGGATGCCTAACTTGATGGCTCAGACAAACAAGGAAAACAATTCAAAGTATACAAAATAAGAAATGTCAAAAGCAGCACTCATGATGTATAGAAAAAGACCATCCCATGCTTGAAGCTAGATATCATGAATCTTAAATAAATAGTACAAATGGTTCTTATGCTCAAAACCCATAAGGAATCGAAAGCATACTTAAAACCAAAGAAACAAAGCAAGTTATATATGGTATAATACATTATATATGCTTGAAAATACTTAGAAACATACATGAATCATTGGGGAAGTTTTTACTCGCAAAAATAGAATTATTACCATCCTAAGTTCCTTTCGCAAATTAGATCATTCAGAAATTTCCCAACAATCCTCAAATTTTTCTGGGGCCAGTTTAAGTAGAGGTAAAAAATGAAGAACCAAATACACCTAAGAACTCAAAAAAAAATAGTAAAGAATTGCATAGTGGCATGATTTAAAATAAAAACAGTGATGGCAATTTCCAATTAAAAAAAAAAAAAAGTTATCACGATAATTAATCAACTGTGGTTGAAGAATGGCTATCTCACCTCTTTTTCTATTTGCTGGGGAAGCTCTCTAGTAGGAGCCAGTACCAATGCCAAAGGTCCATCACCGCGGCGAACAGGAGGTTGACCCAAGCAATGCTGCATTGAAAAAGAAAATTTGTAAAAAATATAAAAATAATCAAGTGTAAGACAACACATGTAGTAGAAAACATCCACTTAGCAGGCTAAAAATTCAATCGGTGACCACATAATAAATAAATGAAATATTATGTTCATATAAGCATATCGAATATCATCACATAAGACCTGTATCATCGGAATCATGAATGCAGCCGTTTTGCCATTTCCAGTTTCAGCACAACCCAAAATATCCCTTCCACTAAGGGCAACTGGCATGGCTTGAGCCTGAATAGGAGTAGGCGTAGTGTATTCATGAATCGCTATATCCTTCATGATGCTCGGATGCAAACACTGAAAAAAAAAAATAAATACATCGTTTCTTAAACCCGCATGTGGTATTTAACTAGACCAATTGGAACAAAATACAAAATACAAAGATTACCATATCTGTAAATGACTCGATTGGTGCGAAAGCGGGAGAGGAGTCCAAAGCGACACTAACATCAACATTGAGCCGCAAACGAACATCTTCAATCTGTATATATATAAATATATATAACAAGCACACAATCTCAAGATTTCAGCAATCCATTTTGACCTATATGAGAATACTTCAAACACACACACACACAGAGTTCATTCATTATATTTCGAAGTCATTATTCAAAATATCACTCAAAGAAAGTAACACATACTAGCTTGAAATTATAAACGAAAATTTTCACATATTTAAACTACATTGATAACAAACAAATGACAAAATAGCTGTAGCAAAACCCTAAATAAATGAATTCAAAGCTAAACACCAAAAAATTAACACCGAATCGAAACGTTTCAGATACAATATAAGCTCAGAAGCAATAATTCACTGAAAACCTACAGAAGCAGAACAAAATTCGAAAGCAAATCAGTGAACCTGCTCAGGCTTCATACGGAGAACGCGTTCGGAAGGCTTCCAATGAGGGTTAACGGAGTTGGGGACAGAGAAAGCTCTGGATGACGGGAGAGAAGCGGAGCTCCGGTGAAAGGCATTGGAGGAGGGCTGAGGCCAATCTGCTAGAACAAAACAAAACCAGTAAAAGTCGTCAAGAGAGAGAGCTTGGAAGAGGAAGAGAGAGAGAGCGAGAGGAGAGATGAATCATGAAAGGGCTTACTTGAGTTGGCCATGGCGGCGTAGCACAATTTGTTATGAAGAAGAAAGAGAGGAAATATGGATCTTAGGGTTTGGTTTAGAAAGAGAAGAACGAGAGAGAGAAAAGAGAGAGGGAGAAAAGAACAAAGAAAAAAGAAAAGAGAGAGAGAACCGGTTGCTAACCGGTACCTTTTCTCCACTAAATGGCATCCAACAGCCCAAAATTCTTCATGACTTAAAAGGCCTTGGCGGGACCGTCCCGCCTACTACTTCTGTCTCTTCCCCAAGTGCACACTCAACAAAGCTCTCAATCTCTCTCTCTCTCTCTCTCTCTCTCTCTCTCTATAACAACGTTGAAGAATATAATTACTAGGGGCAAAACATGGGTATGGTAGTGGTGATTTCACTGCCTTTGATTTTCTTCTGTTTACTACTTGGTTTTGGTTGTTACTTTTTGGGAAGAGCAAGAGGCAGACAGGACGTGCGGACCAACGCTCAGATTTATGGCTATGGGGTACCCACTCCACCACTCGGAAGTGCAGGTGCAGGTTTTTCTTACCCCTCACCACCTCCAAACCATTCCAAGCCTGACAACTCTGCCAATGTTTAAGTCCTCGCCACGCTTATGCAGACAGTGAGTGTTTCTTGTGTGCTATTGAGGGAGTGAGTGATTCTTTGAAATTTGATGTCATTATTATGTATGTATCTATTTCAGGTAGTAATTGGGTTTGGATTGGTTTGGTGTATACGGGTTGTAATTGGAATTAATACAACTTATAGCTGCATTCTTTTGTTTCTCATAAATCTTATCTTATCTTTTGTTGCACAATTTGAAAAATGCACAATAAGTTTGGTCTTGTATCTTTACCAAGTTAAATTGCGAGTTTAAAATCAAATATCTCAGATTAACTTTCCGAGGTAGAAAATTCACCATGCTCTTAAATTATTTAAATAAATTGATGGGTTAGCTTCATTTTCATAACTCTAGTGAAGGCAATGCTTACCCCTCTCCCGCTCCCACTAGTCCTACCTAGAAAACTCGTTCAATGTAAATGTCAGATCGTATATATTCTCCCCAGTTTGCTCAAAGAAAGCTAACAAAGAACTACTTCACTCAAACTATAACTAAGAGATGGTTTGGAGCTTCCAGCAATTGTATTTGTGAATATTTGAGGCATTGAAGTGTACATAAGGTTCTTAGGACCCTAGAAAGATTTCACAACTGTTGTTGGAAATTGCCTCAAATCATTTGGTTGTATTAGGTTCTTAGGACACTAAAAATATTTCACAACTGTTGTTGGAAATTGCCTCAAATCATTTGGTATATTACATATTGAAGAAGTAATTTTGCCTCAAATCTACCAATGAATATGTAGTGCTATCCTCGTTTGGTGACTTCAGTTGCAGAGGCTAAATAAGGAGAGGATTCTTAGAAGAACATTTTGTCCCCTTCCCCAGAAGCGTTTTTCCATTTAGATATGGAAATCAATTTGGTCCAAATTGACCAAAATAGGTCAAACTCTGAGAGTTTCATGGTAAAAAATGAGAGGGGGGATTTGGACCAGTTTTCAAGGTAAAGTACATTATTATATGTAGTGTTGGATAATTACTTGACATTTACATTTGATGACAAAATTAAGTCAGTGTAATCATTTCCTAACTAAAAGAAAACACTCATAGAACAACATAGTATTGTTTCTTTTTTGGTTAATTAATATGATATTTTTTCAGTTACCCCCTTCCCCCACCCAAAATAAATAAATAAATATAACATTTTTTTTTTTTTGCATGGAATATGTACTTTTAAAAGGAACTAAACTAAAACATACTTGTAAGAAAGTAATTGCTTTTAAAGCAAATTTTAATGCTTCCAAAGGCTAAAAGAAAAAGGCCAAGGTTTTATCTTGAACTTAGGATTGTTTGTAATTGCCTATCTTAAACATTTTAGCTACAGTCAGTAATAAAGTTTTGCAATGGTAATTATCAGTGTTGATTAAAAAAGTAAGGGATTAGTGCAATGTTCAAGGGAACATACCAACATTCGTTTTGTTGAACCACAAAACCCCTGAATTGCACTTTTAATATCACTGATTTTGTAACTTCACAGGGCACACTATCTGATGGGAGGATAGTAGCCGTGAAGCAACTATTGGTAACATCTCACCAAGGGAAGAGTCAATTTGTAACTGAAATTTCTACCATATCTGCTGTGCAACATCGCAATCTTGTGAAATTATATGGTTGCTGCATTGATGGAGATAGGCGCCTTCTGGTTTATGAATATCTTGAAAACAGAAGCCTTGATCAGGCACTATTTGGTATGAACATGCTGTATACTCATATTACCCCATAAAATCAGAATTCATGAAATTATTAGAAATATTTGATTATAACATTATCATTTTGTTGCTGAAGACAAAGAAAGAGAAACTTGAATCATATTTCATTAAATATGGCAAGAGCTTCTACTTCCTCCTTCCCCCCTTTTTCATTGATTTCTTGTTGTCAGAGCAATATAATTGCATATGAGATTTTATCAACTGTAATTATACATGACAAATATTTATATTTAAAAAAAAATATTAAGTATTGTCAATAACTCCGCCTGTGTTTGTGTGCTTAGTTTTATATATTTTGTTTACAATTGGTTCCAAGCCCGAAAATTGGGAGGGTTGTATAGGTTTATGGCCAATATAAAATATAGTTATTTTATTATGAATAGACCACTACAGATACAAGTGGGGGCATTCCCTACTAGGGATGTGCTGCATCAAACCTTGAATTTAGTGAGTTGTGAGCATAGGTTAGATAAGAGCCATAGGGCTTTCCCTGTAAGTGACACACTACATTGGCACTCGGGTGTAGTGAGAAATGGGCAATAGTCAACGAGTGTGGGTAAAGTAGTATGGGAGAATAGGTTTTGTACAGGCACTTGGAATATAGGATCTTTAACGGGGAAACTAATGGAAATAATAGATACAATGACTAGGAGGAGAAGGAGAATAAACATAGTGTGCCTTCAGGAGATTGAGTGAGTATGGGAGAAATCTAAAGAAATTGTACATTATATAAATTATGGTATACAAGAAAAGATAAAAATAGAAATAGGGCAGGGATAATCATATATAACTGGCTTAAAGAAAAAGTTGTTGAGATTAGGAGGATAGGGGATAAAATTTTGTTAATAAAACTTGTTTTAGGAGAAGAGACAATTAACATAATTAGTGCGTACATTCCTCAAATAGAGTTGGAAGAATCTGTTAAGCAAAAAATAGAGTTATTTTAAAGTATATTAAGTTGATTAAGGATATGTATGACAAAATTGTAACTAGTGTGACAAAGGGAGGCATCACAAGTGAGTTTCCTATCACTATAGCTTTGCATCAAGGATCAACATTAAGTTCAAATCTCTTTGTGCTGACTATGGATGAGCTCATTAGATCAATTCAAGATGAAGTCCCTTGATTTATGCATTTATAGATGATATAGTTTTAGTGGATGAAAATTAGATATGGAGTTAATGCCAAACTAGAAATTTGGAGAGACGTTTTAGAATGTAAAAGCTTTTGGCTAAGTAGGACTAAAGCAAAGTACATAGAATGTAAGTTTGCTGAAATTATAAATAAAAATGAAGGATTTGTAATACTTGATGGTCAAGAGATACCAAATAGTGATTGCCTTCGATTTCTTAGATTAACAATTTATAAAGATGAAGAGATTGAAGAGGATTTGAATCAGAGGATAAGAACAAAGTGAATGAAGTGAAGAAGCGCATCATGAGTATTGTGTGATCGTAGAATATTTATTATGTTAAATGGATAAGTTTAAATATTGCTATGAGATCAGTTATACTCTATGACACTAAATGCTAGGATATTAAGAAGCAACATGTTCATAAAATGAGTGTAATTGAAATGAGAATGTTAAGATAGATAAGTTAAAATACAAATAAAGATAAGCTTCGAAATAAAGAACTTCGCTTATAGATAGGGGCGGCCCCTATTGATGAAAAGGTGAGAGAGAACCCCTTGAGATGATTTTGTCATGTGCAAAGGAGAGCGATTAATGCACCGGTGTGGAAAAGTGAGTAGATTCAAAGTTAAAAAAAAAAGAAAAGAAAAAAAAAAAAAAAAAAAAAAAAAAAAAAAAAAAAGGTAAAGGAAGACGTAAAATAACATTAGTAGAAGTAGCAAAAGAAGAAATATCAATTAAGGTGTTAACAAAGAGTATGTTTTTGGATAGGATAGAATGACTTAGAAGAATACATGTGGTCGATCCTAATTAATATGTGGAGTATCCATAGCCAACCCCAAAGTTTTAAGACTAAGGCGTGGTTTTTATATCACTAAGTATTGTCAATAATGTTTTAAATCATTGCCAAATATTTTAAAGTAGCCCAAATCTCATATGACAAGATGTTTTTTCACCACAAGACATAAACAGATTTTTTCTAAATCCTGATGGTCTCTGTGGCAATATCCATATGGAAGCTCTGATTTATATCACTCAAGTAACTCCTAAATTAGAATTTGGAACTTGAATGATAACTCTTAAATCTAATTGAATTATGCAGGAAAAAGTAACTTGCGTCTTGATTGGCCTACTCGCTTCAGTGTTTGCTTGGGCACTGTAAAAGAACTTGCTTATCTCCATGAGGAATCAAGGCCAAGGATTGTACATCAAGATGTGAAGGCTAGCAATATTTTGATTGATGGAGAACTATGCCCTAAAATATCAGATTTTGGATTAGCAAAGCTTTACGATGACACAAAAACCCACATCAGCACTCGAGTTGTAGGGACCATGTAAGCTCCTTATTCACTTTCTCAAAGCCATTCCATCTTTAATTGCCAGTTTTAATTGTATCAAAGTGCATACTACAGTTTAAGATACAGATCTTTATATAAGTATTTGACAATCAATCAATAATCATTAGATTCATCAGAAGAATGATTAATAACTATTACAAACATGAGGATGGTACTGGAAAGTTCTTTTGCCTTTTGTTTTCATTACTGATAATCAAGTCACATGTGGTAATTGAACCTTGTCAGATGCCCTGATGGTTTTGAATAAAACTTTTTGGTTTTAAATCTTGTAGAGGCTATTTGGCATCAGAATATGCAATGCGTGGGCACCTGACTGAGAAGGCTTATGTTTTCGGTTTTGATGTTATTGCTTTGGAGATTCTCAGTGGGAGGCCAAACTCAGACAATAGCTTGGACACTAATAAAATTTATCTCCTTGAATGGATACGGGAAAGAAATTATATTTATCCCCTCTTTTTCCCTTTCTTAATTCACCATTGTCGAAAATAAATTCTTATTTATTCTCCTTGTCACGGATCAATATAACGTTGTCAGGTATGGACTCTACATGAAAATAATCAGAGTTTAAGGCTGGTAGATCCCACATTAACAAAATTTGATGAAGATGAAGCCACTCGAGTGAAGGTGAAAACATAAGACCAAGCAGCTTTTTGAGTGAAGAAGATAGAAAGCAACGTTGGGATTGTAGTAATACTAATAGCCAACTCGGTGATCCAATACCTTCTCCTGTAAATGTCACTGAGACCATGATCAGTGGCATTGTTGGAGATGGAAGGTGAAAACATTTGTCTTTGCTGCAGTCACTTAGTAATACTACTGCCTTTGCCTTTGACTAGCTTTCATTTTCTGCAAATGATGATATGTGATATGTCCTATGTGTGTAAAGACTGAGATATTTGTCATGTATTGTATCACCTTTTTCGACCAACACTGAAATTTTTGTTCTTTTTGGGAAGTTATAGTTGCATAATATGGATTTCAAATTATATGTTAGACCATAATTGTTTTACTATCATTTTTTATTATGATGTTTCCAGTCTTCTTCTTACTGCACTCTTCTGCAATTTATGACTCTTTGGTATTTCTCATAGTTCGATTTGTATAATGTTGTTGTAATGTTATATTATTTAGAGAAATTGATGTTGTTTAATGTAAAATGATTAATTTACTGGGTTTTTGTAAGAAACTTCATAAATGAACAGAGTTTAGCTACAAACCAGTTTATAGTCCAAAGCTACAAACCAACTATGTGGCAACTCATAAGACCATCCACATGTATTATTTAAATAAGTCACATGACTCATTAAATAGGTCATGTGACTAAAAGTACACGTGGATGATCTTATGAATTGTCACATAGTTGGTTTGTAGCCCTAGACTACAAAATGGTTTGTAGCTAAAGTTTCTCTTTCAGGAAGAAATGTATTGGTGGAGAAAGTTTTGTTTGGTAATGGATTAACGTGAGGGAGCGCCATTTTAATTGTCTCCTTTCCGTGTCAGAATGTCGTCGTTTTGGGTGGTTTTTTTTTCCTTCTTTTATATAAAGCTTAATTCTTAATCTATTGATAATCTAATTTATATGAGGGAGTCGAATTGGGAGAAAGGTGGCCTAATGGATTTTTTTTTAGTTAGTTACAATAGAGTTGTACAAGTAGTAGTTAGTTAAAAGGCTAATCTCGAGCTTTTCTTACTATTTGCCTTATGAGATTCTTAGTATAAATTATGTCATTAGTGTAATAATCATAATAATGAACATGGATGAAGTTATCTTCTATTTTCTAGTTAGGCTCTCTTCCAAGTCCATTTTCTTCTTCTTCTTCTTCTTGGACAATGACTATCTCGAAATAAGTCAAATCCCCTTAATTCCTACATGCTTTCCTTAACCAAAACCAACAATTCTCTCTCCCAACCTTTACCTTTAGAATTTAGAAGATTCATTACAATTTGTATCAGAGCACTTGATCCAAGATAACAGAAGATACAAGAGTTTCACAATTGGCTTAGTCCTTTGCAAGCATAAAAACAACAACAAGAACGCCAACAAAGATCTATGGAGATTTTGACTCAACATTTTGCGGAAATCATTGAGGCTCTCAATGACATTAAAGTTGCACTACCAAGGGCTTAAGAACAAAATGTGGAGGTAGAAGTAATGGCATGCAACAAAGGCATGGTCAATCTCCCAAGGACCATGAAGTTAGATCTCCCAAAATGGGGGTTCCCTCAGCTTGGATCTACAAGGCCAACCAATACTTCAAGTACTACCAAGTTCCAAACCTTGAGAAGATCTTAATAGCCTATTATCATATTGAAGGTGAGGCTCTAATTTGGTTCGAGGATTCTGAGGACTCATTTGACAAGTGGAAGTCCTTCATAAAGGCATTGAAGACCATATTTGGGCCCACTTCCTATGATGGTCCAATAAAGAGTATTAACAAAGGTGAGGCAAACCTTAAGTGTAGCCGCTTACAAGGCCCAATTTAAAGCCTTGTCCAACATATTAAAGGGTTTATTAAAGGGGCATAAAATCAAGGTCAAAATATTTTTTTCGTCCCTAAACTATACGTGAGTTTCGTTTTTTGTCCCTAAACTTTGAAAAGCTCGTTTTTCGTCCCTGAACTTTGAAAAAATTTATTTTTACACATGAATTTAGTCATTTTATAAAAAAGTCCAGAGACGAAATTCATGTGTAAAAATGAACTTTTTCAAAGTTCAAGGACGAAAAATGAACTTTTCAAAGTTTAGGGACGAAAAACGAAACTCATGTATAGTTTAGAGACGAAAAAAATAGTTTAACCTAAAATGAATTGTTTCTTGAGTGGATTGAGGGATGAAATAAGATTGGTCATGAGAATGTTGAATCCTTCAACCCTAAACCTATTAAAGAGAGAGTCTAGTCCCACATTGACCAAGTTTCCTTAGGTGGTGCAGTTTATAAGCCATGAACAATTTTCATCTCTCAATGCGTCTTTTGAGATTGAGTTAGGCCCATTAGACTTTAACAAAACCAAGTCTTTTGGGTTGGCCAAGATCTAGGAGGAATATGTTCTCAATAGCAGCAAACCTTTATATCAACATATGATCAAGTGAAACCCTCCATCCTAGACCTACCCATTTTTTGGTTGCCCCTCTTTTGGGACTAATCTCTCATCTCTTCTTGGGTATTTCTTTTTCTCTTGCCCTATTTTTTTTCTAGGTCACCCTCTATGAATTTTCAACCTAGCGGACCTTTATTTTCCCCTTATTTTGGCACCCGATTTTTTGCCTAGACAACCATTTCCAAGTTTTTGGTTTAGTAGGCTTACTCTTATTTTCATTCTCTTCTTGTGATCTAGTTTTTGCCTAAATCATATTTTCATGTGTTCAATAGTGGGTTATTCTATTTTCCTTTTCTTCATTCTTCCTTCTCTTCCTTTTTTTTTTTTTTTTTTCCTTCTTCTTTCTCTCTTCTTCCTTAACTGATCCAGATTGGGCTTGTTGAGATTTTTTAGACTAAATAGTCTATCGATTAGAAAATACTTTGCTCTTGGACTACAATGAGGCCTTTGTATTTATGGTTTAAGAAGGAATGGATACTTGAGGCTCAAATTTAACTGCATATTAGGGTGTCCTAATTACCAAGGATCATTTCTCGCTTCTCGTGTTTAATTTGTGTTCTTCACCTTTCTTCATCATATCTCCCCCTTGATTCTCCATTTTCCCCTATTTTCTTATCACTTATCAAGTGTTGATGGGTTGCCAACTCGTTGATTTGACGATTGAGAGCAATTGAGGGTTTGTCAGACACTGTGACGTAGAGAGAGAGAGAGAGTGTGAGGTTGTTCGAGAGAGAAAGCTGTGTTTTGAAGGTTTAATATGCCGATCGAAGATCGTGAGCATGTTAGGTAAACATATCAAAGTTATTTCATTTTATATTTTTTTGGTCGACTATGTCTTGAATGTGTTGCAATTCACAACGTGTTCCAATTATTTTTTTGGTAAGATACTCCATGGATATGCATGTAGCTGTGTCTGAGGTGTGTTTGTGTCCGACATGTATCTGACACGAACACATAACCTATTTTTTTGTGTTCATGCTTAACAGAAGGGTAACATACGGAAACCACACCTGAGATTTGAGCTAATAATAGAAACTACCAAGACTTTTCGAAAATATCCAGGTTGCCCCCTAAGTGGAAATAGTTTTGGAAAAAGTACACAAACGGTGTTAAGTGATGTTTGTACTTAGGGGGCAAATTAAATATTTTCGAAAAATCTGGTAGTTTCTATCATTAGTTCAAACGTCGTAGATAGTTTCTGTATTTTACTCTATATTTTACGCTTAATAGAATGCTACCCAAAGCACGGTGGACCTGAAACTAATTCATTGTCATCCCATGTGCACCACTTGTTTACCATCCAATTCGCATTCGATATTATATATTCTCTCAAATTCAGCAGAAAAGAACTCTCTCCAGATAAAAATATTGGTAAACAAAACCTTTGGCTATACAATTAGGTAATGATGGATCTGGCCTGGCAATCTTAATGTCTGGTCAACACTGTGAGATGCTTCGGATTTCGTAAATCTGTGTCTTTCTTAATGTCTGGTTTATATGGTAGTTCGGGAGCACAAGGTCAGCTTGCTGACCTTGTACTCTAGCCCTCTAGAAATAAGCCAAATGGCAAAAAAATCTAACATTTTATAAAGATTACCAGCTCATCAAAGAGAGTTTACTGACGTTAGTGTTGAAGTTGTTCCGTTAAATAGTAAATACCTTTCTTCCAGTTAAGTCGCTGTTAGTTTAGGTTTTTAGGGAAAAGAAAAAGGATGTTGCTGTGTTAGTAGAAAAACAAAACAACATCAATGGCTCTCTGTTTCAGGACATTTTCAATTGATTTCCTTTTGCTTTAGCACATGGAAGAAGGAGATTTTCGAAGTACTAAAAGATACATTTTCCAGAACCACAACTGTACCTTCCAACATAAAAACCCTCTCTCTCTATCTGGTTTTCGTACAAACCTTTCTCTCTCTTTCTCAATTTTTTTTCTTTAATAATTTCAATTCTCAAAGAGGCAAAGAGCTCCCATAAGTCATTATTATGTGAAGCTCCATCTGTATAATATATATTTATATATAATTTCTTAGTTTTTCTCGCTTTGAATTGTTTATGACCTAATCTTTGTTTTTTCAATTAATTTCCTATGAGTTCTTGGGTTTTGCTAGGATTTGGGGTTTGGAATTGAAAAGATTTTGGGAATTTTGAATGGCAAACCTGTTTGGGACTCATCAAGAAGCGTCTTTGTCTTCGTCTCTTCTACATTCAATGGAAACATGGCAACAACCGGAGAGAACCCAAACAACAGGAACTCAGGGGCAGTGCCGAAGAGCTCAGCCACGAAGCACAACCACCTATTTCCTTCTTGGACTGGACCTCAGATGACCAAGCTGAAGAGATCAAAGTTTAGCAATTTTATTTATTTATTTTTGTTTTTTTGTTTCTGTGCTTTCTTTGTTGGATTGTTCTGGATTTTGGGTTGTGAATGGCAATTTGAGCTCTTGTGAGTTTTGACACAGATAGGCTTACGGCATTTTGTTGTCTATTTTTTTTTTCCAAAATCAATATATATATAAAAGCAGAAACCTTTAACTGAGGTTCTGCCAAGTGTCTTATAAACTGATGTGGCTGCCACATCAGCAATTAAAACACCAAATTAAAGCAAGTGTCTCTCTATTGTTTAAATTTGTCAAGTGATATGTTGTTTAATAAAACAACTGGATAATGATCAATGATCAACAATTGCACCATTTCCATTCCACATGACTCTTTTCATTCGGTTGGTGCAATTCCCACAATCAGAATCCCTGCGCACCCACGAGCGTCTAGATCATCCTCTCCTATTTTGCACTTTCTCTCTCACACGTTTCACTAATCTAACGCTGACTAGGTCACACACCTCCTCATCTCCCTCATTTCTTTTCTTTTTCTTTATTCAACTCCTCATCTTCCTCTCAGTTTTTTCTCTCCCTCTCTGGACTTCCTCATCTCCCCATCACACCCAACCCACTAGGGTTTTTCACATTTGAAACTTCCCAAACTTGAAAACCACATTTATTCCAGCCGTTATTCTCATGTTTGACATTAAAGACAAAATGAATCTGCTTCAAATCTGGAAACGTTAGATACTTTGTAACAGCCCCTCCTTGAAACGTTCCAAATCCGGTGGACACATAGTGCCGCATATATATTTCATCCATTCACTGAAGATGCGTCAAGATATTTCTACGATTCTTCTGCGATCAATGCCGTTGCACTGGTGAGGCTCAATTCAGATTTCAATTTGATTATGGGTTTCCAATTTCAATTTTTTTTTTTTCTCGATTTTGATTTGGAGTTTTGATATTTGGTTTTTCTTTTTTTTTTTGCTGCACATCTCTGCCAGTATTACTTCTTCTGCCCGAAAGATGTCTCTATGGAAAAAAATAAATAAAAATTCACCGTATATCTCTCTCTCCCTCTCACCAAAGAGAGGTCTCTAAATATGCAAATCTTGATTTTTTTATTTTTTATTTTTAGAGAGAAAAGCGGCAGTATCAAGTAAGGACAGGTAATAATCTTTTGCTTTCTTTTGGGTTTGATTGATTATGATTAAGTTTTGGTTGTATAGGAAGTTAGAATTTGAGTTGGATTGGCAGAATTTAATATATATAAGTTGAGTTGCCTTTAACTATTTGAGTTGGATTTGCTTTATTCCTTTAACTATTTCAGAATTTAATATATACAATTGTTTGCTATATTCATTCACTGTTCTAAAATAGTTAAGAAAAGATCTAAATTATTTCTTGGTTTCTCTATCTATGTAGGCAATAGAGAAAATTAAAGCAGCCAAAAACAAGTCAACACAGGGCCGGTGGGTGATGCTTATAGGAATGTGAATAAGTTCTTGAACATTCTTTTTTCTTAGGCTAATGATGCCTAAATTCTATTGCTATATGTTTCTTTTACAAATTAGAATCATTTTTCAAGCCAGTTGCCAATTCATCTGCACCTATCAAACGATGGAAGGTATGTTTACACTATGTATTTTGAGCATCTCTCATTGGGTTTTCTCCCTGGATATGTACTTTTGGGGTTGGAAAATGTTTCTATGTTCTTGCTATGCATATTTTGTTGAAATCATTGGACTTGGATCACTCACAATGCAGGGAAACTTTAATTATTATCAAGAAAGACTGCTGATTTTGTTTAACTATATCAAGCTTCAGCAACTTGCCATCAAAGACATTTTTGATATAAATATAAGGTTGGTTGCTCTTTGTTGTCAATAGCTGTTTGTATTTGATACATATAAGGTTCAGCAATTGCCTTTCTGAAGACATATTTGCCAATTCTTTTGTTATTTAGAGGATTTACAAAAAAGAGAATAGATGAACACTATCATATTGTGTTTGAGGCCTATGTTTTCTGCTCCTTTAAAGTGTTTGATGAAATGCTTGAACCAAACTTTCCATCACCAAAACTGATAAAAAAGGCTTGGTAGTATAAATTAAAACTTCTTATTTTTTGTGATGTCTGTGTTGCACAAGGACTAGGAAGGTCTAAATCTGTAACTAATTTTTCGATATTGCTTGCTATTTGAACATTGAAGGGTCTAATTGAGGAACCAAGTAGATGAATAGTAACTATAAAAGCAGAATTTTTATGAATTTAGAAGTTTTCCTGTAATTTTGTTTAAGTATAACTTGAATAATTGAAGGCATTTTATTCAAGTATACTGGACTGTTGTGTTTTCTTTGTTATGAGGAATATTTTTTACAACAAACTGGAATTCAAGTATACTTTTTTTTCTCATAACTGGAGTTTTCCTTAATGTTGCAGTCAAGTTTTCCTGTAATTCACTTTTAAAACAAATGTATGAGGAATATTTTTTAGGCTTTATAAAAATGATGTTGCTTCTGTAGCAGTGAGCCCAAATCAAAGTTACCCTTCCTGCGGACATATCAAGATTAGAATCATCAAACATTCACTTTGGTTGCATACAAAGAATTATGGCCCTAATTAATTTAGCATTCTCTGTGCTGATATTACATTTTAGCCTTATGTATTTAAATCCTCTCATGTCATCTTTGGATGAGGTCATACTGGTAAACTATTCTTACTGTCCTTTTGTTTACAAACTGAGTTTACATTTTTTATACGTTCATAAATATGTTAACTTTCATTTTCCTTAATATGGGCTGGCTGGTAATGAAGTTTATGTATCAATTTGGTGTTTAGAAATTGGTTTTTATGTATTAATTTTTCCCAAAGAAGTTTACATATTTGATATGGTCTTTACAGTAATCAATAGGTAAGCAGTTTTCTGCTGAACAGCCTAGACTCCACCAACCAATGCCTTGGTACTTTGTATGGTCTCATCATTACAACCAAATGGATTCTTTTCAAGACCTTAGATTTCTGGGAAACAAATTTATATGGATTTTGTATTTGTCTTCTATGTTCTTATGATTATGACTGATTTTTGGGGTAGAATGGACACTGTATGATAGCAATTTCTTGCAAAATGTGTCAATGACTCATTGAAATAAATGTCTATTTAAATGAATACAGTTGCAAAGTTTAGAAGTGCATGTTAATTTTTAAGATACTGTGCAGTTGTAAAAGGAAGGCTTTTAGTCCCATCAGAGATGCTTGCTAGCAGAAGGTGGGTATATATACAATTTCTAAAAATTTATGTGTGTTTGGAGAAGGTGGGTACTATGACATGTGAAGAAAAAACTCACTTTGTTAACCTATGAAAGGTACTGTGACATATGAAGACATCCTACAAGCAATAATTTTCAGCTTTCCATCCCTTGAAACTAAAAATAAGTGTATATTAAAGAAAGGAATGGACTATCCTATATAGACATGGAGTGTATAACAACAAAAATAGTTGGAGAACTTCGTCATGTGTCTTTTGTAATACACTTTTTTTTCTCTACCATTTCATTATGTACATTGTACAGCGTGTTTTCTTTGTTATGGAATGCATTCTTAATTTTTCTTTTCAATTCTTTAGGGTCAATAAAAGTGGAAATAAAAACTAAAAAAGCCTTAAGGTTAGTAAAAGTGAAAATAAAAATTTTAAAAATCTCATTAAATCCGTGCATTGCACGGGTTAGCGACTAGTTTTTAATAAAAGTGGGGCCTACACTACTTGAAAATGTTACTACTTTAACGGAACAACTTCAACACTAACGTCAGTAAGCTCTCTTTGATGAGCTGGTAATCTTTATAAAATGTAAGATTTTTTTGCCACTTGACTTATTTCTAGAGGGCTGGAGTACAAGGTCAGCAAGCTGACCTTGTGCTCCCGAACTACCATATAATTTCCACCAGGCCAACATTTTAAAACCAAAACTAGAGCTTGATTGGTGTTTCAGACCAGCTCGTTTGACCCCAGTTGATGTTCAAGTTCAACATGTGATACTGATTTGAAGGTTATCTATGGCCAGTGGGTAGGAATATTGGATAAGAATGAGACAAAGAAAGGGGAAAAGATATAAATCTTTAGTGGCCATATTGGCTACACACACGCACTACCCAGAGGGACATTCCCACCTGTGCAGTTTGGACTTTGGAGGCATGTGGGGGATACACAATTCACACTTGACAAAAACTGTGATTGCAACATAGGTCCTCTCAGATAATTTAGCTAAGGACTATGAACCATGACCATCCAAATATCCATGATTTGAAACTTTCTTAGGAGACAAATATCAGTGGACTCACAAACCACTCACACATGAAATAGAAAAGGCTTAATTAATTCATTTTCATAACATCTTATAAAATTATATTAAGATAACATAAATATACTATAAAATTGAAATATAATAAAAGAAATAACTTAATAAATTTGGTTTTTTTAGTCTCAAATTTTGTTTAAATACATAACTTATTCAAACACTTGAGAGAAATTTCGGGCCAACGAAATATATTCAATTGGTAGAGCTTTGGGTTCAACGACTTTTGCAGAGTTGGTTTGAATTATGCAACAAACACTTGGGTTGTTGTATCATAAAAGGAGATAAGTTAAAATAAAATATCTATGCACCAGTTTTTGCACTTTAGCAATCGCAAGGGGTTTGAATCTCATCAAAGAGAGTGCAATTTCTATGTCTCAATCTAATATTGTTTGACCTATTATAACCAAGATATCATCTATATTGTAATTCCACCGGCACTTAAAAGGGAACAAAGAAAAAAAAATGAAAGAACAGATAAAGAAAGATGGAATGGAAGTGGAGTGTTCATTGACTAGTTTAATAAGCACAATAATTTTACAACAATGCTGAGTTAACAAGCTTTTATTAATTCTCTACTGAACTCACCATTGTTATCATTTTACTATCTACCATTCACAGCTTAACACCTAAGTATTATTGTGAAATTATTGTGCCCCTAGCTTTATTGTATGTTTAATTTGATTATTTGATGCCAAGAGCCTTAATGCTATACATTTAATTTGATTATTCGATATCAAGAGTTTTGTAATTCAACTAGTATTATTGTTTGCTCTCTTTTATGAGGAGAACAATTATTCAAATCCTCTCTCCTTCAACTATCAAATTATTAAAAAAATAAATGATTATTCCACTTGTCATTTGTCATCCTTAAATTAAATGTCGAAATTTATATGTAAATTGCATGGTGATACATTTTATTGTAAATTTACCCAAAATGTTGCTCTAAAGAGAAAAAGAACAAGAAATTTAATTCTCTCACCTACTGGCTGCTGCCATATTTTAACTTCCAAGTCAATGAATTAATAGAGCTTGGGCTGAAAATTTGAAGATCAGGTTCCCGTGGCTTTGCGTTTGTCAATTGCATTAGGTGAAACACAGCATTAGTTCTTCATTTGGGCCCTTGGTGACGCAGTTTGTGAATTGATATTATAGCTTAGCTTAATAGCTCCTTCACTATTAAGATATTATATATAAGTCTTTCCTTTTAATTTGTTAGTGAATTGATATTATATAAAAGTCTGTGTAAGTGTTCTCCTCTATTTCATGTAAAATACGAGAGGCCATGAATTTGAAGGTGAAGCCACCGTCTTCTTCACTATTTGTTTACTGCTACTGTCTCTTGTTCTTCCTCGTATTATCCTTTGACATTTCAAATGCTCAAAATACTACCACAGACCCATCTGAAGGTACTCTCTCTCTCTCTCTCTCTCTCTCTCTCTCTTTTTATGTATGTGTGTGTAGTAAATCTCATTTCATTTCAAACTACTGATGAAGTTCTTATAATCTACGTGTGTAACTTTTCCTTCAAAGTACGAAGTACTCATGAACCGCTTGAAATTAATCTATATAAATTGTAATAAACCCAAATCTATATAAAGTTTGAAGTTTAAACTTTGGCAAGCCGATTTAGGGACTGCTACAGAGAAGCTCGCACGTGTTTGCATGAATGGACTTATGGACATATATTAGACACAAATTTCTTTTCTTTTCTCTCTCTTATGAGAGTTTATTTATTTATGGATATATAGCTTTGATGAAGTATAAAATTTTGAACCCAAATATCTTATTGGATGATAAAGAAAATACATACATGAGTCAAATTGCTTTCTTTTTCGAATTCGTCCCGCAATAGATTAAAATTTGCAAATGACAGATATCTTAATAAAGAAACATGGCAATTATAAAAAATAAAAACAAAAAGAAACATGGCAATCTTCATGAGATGTCCAAGATCAAGTAATAGACTAGGGGTATTATTTTTAAGAGTAATTATAATTATAATTAAATTAATATATTTTTCAAGTTGAGTGGGTCATTTTTTTTATTTTTTTTTGGCAATGAGTGGGTCAATTTTGTGTCCCTGCGTTTTTGTGACTGTATGGTAGATATGTTTGTGTTGTTTGTACTTTGTATTGTATTGTTAAATTGTTTTAATCAATAATTTCTTTTATTTATTTTTAAGAAAAATTAAATTATTTCCAACTTGTGGTTCAACTAGAGATTTTTGAAACTTTAAGGGATAGCTTAACTGATCCGGCATTGTAATTGTTTCCAATAATCATTAATTCGAGTCCCTTCAATACCACTTACTCATTGATTATTTATAGAATAGGATATAGAAAATGGCAAGCCATAGAAATATGAAGCCTCACTTTAGAGGGGTTTTTTTTTTAATTTTTTAAAAGTTCAACAAGTGAATGTTGATTTGAAAAACCTTTTTAAGCATTTTGAACACAATTCAAAGTAAATTACTCCCTGTGTCAACATTTTGAACACAATTCAAAGTAAATTACTCCCTGTGTCACCATCACCAACGCTTGTGCATTGACGCCACTTCCTCTATTGCATCACTTTATTAGGTATTTAGGTGACTTTGACTTTGACTTTGGCAGAAAACGTAGTACATTTCACTTTTATCAAAGGTGGTGTTTAGTAAAAAAAAAACTTTATAGTCATTCACCAAAACGTAAAAATTTTTTTTTTTTTTTTTTTTTTTAAAAAAAAAAAACTCAATTTATGGTCTATCTACCGCAATTCTCCGGCAGTACTGATGTGATACTTCAAATTAATATATGTATAATTCATATTACCTTTTGAGCTATTCATATTTTTATATTAAATGACTTGTATTTTTTGTGTGAGTATTATTATAGGCCTTAGAGCATTCTCATAAGAAACATCAAACCATATACTCAATAAATTTATAGCTATAAACCCACAAAACACACCCGCATTAGGGTAGTCATCGTCAATTTTTTTTTTGCTTTGCTACAGTCATGGTTTTAAAAACCGGACCGGGAAGAGAACCGGAAAAGGGAGTGGTTCTCGTATCACTGGTCGGACCGGTGGTCGAACCGATGACGTAATAAATAATTTAATTAATAAATTTATAATTATAGAAATAAATAAAATAAATAAATAATAATTTTATACCCAAAAAATATTAAAACAAAATAAAAGAAAAAATAATGTACTAAAAATAAAACAATACAGAAAATATAAAATGTAAACCTCACTTTTATAAAATTTTGCTTTAGTGTAACGTAATAGTTATATCTTAACAAGATAAAAGAATATTGTAAGATAATCAAATGTACATGTAGTGAACTTTTCATCCATTCCCACGTATTTGCCCAAGACTAACACATATTCAAGTGGCCTCCTTTAGAGGTAACAACTAACAACACAACATATAACTTATTAAAAATATATATATATATCCCTAGGATATTCCTAATGTTCCACTGTCATTCACCACCACATATCCCTCGAATATTTACCAAAGGATCATTATTTGTTTCAAAATAAACTATAGGAATACTTGACAACCCACCAAAGCCTCTAGACACAAGAGTCTTCCACTCTTCTACTCTTCTAAACTTCATTTTTTTTCTTTTTTTTTTGGGCAGTTGGGCTACATGCTTAAGTGGAGATGTGCTTTAAATGGAAATAAATGAGTATTGGAAGAAAATATTAATCAAATAAATTTTTTATTATTAAATTTTTTTATTTAGTATGGACTGATACCAAAATATTTTATTTCTCTAATGAAAGTGAAATGACTTCAGTACGGTATTGACAACTTTGGCTAAAATCATTATTTTAAAACTTAATACTTAAAAATTAGTTTCTTTTTGTGGATCTGTTCTCACATTTTTTTTTTTTTTTTTTTTTTAATTTCTTTTACTTAGCAATAGCAATAATAATTAATTTGTTTTTATAGAATATTATTGTACATATAATCAGATATAAACATAACTTTTATTTAATATGACATTTAATACACAATCAGTTATAGGTGATTTCAATAATTTTTTTAAAAAAGGACTTTCATTTTATTAGATAATTGTATTGCAATGTATTAAGAAATAGTTTATTATACGTCTTTTCATTTGTTGGTATTTTGTTAATACAAAATAGATGCTTCTTTAGTTTTTCATGAAAAGAAAAATGGGTTCATACTTTGGCCCCCGCCCAATGGAAATGCTGGCTACATCCCTGCTCACGCCAAACCCATTAGCCTCTCTCTCTCAAGCTCGTGACTCGCCGATCAACACCTCCCTCGTCACTATCTCGTCGTCGTTTTACCTTGGCGACACTAATCTAGAGCAAACTCGCCAATTGTGGGTTTGATGGCGTGAGTGGGTTTTGTGGGTGACGGGAAAACTCGAACTAATCTAGTCCAGCAAGTGTTTGTGGGTGAGTGGGTTGTCATGGGTTTTTTCGCTAGCTTGTGGTGGATCTGAGATCTATTTGGTTGGGTTGTTTCGGCTGTGTTGGTATATTGTTGTTTTTTGTGGTTGGATGCTGGTTTGCTTGTTGATTTAGTCTACTTGATCAGGTTGTGGTGATGATTTTGGTGGTGGCAGTTTGTGTTAGAAGAGAAAGTGGTGAAGGGGGAAAGTGGTGAAGAAAATGTTGTCGTGTGAAAAGGGAGAGTGGTGAAGGAATAAAAAAAATATTTATTTATTTTTAGAGAGAGAAAATAATGATATAAAAATAGAATAGAGAGTCTGATGTAGTGCATATGAGTTATAAGTTTGTTAAAATAGAAAAAGTAGGTGTTTTTAAATTTAACTAAAATTAGAGCATTCTCATTAAAAAAAAAACACCAACTTTTGAGTTAAATTTAACTAAAAGCACCTATTTTTTTCTATTTTAATAAACCTATAACTCACACGTACTACATTAAACTTTCTATTTATTTCTTTATTCTATTTTTATATTATTAGTTCTCTCTCTAAAATAAATAAATAATTTTTTCTATTCCTTCACCACTTTCCCCTTTCACCACACGGCAACAATTCCTTCACCACTTTCCCTTCCAACACGAACTGCCAGCACCAAATTCATCACCACAACCTGATCAAGCAGACTTAACCAACAAGCAAAACAACAATCCAACCACGAAAACCAACAACAACATATCAACACAACCGAAACAACTCAACCAAATAGATCTCAAACCCACCACAAGCAAACAACAAAAATCTCAATCAATAGCAAGGACATGGCCAACATCGGCCAAAACAACCCAACCACACCTTCACAAAACTAACGGCAAAAAATCCCACGGCAAATCATTAACCCACAAACCCTCTCCGAACTAGATCAGTTCGAGTTTTCCCGTCACCTACAAAACCCGCTCATGCCATCAGATCCACCATCGATGAGTCTGCTCCAAATCGGTCGCGCCAAGGTGAAACAGAGAAGAGACATCGATGAGGGAGGTATAGTGATGCGAGTCATAAGCTTGAGAGAGAGAGGTCAACGACTCTATGTGAGGAGAGAGAAATCAAAAGGAGAGAAAAACTAAGAATAAAGAACGATTTTTTTTTTTTTGGTTTGTTTTATAAACAATAGCTTGTGGTCTTGGACGAGTACTGTAGCAAAGAAAAAAAAAAATTAACGATGACTAGCCTGGTGCGGGTTTTGTGGGTTTATAGTTATAAATTTTTCGAATATATAGTTTGATGTTTCTGGTGCGAATGCTCTAACATGACACATAGACAATTGTGATTTTTTTTTTTTTTTTTTTTTTTTTTTTTTTTTTTTTTTTTTTTTTTTTTTTAAAAATTGTTGTGTTTTAAGATATATTATCTAAATTTCTCTTTGCAAAAAATTAACATTTTCCTAGTTTTATTTTGTATTTTTTTATTTTAGGATAAAAAGGTGTCCAAAGTTCTTTGAATCCATTATTATTCCCTTGAGTGTATTTCATAGCTAATTTATAACAATATGAATAACTTATTTTATTGGGTTATTTCAACAAGTAGAATTTCAAAAAATTAAATTTAACCAAATAAACATAATAAATTTCGAAATAAACCTAATTAAAATAGTTCATTCATTCCAATCGCATACACTTTTAGAAAAAAAAAAGGGTGGGGGGTTTGTTGGTTTGACTGGTTAAGATTGGTGCTGGTTCACCGTTCATGGACATACTTTTTTTTTCTTTTTTCTTCTCCTTTTTCTTTAAATTGATAGAAATTTTTAAACATCACAAATTCATACATTGATTTGGTTGAAAACCAAATAAAAAAATTGTGTCTTTAACTCTTTATGACTTATCTGAAAAATGTGTCACTTTTAAAACGTGATTTAACTCAAAATTTAGAATCATTTGGTTCCACTCATATTTTTTTATTAGAAATAATCATTTCAACTCGTGATTTCAGCTATCATGTAATGAGTTTAGTGTTTACTTGAACTGAAATCATGAATCAAAGACATTCCAGGATACCATTTGACTATCAATACCTCCCAGTTATGACTGAGTATAGATTGTTCTATACCTATTCATTTTGCAAATTTTTTTTTTTTTGCTAAATTTATTCATTTTGCAATTGCTTGATATATTAATATGTATTATATTTTTCATTGTATAATAAGTGCTTAAATCAAATACAATAATATTATAATCAAATCTTTTTCGGGCAATTCTAAGCTTAGATCTCAACTCAAACTAACATTTTGGGCTTCAAAATTTTCTGATGCATAGTTCGTCCCAATTATTTGTATAATTAACAAGATACGGAACAAACATGTAACAATCAAGGGAAAAAAGAGTCACGTAAACTAAGATATATAGGATTTTAGGTAAAATTAAGATTTAAGAATAAATATATCTAGAGAGCTAGCTGAATGTATATATAAAATTCAAAATTCATAATATTACTATCAAGAATATGAAGGTGAGAAATAATTAAGTTTCTATAGAAAAAGAAAAGAACAGAAAACAATGTTCATCAGTTTCAACATTGTTTCAATATTATCAAATTCAGAATTCAGGCATATTCATATGGAACCTTTATGATGTCTCGAAAACTTACAATAAACACAATATATGTGTCTGTGTATGTATCTCCAATATGTCGTGTTTTACTTTTTAAGAAAGGGTAAAACTTAGGTATAATTCCTTAGGTTAAGTATATTAGGTTCCTAGTTAAATTTAAATAAATTGAATTTAAATATTTTTGGAAAATTTAACATTGTTTGTGTTTCATTGGTTAATGCAATCATGTGTTTGAATTCAATTGGGGAACCTAATGTACCTAACCTAAGGAACTATACCTAAGTTTTATCCTTTAAGAATTATTGTGTCTCGTATCATGTCATGTGTATGTCTATTCTTCTTTTGTACTGATCATATCATTCCACAAATACATTGAAACTGATCAGTAAGGTTATTGTTCCTTTGGTTGAACCCCGAAGGAATATATATACTTTACACAAAATAGTAATCACATTAATTTATCCAAAAAAAAATTAGTTCATTTTTCAAAAAGTAATCACTGAGAAATTAAAAAAGCAGTTATTTTCTATATATAAGGGTAGAGAATTTAGTAAAATATATTTTTTATAAAATAAAAATTTACTTTTGTCTACTTTCAGTAAATAAACACAAAGTTAATTTAAACTCACTGTTTTATGAAAAAGTGCATTGAAAGTACTTTGTAAGCTTATAACACTTAAAAAGATTAAAGGAAATGTTGTATGAGATTGCTATAAAGCTAGCTATAATTTATGGTGCAAAATATTTGATAAGAAATAAAATATCCTTCAAATGTTCGTAGCTGAAATAAAAACATGGAGGATGACTGAATGAGTAGTGACATGTATAAGATATATAAAAGTGAACATAATAATATAATATTCATATTTTGGTGAAATTTAAAATGATATCACATTTGGTTTATCCAAAATAGATCTTGGTCCTTGGGATTGGATTTTGGTTAAGGGAATATTATTAGGTATTCTCCTAATCGAGTATAATTACGTGATATTCTTTCTTCTCATATAAATGATAAATTTCACCATAAGCTTAATAGGTAAAATTCTTTCTTCTCATATAAAAATGGTAAATTCTACCATAAATTTAATAGGTAAAAGACTCATTTTTATGTGAAAAGAGAAAATAACCATCACCATAAATGATAAATTCTACCATAAATTTAATATGTAAGACTTATTTTCATATGAAAAGAGAAAGTAATATAATTACTCAATAATTACTTTTGGGAAATGACTTTTACAAGAGAAATATTGTCCCAACCTTTATTGATTTGTACTTTGGAATCTTTTCACGTACCTTTAATTTATATTTTGGTCATAATATTTATGTGGTAGTTCTGTGATGTTGTGACTTGTGACATAGTGGAGGCATTGAACTCAATATTCCAAAAATGGGATTTACAAGCGGTGGCCTTGTGGAACACAACCGGAGATCCATGCAGCGGATCTGCCATAGAGGATGGAATTGATTTTGAGGACCCGAGGAATAACCCAGCTATCAAATGCGACTGTACTTACGAAAATAGTACCACCTGCCATATCACACGAATGTATGCCTCTCTCTCTCTCTCTCTCTCTCTCTCTCTCTCTCTCTCTCTCTCTCTCTCTCTCTCTCTCTCTCTCTCTCTCTCTCTCTCATATTAGGACATGAAAAGAGAAAAAATAGCATTATAATTACCAACTTCCATTCAGAAACTATTCTCAATAGAGAATTTTGAATATATTTTAGGCCCATGTTAGTATAGGATTAGCCTGGAGTTAGCTTCTATATATACTCTACCTAGGCTTGGCAATCCCTAGGTGATGCACTTTGACTTACCTTGTTGCATGTTAGGAAACTTCTATGTGATCGGTGTATGCAACCGGGGATTTAGTCTCCAGGGATTGCACTTAGGCCTGAACATAAACTGCTTAGCTTATCAAGGGTTAGTTGCATGTAGACAGTCCAAAGGGCTTGGATTACCGCAACTGGTTCTGGAGGAAGGGTTAGTTGCATGTAGACAGTCCAAAGGGCTTTTCTTTCTACATTATATATATACACTACTTAGGATTCTTTGTAATAGATACTTTTGAAGAACAAAGATGTAATTGGTAAGGGCTTTAAAGCCTTCACCTACTCCCTCCTTTGAGAAAGTATCTCTTATAACAAAATCACCCATGGAACGATACAATGAGTGAACATCAATTTTTTTTTTTATACTTTAGTTGGAGTTGGTCTAACCAACCTTACATATGATATTCACTTATTGGATTGTAATATGAGTGACTTTTTATGCCATAAAAACTACATTTTTGGAGTTTGGACCAAAAGGTGGAGTAACAGTTTTTTTCTTTCTTTCTTAGGATAACAATTGTTTTACTAAGTACAACCAAGGAAAACGACTAGTAAATTTATGATCGGTTATGATATAAAAAAAACCATGGCTACCTCCTTTGGTAGCACATTTTAAGAAATTATCTTCTTTGCTAACAAAAAGCCTACATATGTAAATAATGTGCTTATTTGAAGGGACAAATATCCCTAAAATCTTGGTTCTTACCCTTTATGCCATATGGAAATCAAAGTGTTTGCTCCACATGGACTCCATTTCCATTTGAGATTCACATGTATGGACCTTTAAGAGTTAAGATTTACACAAACTCTGATAGTACATTGTAGAGTATATTGTCTCCTTTAGTGGGCCTCTTTCCATCTTGAGAAATATCACTACAATTCCAATTCCTGGAAAGCTAAAAACCCATTCAATTCTCTTAGAGATGCCATAAAGAATTAAAGATGGCTACTGTCATAAAGAAAAAAGTTTGGGTGCCATTGGCCATCAGCAATCTTACACCTCAAAAGATTCTCACTCAACAATTGGAGACATGTCTTCTAAATGCCATCCATTTAAACTTTTGGGACATATGATAGTTTTTTATGGTACAAGAGCAGTTGTCTTGAATTCAAGTCCTATTTCACTCTACCTCCCATTTAAAAGTTATTCAATGTGTTAGGCCCCATTTTTTGAAGCAGAGTTTGGGCCCATATGTGAGGGGATTTTATTTTTTTTTTGGCTTATAACAAGTAAGAGATGAGGGATTTGAACCCGAAGTTCTCCTCATGAGAAAGACTGGATAGTGCCACTGAGCTACAAGTCTCTTCGCATGTGAAGGGAGTGTTAGGATAATAGTTAAGTGATTATATTCACCATTTTCCTATTAGTTTAAGCTTTTGAAACAAGTGATAGTCTATCACATACTAACCTTAACATAGCAATTTGAATAGATATCATTTTCTTTACTTATTGCAGGCTAACTGTTCATGTATTTTTCCAGGAGAGTGTATGCCTTGAACAAACGTGGAGTGCTTCCAGAAGAACTTGTGGCTTTGAAATTCCTTACCTTCTTGTATGGATTTCCTCACTCTCTGCGTTTGATTTATTATAATTGATTCATATTTTCTTTTTCTTTTTTTAAGAAAAAGTATAAAGAAAATACTTATTGGTTATTGAAGATTGTTATAAAATTTCATTAGAATGAGAGATTCAGATTTAGAGTTGATAATTTTGTTCTACATCTGTAGGAAGATTGATCAAAATTACTTCACAGGCCCCTTGCCAGCATTTATTGGAAATTTATCTGCATTGACATTATTGTAAGTATTGAAAGAAGGCATATATATGGTTCAAACTTGTAGCAAAGCTTTACTGCGTATACACATTGTCGCCACATTATTGCTAATATGTAACTTTATGCTTGTCATCTATTAGTGTAGGTTCATGTTTCTTCAGTGGCTTAGGCAACATGACTAAACTCCTATTTGCATTTATATCCAGTAAAAACATGTAAAACACATCTGACTTGTTAAGTGCTATATAAACTGTCTGACCATGAATCATTTTGGTTTGGTAGAACCTATGTTTCTCATGTGGATGAATGCAAGTACCCATCATGTGGATGGAGAGAGGGGATGAAATGAAAGTCCTAGACCTAGCCATTTTTTTTTTGTAGTTGTTAGAGGTGAACTAGTTCCTATCTAATTTTTAATTGTCGAGGCCTTCTGCATAACGAAAATGGGGCATAGAGAAAGAGATTCCATCGAAAATGCAATAATATGAATTTCCACAACAAAAATTTTAAGAAATTTTAATTTCCACTACACAAGCAGCACAGGAACATGCATAGTGCGTTGCCTAACATGCCTTGATATTCAATTTTCAAGGCTCCTCAAATCCTCTGTTACTCCTCCCTTCATAAAGGTTAAACCTTACATGTAACTAGAATAATCATGCATTAGCACATCTATTGCTGCCTTAGACAGTTACACATTGAACCTGCAACATATGCTGTCTTGGACACTTTTTTTACATACCAAAATCTTTGTGTCCTTTCCAATTCTGTGTACGATTTATTAGTTTTGACAATTATTTCATTTTGCTAATAATGTTATTTGATACTTTCATACATTGTCATGTTATTTTATGGAAATAATTGATCAATACTGCTGGGGAAATTTTAAAGTATAATTGCTGAGAATATCTGGTTGTTGGTTCTTAGATTTATTGTCTTTTTAACTGTTCAGGTCAATTGCCCACAATGTGTTCTCTGGGACCATCCCAAAGGAGCTTGGAAACCTGAAGGAGCTAACGATGCTGTAAGACAATAAAACACCTTATAGTGAAACATCAATTATTCTCTGAAAAAAGAGCATTGATCAAAAGTTTTGTCTTGTAAATGTAACCATCATGGTCTTGGCCATGCCCTGGAGTAGCACTGCGGCCCTTTATTATGATGGAAGTTAATTGCATCTCTAAATTCTGTGGAAAGAAGATGCATACTAAAAGCTTGCACATAATAGAATAGAAAGGAAAAGTGAGGTTTAGGAACTCTATTTCACAGTAAATGTGGCAAAAGAATACTACTTGGTGTTAGTGGTAATGACTTACCTGAAAATTCTTACAAGGTAGCATCCCAGGCCTAGATACTAGGAATTAAGTTCCTCTAGACTTCTTAGGGTAACTCCACCATAGAGTTCTTAATTTCCTATTAATCCATTTTGAAATGAGTGGATTGGATTCTGCCACATGATAGATAATTTAGATAGATACCAAATTGGTGATAGTCAACCTTTGTTTAAATGTTAATAACATGGTAAAATCCAATCCATTCATGTCAAATGGATAGATAGAATGTTTAGGAGTTTCATTGTGGAGTTACCCTAAAAACTCTAGAAGATCCTAATCTTAGATACTAGCTATCCTTTCTGAGTTGTCAGTTTGCTATTCACATCCAAATTGTGTTGTTTTCTAGGAATTGTAAGATTTTTACATAAATAATTAAGTAATCTAGATTCCAATTGTGAATTTCTTGATATGATAATAGGCTCATTGTCCACAAGGAGCATTAAAAGAATCCTAACTAGGACTATATTTGATATCATCTCACTAATTTCATTGAAAACATTAACAAATCCGAAGCTTTCATAAATGTCAACTTGAAAATGAAATTTTTTACAAGGCTCATTCTATCTAACATTACTACAGAAGTAACAAAACCTCTTAAATGGCAGGGATAAGTGATAACTTGTATTTTAAGATATTAGTCATCTAGGATCATGAACTTATAATAAATTCCAACTAGTACTATTCTTAATATCATTTAACTAGTTTTTACATACCTGATTCTTAAAATATGACAATGTCAAAATGAGAAATTTTTATGTTTCTCATTTTTTCTAACATACCCCAATAAAACAAGAGTCTGTCTTACTATTAGATCGACAAAAGCTCTTGAATGTCAGTCAGAAGTTGCATTTAATTAAACAGTCAAAGAAATCAGTTTTGGAACTGAACTGGGAGAAAAAATCACACCATGTAAATTGTGATGATTTCTTTGACATATAGCTTCTCCGGATATATATCATGCAGGTCTTTTGGTTCAAATAATTTCTCAGGAACACTTCCTCCAGAACTGGGTAATTTGGTCAAACTTGAGCAAATGTAAGTTCTAACATTCTTTAACTTCAGTATAAGCATTTGCACGAGTGTGTCAAATAGCAATGTCTAAATCATGTTGGTTTTTGAATTTTGCAGTTTCATATACAGTTGTGGATTGGGTGGTGAAATTCCTTCGACATTTGCCAACCTTAAAAGCATGCGAATCATGTTAAGAAAGCATCACTGTTGTAATTTTTTTTCTCATGTAGACGAAAATTTTATCTATATGGCACAGCTTAATATAGATATGCTTGAGTTTCAGGTGGGCATCAGACAGTCCTTTCACTGGCAAGATTCCAGACTTCATTGGCAACTGGACAAAAGCTAACATCTCTGTAAGCTATCAAAGTTTCTGGTTTCATCGTCAAATGCATTTTATGTGGATGATAAGTTGTAGTTCTCTCTTGATTTTTATGCATTCTTCCAAAGCAGAGAAGTATGGCTACTATAATACTACTGTTGAGAAGCTGGTTCTATGTTTTTGTAGGAGATTTCAAGGAAACTCTTTTACAGGTCCAATACCATCCAGTTTTTCTAACTTGACCTCATTGGAATCTTTGTGAGTATATATTTTCCAAATTATTGTAATTTCTCTCTGTCTCTCAACAAGACTTGACAAGACTAGGTCCATAATGTTTGTTTATACATGTGTAGGCGAATTGGTGATATATACAATGTGAGCTCCTCCCTTGACTTTATTAAAAATTTGAAGTCCTTATCTAACCTGTAAGTTAACAACCCCTCCATTCACTCATATGCCTCTCTTATTTTTTTGACAACTATTATTTTTTTGATTTTCTTGAATTGTGCAATTTATAAGCCATGGGCATCTCTATACTTTTGAGATTGAGTTAATGGATTTTAACATATACAATCTAAACTCGTTCACCTATGCACTAAATCCATTGTTATTTTCTTCCTTATCTAGTTATTTGTAAGTTAACACTTAGAGTTCTAAGAAATGCATTCACTCATAACTGCCTCTCCAACTTATTTTTTTGACGACGTATACAATGTAAACTCGTTCACCTATGCACTAATTATCCTTTGTTATTTTCTTCCTCAGAATTTTAAGAAATGCTTTGATAACTGGTAGTATTCCATCTGATATTGGAGAATACCAAAGATTACAGACACTGTAAGTTCCAATGGACAGTTAAACTTTAAATGCTGAACTGATTGCTGAAACTTCTTTCTGTTCTATTTGTTTAATTTGATTTTTCACTTACTTTTGCAGGGATTTGAGTTTCAACAACTTAACAGGAGAAATACCAAGTGGTTTGTTCAATATAAGTTCTCTTCAAGACTTGTAAGTATGCCTTTGCCTTCTTGTTTTTCCTTTTCCTTGCAACAGAAGGATTCAGAGTTACAAACATGGGACCTACACCCAACCCGTCCCTTTACCACCTAAACCAGGGCTGAGCACTTTGCCCCCATTGCTTGAAGATCTTGATTTATGCCCTCTTTTGTTGTCATTATGGACTTTTGTTTTAGCCATAATTCCCTCTCTACCCCCCTTTGTTTTTATTCTCCTATTCTTACACGATATCAAAATTGTTAGGTTTCTTGGAAACAATAGTCTCTCTGGAATCCTTCCTAGCATAAAGAGTGATAAACTTCAGAATGTGTAAGTTCTCTAAACATAACAATATGTCTTCTCTCTGGAATTTTTCTGTGTGTGTGTGTGAGTATTTTAGTATGCTTTAAACTATTCATTTTTAAGTTTCAAGCGAATCTCTATGTGTGTAAGTGTGTTTGAGACAAAAACATGTAAATTTTCCATGATGTGGGACAATATAATGTGTCTGCTCAACACTGTCCACATTCCTTTGTGTGCAGAGATTTGTCCTACAATCGTCTGTCCTGGAAGATTTCCCTCATGGGTAGCTGCATCCTCAAACTTACAACTGTATGTCTCTCAAGTGATAGTACTCTCTTTTTTTCATCTCTTTTTCTAAATTTGAACACCTAGATTTGAACACCAGGTGTTATTGACATAAACCCAACTGGCTTATTTTTTTGAATTGTATATATAAAATTGATGCCACATGAATGTAGTTAAAGAATCAAATTAATTTATTAGACATAGTAATTTAAAGATTTTTAAATACCTGGTTAGAAATAACATAATTACCATTAAACTTGAACCTGACTTATTTCATTCTATAGGTGTCTATACTATTGCTTCTGGAACTAATGATAGGCCACCTCAAAAGAAAACTAGTAATGCTTTATTTAAAAAAGAAAAAGAAAAATCATGTTAAATACATATGCATCGTGGAAACTATTTCCATTAAGTATTGCCAGTCCTGCATATACATATATATTTTTTCTTTTTCTTTTTAGGTCATCTCAAATGTCCATATATTATATATATATCCCTAACCCCTAACAATACCCTTCTATAACTTTATTAAAATACCTATCGATAACAGCCCCAACAGGTGTTAACTACTGGATTTTGAACAATGCTGACTTTAAGAGCCTAACGGCTTGTTTATGAATATCTGCTGTACCAATGTTTTAATTTATTATCCTATATATCATCTCAAAAAAGTATCAGGAGAGATGGTGACAGCTGATCATGAGATAAAATTATGTAGGAATTTGGTGGCAAACAACTTCATATTTGACAGCTCAAACATAAGGTGAGTAGTAGTTCCTCTCACCCTCATTTTAACAAACTGGTCCAATAAAAGTAGGCATGAGAAGGAAAGTGATTACCATTTCACATCTTTAGTTGAATCGAATGAATTCTTTTATGAAATTTGTTAATCTGGAAAAGCTGTAGTCATTTTCTGTGTTTGCAGTGTTTTGCCAGGACTGAATTGCCTCCAAAGAAATTTCCCTTGCAATAGGAATTCTCCAGTCTGTAAGTTATTTCTGTCTTATACTTTATTATGGAATATGACGAATTGATGAGGCACAGCCTGTCATGATTGATAGGGCCACAGCATTTTCCCATAGGATGTTGGGATCATATATAGATTGAAACTGATCAAACTAATCTACAAACCATAAAATTGGATACCTTCCAAATTTGCTTGAATGTTGTGGAGCCAAGCGATATTTGACAAATGAATAGTATTTCATGTATATGCTAAAAAAGTATGTTCATTATTTTGAAAAAAGAAAAAAGAAGAAGTATCTAATTCATCCTTCCCTAACAGTTTCCTTTGATCCGTTGAGTGGCCAAATTTTTACAAAACATGATATTATTATTGCAGAAAGTGGGTTAGACCCTATTAATCTTGATAGGAGTAGTTTGTCATGGGTTATCCCTTCAGTTTCTTATTTATTTAATTCAATATCATGTTATGGAAAATTGCACTGCATCTCTAATAGTATTTTTCTCTATTGATACTTCATTGAAATATCATAAATGAAATCATTAAGGGGATTAAACACATTTACGGTATAGTCACAATGAGAAAGTTGAAGTAAGAAGGCAGGCTAGCTTATGTTAATTCTATAGATGTCAAAAGAGAAACAAGAAAGTCATACTGGAATTGGCTCTATGGCAGCTCTAAAACTTGGATGCTTATTGACAAAATAAGTATGCATGAACTTTGCTACAACTTGGAAAGCCAGAAATTTACCACCTTGTGCCTTCATCTTTTTAAGAGCCTTTACTATAAGATGGACAGAAGCAAGCCCCTGTTATTTAATACATGCTTGTGTGTATTACAAGAGAGGGAGAGAGGGAGAAAGAGCAAGTTGTTGTTGTAAGCCAGAAATGAATGGTTTATGCATAAACCCTACTTTATGACTTTCAATTATACTTGGGAATGAAAAGTAAAATATATTGCATTGGCATTTAACTTCAACATAATGACACTCTTCCAACCTCCAAAATCAACCTGAAAATATTTATTCAGAACAGAAAGTTTTATTAGCTTCTTTATCAGTAACTGAAAATTGATTGAATTATATCATCTAAAAGCTTCAGTGTGAATCTTTGATTTTGAAGTTTTAATTACCAATCATGAGGAGTGTAATGATAATGATTCTACAGATGCAAATTTCTCGATCAAGTGTGGTGGAAAAGAGATGCCTGCTGAGGGTATAACGTACGAGGCTGAAAACTCATCATCCTTTGGTGCAGCATGGTTTTATGTAACTCAAACAGAAAAATGGGCAGTCAGTAATGTGGGGTTGTGTGGGGTTGTTTGCTGAGAGAAATAATCAAAGTTATGTTGAAAACACTTTGGCACAAGTTATTGGAACTAAAACCCCAGAACTTTACCAGTATTCAAGGATGTCCCCTGGATCACTTAGATACTATGGCCTAGGTCTTGATAATGGTCTTTATAATGTAAGCTTGTTTTTTGCGGAAACTGGTTTTGATGATCGAAGCTCTCAAACTTGGAAGAGTCTAGGGAGGCGTGTATTCAATATCTACATTCAGGTAACTATAGATTGCTTTAGAGAAAAAATATAATTTATTCTCGACTAAAGATCATTACCTCCTTGTGTAGAGTTTCTATAATGAAAATTCTATTTATTTTCAAAGAGTTCCATTTTAATTCATTCGATTAGAATTATTAAATTCTCCTGTAATTTATTTTCTAGGGTAGTCTCGAATCGAAGGACTTTGACATATCAAAGGAGGCAGGTGGGGTTGAGAGAGCAATTCGGAAGAATTTTAACGGCTAATGTGTCAGAGAACTATCTTGAAATTCATCTGTTTTGGGCTGGTAAGGGCACTTGTTGCACTACCTGTACAAGGTTATTATGGGACCACTAATTTCAGCGATTCCATGTTGCTTCAGGTAATGTGTATGATATAATTTATGAATTGATGTGTGATGTTTTTTGATATGTTTCTTTGCTGCTAACTACTACTGATAAATAATTGCTCAGATTTTGTATCTACTGTTCCTGGGATTCTACCAAGCACTCCCGGAGAGAAAAGCAAGTTGGGTTTGATTGTAGGTATTGCAGTCGCTGTTGGAGTCGTGACCTTGATTTTGATATTTGCAGTTTTCTACATGAAGAGAAAATCACTGCATCATGATGAGGATGGTAAGAGCATAACAGCAGTAGTGGAGGTACCAGTGATATACAGCCTAAGAAATGGACAGTGATGGACTCTGTACCACTCACTTTTGCCTAAAGTTCTACTTTCTCTCTGATATTTGAAAAAGCTAAATCCTAGAATAGGTGTTAGAAAAGTGTCAGTACTATTATTGCTTGGATAATGATATGGATCCTTTTCATTAAAGGGAATAAGGGTTCCTGGCCTAAATAGTTTTGGGATGTCATATAGTATGAGACAAGCTTAAAGTTTCTGCATAATTCATATCTTTTAATTCCAATCCTTTGTTACTGACCCCCCCCCCCCCCCCCCCCCTCAAAAAAAAAAATGAAATTTTCAAATTATATAACAATGACAATAATGAAGAGTTCAAATCAGTTTACTAGACCTTCTCTTGCTTGAACCTGCAGAGCTTCTTGGAATGGGCCCCCGACCAAACACTTTTAGTTATGCTGAGCTGAGAAGTGCGACAGAAGACTTCAACCCTTCAAATAAGTTAGGAGAGGGGGGATTTGGACCTGTTTTCAAGGTAAAGTACATTATTATATGTAATGTTGGATAATTACTTGACATTTACATTTGACAACAAAATTAAGTCAATGCAATCATTACCTAAATATTACTAAGAGAAACATTATAGAACAACATAGTATTGTTTCTTTTTTGGTTAATTAGTATAATATTTTTTTCAGTTACCCCCTTCCCCCACCCAAAATAAATAAACAAATATAACAATTTTTTTATTTTTGCATGGAACTAAACTAAAAAACTAAAAAATACTTGTAAGAAAGTAATTGCTTTTAAATGCTTCCAAAGGCTAAAAGAAAAAGGCAAGGTTTTATCTTGAACTTAGGATTATTTGTAATTGCCTATCTTAAACATTTTAGCTATAGTCAGTAATAGAGTGTTGCAATTGTATTTAAAGGAGTTGATTATAAAAGTTAAGGGACTAGCGCAATGTTCAAGGGAGCATACCAACATTCATTTTGTTGAACCAAAAAACCCCTGAATTTGCACTTTATCAATATCACTGATTTTTGTAACTTCACAGGGCACACTATCTGATGGGAGGATAGTAGCCGTGAAGCAACTATCGGTAGCATCTCACCAAGGGAAGAGTCAATTTGTAACTGAAATTTCTACCATATCTGCTGTGCAACATCGCAATCTTGTGAAATTATATGGATGCTGCATTGATGGAGATAGGCGCCTTCTGGTTTATGAATATCTTGAAAACAGAAGCCTTGATCAGGCACTATTTGGTATGAACATACTGTATACTCATATTACGCCTTCCATGCTTAGGGCCCATAAAATCAGAAATCATGCAATTATTAGAAATATTTGATTATAACATTATCATTTTGTTGCTGAAGACCAAGAAAAGAAACTTGAATCATATTTCATTAAATATGGCAAGAGCTTCTGCTTCCTCCTTCCCCCCTCTTTTCATTGATTTTTTATATATATATATATGATAGAAATTCTAATCTAAACTCACACATACGTATATTTTGAATATCCTAAGGATCGAACCCACACCCTCATTGATTTCTTGTTGTCAGAGCAACAGAATTGCATATGAGATTTTATCAGCTGTAATTATATATGACAAACTATTTTTTAATTATCATTAAGTATTGTCAATAAATCTGCAATGAATCTACCTGTGTTTGTGTGCTTAGTGTTATATATTTCGTTTACAATTGGTTCCAAGCCCGAAAAATAGGAGGGTTGTAGAGGTTTATGGCCAATATAAAATTTAGTTATTTTATTTAATTATGAATAGATCCACTACAAATACAAGTGGGGGCGTCCCGTACTAGCGATGTGCTGCATCAGACCCTGAATGTAGTGAAATGTGGCATAGGTTAGATATTGCTTTCCCTTTAATTGGCAAGCTACATTGGCATTGGGTTGTAGTGAGAAATTGGCAAGAGTGGACGAGTGTTGAAAATTAAGTTAGTCTGGAAGAATAGGATTTGTACAGGCACTTGGAATATAGGATCTTTAACGTGGAAAGTAATGGAAATAGTAAATACAATGACTAGGAGGAGAACAAACATAGTGTGCCTTTAGTAGACTAAGTGAGTATGTGAGAAATCTAAAGATATTGAGCATACATTATATAAATTATGGTAGTCAAGAAAAGATAAAAATAGAAATAGGGTAGGGATCATCATATAAATGTCTTAAAAGAAAAAGTTGTTGAGATTAGGAGGATAGGGGATAAAATTTTGTTAATAAAACTTGTTTTAGGAAGAGAAAATTAACATAATTAGTGCGTACATTCCTCAAATAGAGTTGGAAGAATCCATTAAGCAAAGAATGGAATTCCTTTGAAGTATATTAATTTGATTAAGGATATGTATGACAAAATTGTAACTAGTGCGACAAAAGGAGGCATCACAAGTGAGTTTTCCTATCACTATAGGTTTGCATCAAGGATCAACATTAAGCTCATATTTCTTTGTGCTGACTCTGGATGAGCTCATTAGATCGATTCAAGATGAAGTCCATTGATTTATGCTTTTGTAGATGATATAGTTTTAGTGGATGAAACTAGATGTGGAGTTAATGTCAAATTAGAAATTTGGAGAGATGTTTTAGATTGTAAAAGCTTTTGGCTAAGTAGGACTAAAGCAAAGTACATAGAATGTAAGCTTGCTAAAATTATAAATAAAAATGAAGGAATTGTAATACTTGATGGTCAAGAGATACCAAATAGTGAGTGCTTTCGATATCTTAGATTAACAATTCATAAAGATGAAGAGATTGAAGAGGATTTGAATCATAGGATAAGAACAAAGTGAATGAAGTGAAGAAGCGGATCATAAGTATTGTGTGATCGTAGAATTCTTATCTATAATATAAACTTAAAACTGAATCTGAGAGAAAATTTTTAGGCTTCCCCAAATACCACCACGTCAGATTTGCTACTCTCACATACTTTCACCTTCCCCTTCCCTTTATTTAATTCTCTCACACTTTTATTCAAAAATAAATTCTCTCTCTCATGGCTGTTCCTCTACCTCACCTTTTCATCTATCTCTCTCTCTCTCTCACCTCTTGAACTCCCTGACCTCTTTATCTTCTCAATTAATTATCTCAGTACCTCACCTTTTCATCTACCTCTCTCTCACCCTCACCTCTTGAACTCCCTGACCTATTCATCTCCCCAATTAATTACACCCCCAATTTCCTATTTAAATCCTATGCGAAGATTTGTTTTTAGTCTCCATGTGTTCCCTATAGTTTTATTGTTGTTTGAGTCTCAAAGGTGCATTCTTTCCCCTTTGGTTTCTGATTGGCATTGCTAGGTTTCATGCTTTTATTTATTTATTTGGTTTTTCTGTGCTACTCAATATTTTTATTTTTTGGCTTTTGGTGTTCTTTGTTCCGTTGGTTTTATAATTTTGTAGTTCCTAAGCATTTCTCGAGCAATGTTCTAATTGTTGTCTTGACTTTATTCGTTTTTCTATTTATATTGATGTTGTACAACATTAGATTAATTAGATTAGATATATTTCCCGTGCATCACACGAGTTTGCGACTAGTTAAGTTAAATGGAAAAGTTTATACGATTGCTATAAGATCGGTTATACTCTATGATACAAAATGTTGGGATATGAAGAAGTAACGTGTTCATAAAATGAGTGTAATTGAAATGAGAATGTTAAAATGGATAAGTGAAAATACAAAGAAATATAAGCTTCGAAATGAAGAACTTCGCTTATAGATAGGGGTGAAGAATCGCATCATGAGTATTGTGTACATTGTGGAATACTTATTAAGTTAATGGAAAAGTTTATAAGACTACTATAAGATCAATTATACTCTGGGATATTAAGAAGCAACATGTTTATAATATGAGTGTAATTGAAATGAGAATGTTAAGATGGATAATGAAAAATACAAATAAAGATAAGCTTCGAAATGAAGAAGTTTGCTTATAGATAGGTGTGGCCCCTATTGATGAAAGTGTGAGAGAGAGTTGCTTGTGATGATTTTGTCATGTGCAGAGGAGAGCAATTAATGCATTGGTGAAGAAAAGTGAGTTGATTCAAGTCGAGGAAATTAAAAATGGTAGAGGGGACCTAAAATAACATTAGTAGAAGCACAAAAGAATAAATGTCGGTTAAGGAGGTAACAAAGAGTATATTTTTAGATAGGATAGAATGGTTGAAAAGAATATATGTGGTCGATCCTGGTTAATATGTGGAGGATACATGGCCAACCCCAAAGTTTTGAGACTAAGGCGTGGTTGTTAGATCACTAAATATTGTCAATGATGTTTTGGATCATTGCCAAATATTTTAAAGTATAGCTAAAATCTCATATGACAAGATGTTTTTTCACCACAACATATAAACAGATTTATCTAAACCTTGATGGTCTCTGTGGCAATATCCATATGGAAGCTCTGATTTATTATTTCTCAAGTAACTCCTAAATTAGAATTTGGAACTTGAATGATAACTCTTAAATCTAATTGGATTATGCAGGAAAAAGTAACTTGCGTCTTGATTGGCCTACTCGCTTCAGTGTTTGCTTGGGAACTGCAAGAGGACTTGCTTATCTCCATGAGGAATCAAGGCCAAGGATTGTACATCGAGATGTGAAGGCTAGCAATATTTTGATTGATGGAGAACTATGCCCCAAAATATCAGATTTTGGATTAGCAAAGCTTTACGATGACACAAAAACCCACATTAGCACCCGAGTTGCAGGGACCATGTAAGCTCCTTATTCGCTTTCTCAAAGCCATTCTGTCTTTAATTGCCTGTTTTATATTGTATCAAAGTCCATACTGCAGTTTAAGGTATAGATCTTTATATAAGTATCTGACAATCAATCAATAATCATTAGATTCATTAGAAGAATGACAATAACTATTACAAACATGAGGATGGTACTGGAAAGTTCTTTTGCCTTTTGTTTTCATTGCTAATCAAGTCACATGTGGTAATTGAACCTTGTTAGATGCCCTGATGGTTTTGAATAAAACTTTTTAATTTTAAATCTTGTAGAGGCTATTTGGCACCAGAATATGCAATGCGTGGGCACCTGACTGAGAAGGCTGATGTTTTCGGTTTTGGTGTTGTTGCTTTGGAGATTCTCAGTGGGAGGCCAAACTCAGACAATAGCTTGGACACTGAAAAAATTTATCTCTTGGATTGGGTACGGGAAAGAAATTAAATTTATCCCCTCTTTTTCCCTTTCTTAATTCACCATTGTCGAAAATAAATTCTTATTTATTCTCCTTGTCACGGATCAATATAACATTGTCAGGCATGGACTCTACATGAAAATAACCAGAGTTTAAGGCTGGTAGATCCCACACTAACAGAATTTGATGAAGGTGAAGC
>OU015767.1:23646999-23667794 GCA_907173295.1 Fagus sylvatica | reverse complement strand
AAACTTGTTTTAGGAGAAGAGACAATTAACATAATTAGTGCGTACATTCCTCAAATAGAGTTGGAAGAATCTAATAAGCAAAAAATAGAGTTATTTTAAAGTATATTAAGTTGATTAAGGATATGTATGACAAAATTGTAACTAGTGTGACAAAGGGAGGCATCACAAGTGAGTTTCCTATCACTATAGCTTTGCATCAAGGATCGCATTAAGTTCAAATCTCTTTGTGTTGACTATGGATGAGCTCATTAGATCAATTCAAGATGAAGTCACTTGATTTATGCATTTATAGATGATATAGTTTTAGTGGATGAAAATAGATATGGAGTTAATGCCAAATTAGAAATTTGAAGTGACATTTTAGAATGTAAAAGCTTTTGGCTAAGTAGGACTAAAGCAAAGTACATAGAATGCAAGTTTGCTGAAATTATAAATAAAAATGAAGGAGTTGTAATACTTGATAGTCAAGAGATACCAAATAGTGAGTGTTTTTGATTTCTTAGATTAACAATTTATAAAGATGAAGAGATTGAAGAGGATTTGAATCATAGGAGAAAAACAAAGTGAATGAAGTGAAGAAGCGCATCATGAGTATTGTGTGATCCTAGAATACTTATTATGTTAAATGGAAAAGTTTAAATATCACTATGAGATCAGTTATACTCTATGACACTAAATGCTGGGATATTAAGAAGTAACATGTTCATAAAATGGGTAAATGAAATGAGAATGTTAAGATAGATAAGTTAAAATACAAATAAAGATAAGCTTTGAAATGAAGAACTTCGCTTATAGATAGGGGTGGCCCCTATTGATGAAAAGGTAAGAGAGAACCGCTTGAGATGATTTTGTCATGTGCAAAGGAGAGCGATTAATGCACCAGTGTGGAAAAGTGAGTTGATTCAAATTGAGGAAATTAAAAAAAAAAGAAAAGAAAGGTAAAGGAAGACCTAAAATAACATTAGTAGAAGTAGCAAAAGAAGAAATATCAATTAAGGTGGTAACAAAGAGTATGTTTTTGGATAGGATAGAACAGCTTAGAAGAATACATGTGGTCGATCCTGATTAGTATGTGGAGTATCCATAGCCAATCCCAAAGTTTTGAGACTAAGGCGTGGTTTTTATATCACTAAGTATTGTCAATAATGTTTTGGATCATTGCCAAATATTTTAAAGTAGCCCAAATCTCATATGACAAGATGTTTTTTCACCACAAGACATAAACAGATTTTTTTCTAAATCCTGATGGTCTCTGTGGCAATATCCATATGGAAGCTCTGATTTATATCACTCAAGTAACTCCTAAATTAGAATTTGGAACTTGAATGATAACTCTTAAATCTAATTAATTGGATTATGCAGGAAAAAGTAACTTGCGTCTTGATTGGCCTACTCGCTTCAGTGTTTGCTTGGGAACTGCAAGAGGACTTGCTTATCTCCATGAGGAATCAAGGCCAAGGATTGTACATCGAGATGTGAAGGCTAGCAATATTTTGATTGATGGAGAACTATGCCCTAAAATATCAGATTTTGGATTAGCAAAGCTTTACGATGACACAAAAACCCACATCAGCACCCGAGTTGCAGGGACCATGTAAGTTGCTTATTCACTTTCTCAAAGCCATTATGTCTTTAATTGCCTGTTTTAATTGTATCAAAGTGCATACTGCAGTTTAAGATATAGATCTTGATATAAGTATCTGAAAATCAATCAATAATCATTAAATTCATTAGAAGAATGATTAATAACTATTACAAACATGAGGATGGTACTGGAAAGTTCTTTTGCCTTTTGTTTTCATTACTGATAATCAAGTCACATGTAGTGATCGAACCTTGTCAGATGCCTTGATGGTTTTGAATAAAACTTTTAATTTTAAATCTTGTAGAGGCTATTTGGCACCAGAATATGCAATGCGTGGGCACCTGACTGAGAAGGCTGATGTTTTCGGCTTTGGTGTTGTTGCTTTGGAGATTCTTAGTGGGTGGCCAAACTCAGACAATAGCTTGGACACTGATAAAATTTTTCTCCTTGAATGGGTATGGGAAAGAAATTAAATTTATCCCCTCTTTTTCCCTTTCTTAGTTCACCGTTGTCGAAAATCAATTCTTATTTATTCTCCTTGTCACGAATCAATATAACGTTGTCAGGCATGGACTCTACATGAAAATAACCAGAGTTTAAGGCTGATAGATCCCACATTAACAGAATTTGATGAAGGTGAAGCCACTCAAGTGATAGCAGTGTCTTTCCTGTGCACGCAGGCATCACCAATGATGTGGCCATCCATGTCCCGTGTTGTGGCCATGCTTGCAGGAGATATTGAGGTAGGCATTGTTACATCAAAGCCGAGTTATTTAACTGATTGGAATTTTAAATTAAAGATATAACTAGCAGCTTTTTGAGTGAAGAAGATAGAAAGCAACGTGGGGATAGTAGTAATACTAATAGCCAACTCAGTGATCCAATACCTTCTTCTATAAATGTCACTGAGACCATGTTCAGTGGCATTGTTGGAGATGAAAGGTGAAAACATTTTTCTTTGTTGCAGTCACTCAGTATTACTACTATCAGTGGAAAGAAAATATTCCACTGATCATTCCCCGAAGGGAGCTATTTTATATGGTCTTCTTGTATTATGGTCAGTGCTTGGTAGGGTCATACGTCGTTGCTATGAATTTTTCAAACAGCTTATACATAAGACACGGTGTTGAATATAATTTATTGCGGATTTTGTTGTAGCTTTAAACTTACTTTTCGTTAGTGGCGTCAACAATGATTCAAAGAACAAGAAACTCTCTCACGTTCTTTACTGGCTGCTGCCATATATCTATATATGTGCTTTGAAGTCAATAACAGTAATTAATGGTGCTGAAAATTCGTAGCTCAGGTTCGCGTGGAAAGTGTTTGTGCTCTTGAGTCTTGTCAATTGTTATTCGGTCAGAAAACAAAATAGATAAAATAAAAAAGTTGAAATACTTACATTACGTACAGGTGTCTGAACAAGTAATTAACTTAGGATTAATTATTGAATACAAGTTTTTTATTGGATAATAAAAAATTTTACCAATTGAGTTAATTAGAATATGCTTTAAGAGTGTTTATAGTGGAACACATGAGTCCAATTACATTGTATTTTCTTTCAATCTATTTTTGTTGTCTTTTATTTTGTTTTGCTTAATAAATATGCCCTTTGTCCCGATAAAAATTTGTAAATGACAGATATCTTGATGTCAAGGATCAAGTGATAGACTAGGGTTATAATTTTAATTAAATTTATATATTTTGTTGAATTTAACTTCACATCATCATCTATTTGTCACTTAATTTAATACAACTATTTTTTTTTTCTTCTTCTCAAACGGCCCTATGTGCAAAATGTATTAATTTAATCCACTCCATGCCATTACAATTGAGGAAAACAAAGGCAGAAAGATTGCGCATCTATATATAATGTATTAATTTAATTCGAATTGGAAATATTTATTATAAACTTTAGGGAATAAGATTTTATCCATTTAAAATGAAATCTAGTTATAGGGATATAAATTATAATTTACCCATTTTTTTTTATTCTTGTCAACACCACAAAGATCACACTGATTGAAAAGTTATGCACAAAATGAATGTTAGTATTTTGGGTAAAATTTAGGTACAGTTTCTTAGGTTTCTTAATTGAATTCAAACACATGGTTGTATTAACCAATGAAACACAAATAATGTTATCTTTTTCAAGAATATTTAAATTTAATGTATTTGAATTCAATTAAGAACCTAATGTATTTGACCTAAAGAACCCTAGTATTTTTAAGTTATTGCACAAAATGAATGCACAAAGATCACACTTGTTTATGTTTTGAGATTTAAATCCTGGCTATGTATATAAAAGGTCACATAAAATGCCAAAAGTGAATGTTAATGAATTGATTGGACGCAATTCAAAGTAAATTACTCCCGTCACCGTCACTGTCACCGTCACCAACGCTTGTGCATTCTATGAATCTATGATTCTATAGTCCAAAAGTAAATGTTGATTTGAAAAATCTCTTCAAGCATTTTGAACGCAATTCAAAGTAACTTTCTCCTGTCACTGTCACCAAAGCATTTTGCATTGACTCGGATTTCTCTTTTGCATTTATCCGGATCTTGTGCATTAGTTTTATATATGAGAATCAAATTACATGATAATAGTTTTAAATGATTACGAAGAAGAGTTGTAATGTAATTTTTTTATTTCGGTCATTGATTCGATATATTAAAAAAAATATTTAAAAGGTTATTTTTTTATTAGATGGTGAAGGTCAAAAATCATTTTTAATAAATAATCGAGATCAAAACTATTGCCATGTAATTAGTTTGAAATCTCAATCCCAACAATTGGCTCATATCTTCATCATTCAATAAAAATATTAAAAAAAAACTGAAAAATAAAAATAAAAATTTTGTAAGAGGTATTGTACGACTCTCAATCCTTATTGCATCACATTGGAATTTCTTGAGCCTGACAATCAGACTTTGACATTGACATCACATAAAAGTAGTACATATAATTCTAGAAAGAAATAAAAAAACACTTTGATATTTTTAATTTGAAATTGTAAATTCTAAAATTTCGAAAATATTCAAATTATTCATTTTATCTAAATTTCTCACATTTTTGTTTAATTTATATTAATAAATTCATTTTTTAATATTTTTTTAATAAAAAAAAAACGTTTTTGAACTAAATTTCTATTGATTTTTTAATGGATTTATTTATAAAGTTTTAGAGATAAAAATCAATCGGGTAAGTCTCAAAGTTTGTGGACTTCCTTTTTTTTTGGGTAAAAAACGATAGCAAGACTTTATTATTGTTTAAATAACCTGTACATATGTATAACATGAGGCATATACTCAAGACGATCTTCCAGCCACATTTCACTACCCACACGGGTTTGTGCTCTCTGAGTTAATGCTAAAGCAACTCTATTACATTTATGATCAACCCACATAAAACGAATATTCTTCAACATTATAGCCATTGCTTTTATATCATCCAGGTATTCCCATATGGAGCTAAACAAGATTCACTTGACCCAAAGTTTAAGTACTTCTAATTTAAAATAAGAAGATTAGTAAGTGAGTCTGTTTGATTTAACCCAAAGTTTAGAAAGTGTTTTCGTATTCTCTTATAATTTTCAGTGTAAGAGTTCTCCTCTATTTCAAGTAAAATACGAGAGGGCAGAGGCCTTGAATTTGAAGGTGAAGCGACCGTCTTCTTCACTATTTGTTTACTGCTACTGTCTCTTGTTCTTCCTCGTATTATAATACTAAAAATACAACTAATTTTATAATTATTTATTTATAAACTGATATGACAATATATCATATCAACAATTAAAATATCAAAATAATACGTCAGCATTATTTAACAAAATCATAAAAATAAAAATAAATAAATAAAAAGAAAACCACTAACCCATGAGATCCAAAGTCTAAAACCCAAGCCGCCACCCCCCCCCCCCCCCCCCCCCCCCCAAAAAAAAAAAAAAAATTGAACATGAAAGACTAAAATCTATCACAGCCAAAATAGCCAAAAAAATCCAAGAAACCCACTAAAACACAAAGAATTCTTAACATATAGAGCTTCTGAAGCTTTGAATAATTAAAATGAGCGATAGCCATTAAAATGAAAGATCTAGATACACAAATGGGGTTGAATTTAATAATTAGAAATGTCCAATGAGTGAAGCTCTTCATTGTGAATTGTATGATTCATGAAAAAAAATGAGTACAGGTTGTGAAGGAGACGAAGACTTACTTGGAATTAAGTCAATGGGTTTGTGGTTTTCTTTTTATACCACAAATGGGTTTCAACCTTTCAAGTTCAATTTTTTTTTGGGCAGCGCTGGGTTTGAGACTTTGAGTCTCATGCATGGGTTTGTCTTCTTTTTATACCACAAATGGGTTTCAGCCTTTCAAGTTCAAAATTTTTTTTGGGAGGGAGGAGAGGAGGGGCGATGGCGTTAGGTTTGAGACTTTGAATCTCATGGTTGTTTTTTTTTTAATGATTTTGTTAAATTAATGCTGACATGTTAATTTGGTATTTTAATTGCTGATGTGGTATACTGTCACATCAGTGCCATGTCAGTTTGTAAGTAAATAGTTGTAAAATTGGTTGTATCCCTAACATTAATGATTTTGTTAAATTAATGCTGACATGTTAATTTGATATTTTAATTGTTGATGTGGTATACTGTCACATCAGTGCCATGTCATTTGTAAGTAAATAGTTGTAAAATTGGTTTATTCCTAACATTTAAAAAAAAAAGTTGCAAGAGAGATGAGTGAAAGGTTGGGAACTATTTACCAAATCCAAATTTGGAGTTAACTCTTGGATTATTCATATAAACGATAGCTCAATGCCTATATATTTTTCCGATAAACAATCTACAAAAGGATAGACAATAGCTAAGACACTGTGCAAAGAATGCACGTTAAACGAATAGTCCAATTGCATTGTTTATAGTCTTGAACTGTCTTCAATCTCACCTGTGTGAAGCGTATGGCCATAAATTCACAACGTGAATACGCAGTCTGGGATTTAGAGCATTCCCAACCCATTTTGTACTCATTTTCTATTTTACATCTTTAAAAAGCCACTTTTTTAGTTTAACAATCCACTTTTACAAAACACCATCCATCCCATTCTTTATTTTACACTATATCATATTAAAATATTATAAAATAATTCTTTTTTTATATATTTTTTTTCACACTCCAACCAAACCAACGGCAACCATCAAAACCCCAGCAGCCCGATCAACCACAAAGCCCAGATCAACAACCCGATTGGCCAACACAGGAGCCACCGCCACCACAGGAGCCACCACCACCACAAAATCCACAACCCATAACCACCATCGGGCCCACGCCGACACCTATATCCACAGCCACAGACCCACGCCGGCAACCACAACCTCCACCACACCTCACACCGGCAACCACAACCACAACCCGAACCCAACCACAACCCATCAATACCCATGGCCACCGAACCCCGAAACCCATGGCCAAAACTTCAGGGAAAACCCATGGCCACCGAAATCTGGCTTTAAAACTTCAAGAGCCAACCGAAACCCATGACGTTGCCGTTGCCGTTGATGAGGAGGCCCAACAATCCAATCGGAGAGAGCAAATTTTTTAGGAGAAAGAGTTCGATGAGAGAGCAGAGAGCATGAGAGAGAAAAGTAAACAATAAAATGGATTAAAAAATTGTTTACACAACGCTACAGTAATGTGTATTTTTACACGTTACTGTAGCGTTGTGTAAAATAAAACTCTATTCTACACGTTCGGTTGGAACATGTTTTTGTGCTTTTTTTTGCTAGTATCTATTTTAACAAAAATTACTTATTTACAACTCTACTTGGAATACTCTTACGTTAAATCCAAAGGAGAAGACTTCTTCTCTCTCACGCACAAACAAAGACAAAAGCCAAATATCATTATTTTCCCTCATCTCATCTATTTTTCTCAATTCGACAAAAGCCATCCTGATTTTTTCCCTCATTTCCTCTATTTTTCTCAATTCAATCAAATCATAGGTAATGAATATATTTATTATCTATTTTGTTGTGACATTTCCGATTTGACGTTTTACAAGCTATCTTCTTGGAACTAGTATTCAGGTTAGTGGCGTCAACAGGGAACTCTCACCTACTCTACTCTCTACTGGCTACTGCCATTTGTGCTTTGAACTTTGAAGTCAATCATGGTGCTAAGAATTCGTAGCTCAGGTTTGCGTGGAAAGTGTTTGTTGAAAAGCAGTTATGCTAGAGAAATATTTTCTCAGACAATCACATGAGTCACATCAACTGGCCCATCACAATATAAATTTTCCAAACTATTTGCCGAAAATTTCGGTAGAAAAATAGCCAGTGGCCTGATGGTAATTTTTGGCGTCTCCCTCCCTTGGGAGACGTCAAGATTCGATCCCCCAAGTGGGGTAAAAAAAAAAAAAAATTTGTGGCCCAGAGAAAAATTTCAATAAAAAATAAGTGAGAGACATTGGACCGACGCAAGGTTGTGGGACATTATTATGACGTACACAAGCGTCAGAAAACAAAATAGATAAAATAAAAGAGTTAAAATACTTATATTACAGGTGTGTGAACAAGTAATAAACGTTGGATTAATAATTGACTTATGTCCCTAGTCCCTATATAGCTTATGCTCATTCACTTTTAACTTACAATTAAAAAGTGTAATATCTATTTCATGTAAAAAAATACGAGGCCATGAATTTGCAAGTGGTTAAGCGACCGTCTTCTTCAATATTTGCTCACTGCAACTGTCTCTTGTTCTTCCTCGTATTATTGTTTGTCATTTCAAACGCTCAAAATGCTACCACAGACCCATCTGAAGGTATTCTATTTCTCTCTCTCTCTTTATGGATGTGTGTATGTAAATTTCGTTTCATTTCAAAGTACTGATGATGAAGCTCTTAAAATCTACGTGTGTAACTTTTGTTTCAAAGTAGTACTCATGAACATGAAATCTATATAAATTGTAATAACCCAAATCTGTAGAGTTCGCTCAAAACGAGATTTCAGGTAATTGATTTTTACTATATCTCATTTTTTACATTAGTATTTGGAATTGAGCAATCAGTAGATTACTCGTTAGGAAGCATGGATACGTTTTCGGATACGGATACGGGTACTGGTACGGTACGACAGTACGGTAATTCTTGAAAAACTAAAATACGGGTACGGTGGGATATTTTTTAATTATATATTTTTATGCATATATTTTTAAACATATGTGAATTTAATAACAATTATAAATAATAAAATACCATTAAATGGTCTTTATATTATCATCCAAGATTCAAAAGAGTAAATGAAATAAACATTTAAACATTGAAACCAAAATAATTAATACTAAATTCCATATAACTTGCTAAACATCTTTAAAATGACAATAATAATATCCAGATCATGTTATATGCCAGCTGGTTGTAGTTTAATTGAGAAAAAAAAAAATTTAAAAACCAAAAGATGGGGGAGATGTGGCCACGTGTAAAGTGAGATAAGAGAGACAAAAGTTTATATTGGGCGGACTGCCCAAAGCCCCAAAGCCACGAGATATTTTCTTGGCTTTACCCATCTAACCTTACGGCTATCATCCACTGCAGGAGGATTAGAACTGAACAGCAAATTTTTAGAGACATCAAGAAGGATGGTAAGGGAAGAGTAGAAAGCACAAGTAATATTTTTGCCTCTATTCTGAATAGAATTCTATGTGGTAAATGGGGAATCACTTCTGCAGTGCTGTGTCCAAAGGCTGCTAAGTCGTTTGTTTTTCAATATTGAGGTGGAAAGAAGTCGAGCAGCGTGGAGTGACAGAGATCGAGCGGCGGTGGCGTTGCAGAGAAGAAGTCGAGCAGCGTTGCAGAGAAGGGAGATCGAGTGGCTGAGAAGAATCGGGAGATGATATTTAAGTTTGAGATTTACCTTATACGGCGCCGTTTTGGCTCGCCCCGTACCGGACCCGACCTGACCCGTACTGTACCAAAACCGTACCGGAAATTTTTTTTTTTTGGCCGAAAACGGGTACGCCTGGGGTACGCATGCAGTGGTACCCCGGCGGTATACGTACCCACGACGTACCCGGTATGGGTACGGCGCCCATTTTGCCGTACCGGTGCTTCCTAGAGTCAGCAAACACTTTATGGTGAATAGGAGATTGCTTCAAAAGGAAAGAAGATTTGTTATTGTCTTTTTTTCTTTGCTAATTAAAAAAAAAAAGAGGAAGATGTTAAGGCAGTATAAGAGCACTTACAGTAGAGTGAACAATTGGCTGAAAACAGCCAAATTTGAGGAGAATGTGCAAAAAATGGCCTGCACTAGACTCCACAAATGGTTGAAAACGTGATATTGATGAACAGTAACTCCTAAGTTGGAGGAGTTACTGTTCATCAATTGGGGGAATAAAAAAGACTTTTTTTTTTAATGTAGTAGTGTTTTTTGTAGTGTAGTATTTCGGGAGTTGTGAAAAAAAAAAATAATAATAATAAAGATATATTAAAAAATGGAATAGTAAAGTTAAAATATGGAGTCTAGTGTAGTAGTGCTTTAACTAAATGGGCAAAAGTGGGTTTTTTAGAACCTAATTGGCAAAAATTTCAGGGAGGTTAGTGTGAGTGCTCTAAGAGCACTCGTACTAGGCTCCTTATTCGGACGAAAAGCAGCGAAAACAGTCCAAAACTGCTCACATCAGACTCCTCAAACGGGAGAAAAAGTGGAGCGGATGAACAGTAACTCGCCCAAACGAGGGAGCCACTGATCACTCTCACCGAATTAAATAATGATTTTTTCTCTCTCTTCCTTTCTGTCTCCGGCGCCAAAAATAACTGAAACAACACCGACAACAACAACAACAACAACAACAACAAAAACACAATACAAATCTGAAAAAAGAACAACAAAAACACAATACACAACAAAAACACAGTACACAGTACAGATCTCAAAACGAAAAAAAAAAAAAAAAGCAACGCTGAGAGAAAGAAAGAAAGAAGAAAATGAGGGGGGGGGGAGGAACTGGAGAAAGAAAGAGAAAGAAAAAAAAAGAAAAAAAGAAAAAAAAAAGAAGAAAGCAGGGGCAGGGACGAACGGAGAAACAAAGAGAAAGAAAAAAAAAAGAAAGAAAAGAAGCAGGGGCGTTCGAATTGGAGAAAGAAAGAGAGAAAAAAAAAGAAAGAAAGAAAAGAAGCAGGGGCGTTCGAATTGGAGAAAGAAAGAGAGAAAAAAAAAATAAAAGAAAGAAAAGAAGCAGGGGGTGGGGACGAACTGGAGAAGAAGTCTGGTGTGGGGGAGAAGAAAAAAGAAAAAAGGAAGGGAGAAGAGAAAAAGAAAGGGAGGGGGGATACGTGGGTGGTGGGGAAAAAAAAGAAGAGAAAAAAAAAAAAAAAAAAAAAGAATAGGTGTACGTGGGTGGTGGGGGAAAAAAAAGAAAGAAAAAAGAAAAAAAGAAAAAAAGAAAAAAGGAGGGGAACGGGAAAGAGGGAGAGAGTGGAAAAAAAATTGAGAAAAGTTGGTATTTTGGAAGTTGTGAAAAAAAAAAATATTAAAAAATAGAATAGTAAAGTTTAAATAGGGAGTCTAGTGTAGTAGTGCTTTAGCTAAGCAAACAAAAGTGGGTTTTTTAGAACCTAATTGGCAAAAAAAATAGAGAGGCTAGTGTGAGTGCTCTAAGTCTTTTAAAAAGGTTTTTGGTGAGATATGTGGTATTTGATGTGCTTTAGGTTTATCCAAAATAGATCTCGGGCCTTGGCCATATATGCTGGATTTGGTAAAGTCCTATTGCAAGAAAATAGGAAATAATACACAAAATTCACCTGGTTTTCTCTAGTGCTAGTAGAAAATATAGTTTGCTTTGATACAACCATTTTTTCCTGCCACTCATCATAGTCAGTAAGGTAGATAATTCCTTATTGGTCTATTTGGATGGGGTGGATTTGAGCACATGGATTTGGATTTGGGAGCCCAAATCTAAATCCTTTGTTTGGATGACTTAAAACCATTAGGCTTTGGATTTGAGCCAAATCCAACCGGAATTTTAAAGGCCAAAATTCATGGATTTCAAATGATACTTAAACATAAGAATTTCACAAATTCTCCCATTGAATGCCAACATTCAAAATAACTAAAATAGCATTAGAACCTCTAAAATACATCTAAAATGACCAAAATATCCCCAAAACACTAAACGACCAAAATAACTTCTAAATGACCGAAATAACCCAAAAACCTTCAAAATGATCAAAATATCCACAAAACTACCAAAATGATAAAAAGATACTCATGGAAACATTAAAGCAACCAAAATACCCTAAAATAACACTCAAGTGTGGGAAGGGCAGCTACGCCACCACTAGAATAACACTCAAGTGCTAGTAAGCTAGATATGAGATCAACGCAAAATTTGGAGTTGGATTTTGTTGATGGGGAGACCAGTGAGTTGAATTCAAGCAATGGTTACAGGTTATTAATATGGCTATTAATGAGCCTGTCATTGAGGTAGCGGAAAGTGACAAATTAAGGCTCATTCTGGTGGAGTCAAATGTTACAGTGGAGGACACATGTGGTGGATGTGATACTAATGAAGTATATGCCCATTGTATCCTAGAGCAAAGATGTGAGGTGCTCCGAGGGGCATTTCAAATAAGAATAGTGGGTTGAGCCCAAAAGCAAAGAAAGGGTCTCGGAAGAAATTGGCTAGGGTTCATGAAGCCCTAGTAGAATTATCTACAAAATCAATGCCCATTAAAAGGAGAGGAGGTGTGCATGAAGAGGTGGATGAGTCAAATAGGAAGTGAAGGATTTATTTTTTCAATTCTCCTACAAAGTAGAATGAGCTCATATCGGCAAAGGTTGGATTCTAGCCCTACCAAATACAATGAGTTGTTTAGTTTGCAACAGTCGTGGGCTTGGGAACCCATACTCGAGTCATGTGAAAAAAAGATCCATCAGTTGTGTTTCTCATCGAGACATGACTGGATGGTGACAAATTAGGGCAAATTCAGGGTCGCCTTCAGTTATCATATGTGTTGGTGACTCCACGAAGAAATTGGGGTGGCAGTTTTTCGCTTCTGTGGAAGCATGAAGTATCCGTTAGTATCTCGAGTTACTTTACAAACCATGTCGATGTGATTATGGATGTGGAGTTATAAACCGCATGGAGATTTATGGGCTTCTATGGGCCCTAGAGACAAGGCTACAAGACCAGACTTGGAACTTGTTACAGTCGTTACACCCTCAGAACAGTCTCCCATGGTGTTGCATTGGAGACTTCAATGAGATTGTGCAGATTAAGGAGAAGAACAGTCGTTCTATGTGAGCAAATTCTCAAATGTAGGCTTTTCATGATGTCCTAGACGAATGTGGTTTCATAGACTTGGTTTATGTAGGTGCTCCATTTACTTGGTGTAATAACTGAGATAACGGGGCTACAGTGTGGGAGCGAATTAACCGAGCTGTGGCTAATGTAGAATGGTTGGCTCGTTTCAATACTGCTAGAGTTTACCATCTGGGAGTTCATTAGTGGAGTCAAGATTTTGTCTATGTACTCATTACTACTCAGCCTGCAACTGTTATTGTGGGCTCTCATTTTTCTTATTTTTTTCGAAGTGACCCATAATCTTTTATACAAACAACATTGTGGGGGCAAGTTTTAAACATTTTAAAATTTTGAATTAACATGTATTTTTTTTATTACTACAACAAACCCGAGTCGTAAGAAGCAAAAACCTTTCAATTTCGAAGAGATGAGCACGGAACATAATGGAACTCATATGTACCAAGTGAAGGAGAAGCTGTTGTCGTCAAAAGTAGAGATCATGGGAGCAGCAATTTATGTTAAGCTCCAAGATCTTGGAGGTTTTAACTTTTAAGCACTTCCAAGAGCTTAAGTATTACGTAATTTACAACGTACACATAAAATAGTACCCATCATAACCTATTAGGGTTATGTGTTTTAAGGATACACCGTAAAAAATTGTATATTTAAAAAAAAATATATTCCAAGTACCAATCTTTATGATATGTGTTTTTTTTTTTTTTTTTTCTTCCTGAATTTAGTGTACTTTGAAATCTACAACGTTAGTTCGCTTCGTATTTTGGTCATATTATTTATGTGGAAGTACTGTGATGTAACTTGTGAGACAGTTAAGGCATTGAACTCAATATTCCAACAATGGAATGCACAAGCGGCGGCGTTGTGGAACATAACTGGAGACCCATGTAGCGGATCTGCCATAGATGAAACTGAGTTTGAGATCCCAGCGAATAATCCAGCTATCAAATGCAACTGTTCCTACGGAAATGGTACCATCTGCCATATCAGAAAATTGTATGCCTCTCTCTCCCTCTCTCTCTCATAATAGGACATGAAAATAGAATCAATAGCATTGTAATTACCATTCTAGCACAAAAAGCATTATAATCACCAACTTCCATTCATAAACTATTCTCAAATTTTAATATTCACTCTCGCCTTGGTACCGCATTAAATTTGTCAAATTTATATACTTAATTAACAATGAAATTGAAATCGGTCTTAAAAATTTCCATGTTGACCACTAGAGAAATATTACTACAAGTCTATTCAATTCTCCTAGAGAGACAATAATGATGCATACTGTCATAAAGAAAAAATGTTTGGGTGCCATTGCCCATTAACAATATTACACCTCAAAAGATTCTCACTCAACACTGGAGACATGTCTCCTAATTCCTCATTTCTTCTTAGGCCAAACCCTCTTCCTTAATATTATAAGGGATTGAATTCACATTTTTCCATCAATTTAAAATTTTGAGACTAATGATAGTTTACTATGGTATCATAGCAGGTGGTATTGAATTTGAATCCCATTAAAACAAAACATTCAATGTGTTAGGCCCGTTTATTGAAGGGGAGTTTGGGCCCATATGTGAGGTTTTTTTTTTTTAATTTTTTAATTTTTTAATTTTTTTTTAAATGGGGGATTTGAACCCCAAATTCTCCTTGCAAGAGTGACTGAATAGTGCCACTGATCCACAAGCCTCTTGGCATGTGATGGGGGTGTTAGGATAGCGGTTAAGTGGTTAAATGCACAATTTTTCTATCCGTTTAAGCTTTTGGAACAAGTGGTAGTCTATCACATACTAACCTTAACATATCAATTTGAATAGATAGCATATTCTTTACTTATTGCAGGCTAACTGTACATTTATTTTTCCAGGAGAGTGTTCGCCTTGAACAAAACTGGAGTTATTCCAAAAGAACTTGTGGCTTTGAAATTTCTTACCTTCTTGTATGGATTTCCTCACTCTCTGTGTTTGATTTATTATAATTAAATCATCTTTAAAAAAAAAAAAAAAAAAAACTTATTGGTTATTGAAGATTGTTAAAAATTTTCATTAGTAATGAGAGATTCAGATTTAGAGTTGATAATTTTGTTCTATATCTGTAGGAAGATTGATCAAAATTACTTCACAGGCCCCTTGCCAGCATTTATTGGAAATTTATCTGCATTGGAGTTATTGTAAGTATTGAAAGAAGGCATATATATAGTTCAAACTTTGTAGCAAAGCTTTGCTGCCTATACACATTGTCGCCACATAATTGCTAACATGAAACTTAATGCTTGTCATCTATTAGTGTAGGTTCATGTTTCTTCAGTGGTTAAGGCAGCATGAGGAAATTGTTAAATTGCATTTATATTCAGTAAAACCAACACTTCCAACTTTTAATTGCTATATAAACTGTCTGACCGTGAATCAATTTGGTCTGGTAGAACCTTTGTTTCTCTCATGTGGATGGAGAGAAAGGATGAGATGAATGTCTTAGACCTAGCCATTTGTTTTATTGTTGTTTTTTTGATAGAGGTGAACTAGTTCCTATCTAATTTTTAATTTTGGAGGCCTTCTGCATAACGAAAAGGGGGCAGAGAGAGAGAGAGAGAGAGAGAGAGAGAGAGAGAGAGAGAGAGAGAGAGAGATTCCTCAGCTGAATTTCAAGTAATATGAATTTCCACAACGCAAGCAGTACAGGAACATGCATAGTGCATGCCTTCATATGAATTATCAAGGCTCCTCAAATCCTATATTACTCCTCTCTTCATAAAGGTTAAACCTTACATGTAACAACAATTATCATGCATTAGCACTTCTATTGCTGCCTTAGACAGTTACACATTGAACGAGCACCATATGCTGTCTTGGACATTTTTTACATACCGAAATCTTTGTGTTCTTACCAGTTATATTCTGTTTACTATTTGTTAGTTTTGACAATTATTTCATTTTGCTACTTATATTATTTGATACTTTCATATGTTATTTTATTTTATGAAAATAATTGATCAATAGTTCAATACTGCTGGGGAAATTTTAAAGTATAGTTGCTGAGAATATCTGGTTGTTGGTTCTTAGATTTATTGTCTTTTTAACTGTTCAGGTCAATTGGTGGCAATGCATTCTCTGGGACCATCCCAAAGGAGCTTGGAAACCTGAAGGAGCTATGGATGCTGTAAGTCACGAAAACACCCTACAGTGAACATCAATTATTTTGTGAATAGAAAGCATCAATCAAAAGTTTTGTCTTGTAAATGCAACCGTCATGGCCATGCCCTGGAGTAGCACTGTGGCCGTTTATTATAATGGAAGTTAATTGCATCTCAGAATTTTGTGGAAAGAAGATGCATGTTAAAAGCTTGCACATAATAGACTAGAAAGGAAAAATGAATTTTTGGAACTCTGTTTCATAGCAGTAGATGTGGTAAAAGAATACTACCTATTGTTAGTGGTAATGGCTTACCTGAAAATTCTTAAAAGGTTGCATCCCGAGCCTAGATGCTATGGATTACGATCCTCTAGAGTTCTTAGGGTAATTCCACCATAGAGTTCTTATAATCCTATCAATCTATTTAGAATTGAGTGGATTGGATTTTGCCACATCATCAATCATTTAGATAGATGCCAAATTGGTGATAGTCAACCTTTGTTTAAATTTTGATGACATGGTAGAATCCAATCCACTTATTTCAAAATGGATGGATGGAATTTTAGGAATTCCATCGTGGAGTTACCTTAAAAGTTATAGAAGATCCTAATCCTATCTACTAGCTATCCTTTTGAGTTGTCAGTTTGCTATACCTATCCAAATTGTGTTGTTTTGCGAGGAATTGTAAGATTTTTACATAAATATTTAAGTAATCTTAGATTCCAATTGTGAATTTCTGGATTCGATGTTAATAGCGAATGAGTGCTTGGATAGTCGGATCGAAAGCCGTCTTCCTGGGCTCATTTGCAAATTGGACATTGAAAAGGCATATGACCATGTCAATTGGGATTGCCTTTACTTTCTTTTGGAGCGGATGGAGTTTGGGAGTAAATGGATTCGTTGGATGAGAGCTTTCACTTCTACAGTCTGCTATTCTGTTATTGCCAATAGTTCCCCCACTGGCTTTTTTTAATAGTAGTATAGGCTTAAGGCAAGGAGATCCTCTCTCTCTTTTGTTCTTTCTTTTGATTATGGAGGTGCTCAATCAAATGTTGAGGAAAACTGAAGCGAGGAGTTTTATTAAGGGCTTTCAGGCGGGTATGGCAGAGGATCATGGAGTTTGTGTTTCTCACCTCCTTTTTGCAGATGACACAATCCTCTTTTTTGATGCTAATCCGGAACAACTTCATTATATTCGTATGGTCCTTACCTGTTTTGAGGCGGTCACTGGTGTCAAAGTAAATATGACCAAGAGTGAAATGGTTCCTATCGGGGTGGTGGGTGGTTAATTGATTTGGTGGAGCTTCTTTCTTGTCGCATTGGGTCATTACTGCTACAATATCTTGGTATGCCATTTGGGGGCTTCCTACGAAGCCCTGGCGGTTTGGAATCCCATCACAGAGAAGATTGAGCGTTGACTAGCAAGGTGGAAGAAGATCTATTTGTCAAAAGGGGGCCGTTTAACGCTGCTTAAGAGTACATTGTCTAGCCTACCCACATACTATCTCTCCTTGTTACCTATTTTTGTTAGTGTTGCCAAGAGGATTGAGTGTCTTCAACGAAACTTCCTATGGGGTGGTATGGGGGAGGAACACAAGCATCACCTGGTGGCATGGGATAGGGTGTGCTCCCCAATTGAGTTTGGGGGCTAAAGGTACGACATCTCATTCCTTTTAACCGTGCCTTGCTGGGAAAATGGTTGTGGAGATTTGGGATTGAGGAGACTCATCTTTGGAGGCGTGTTTTGGTTGTAAAATATGGGGTTGAAAGTGGGGGTTGGATTACCAACAAACCTCGAGGTCCCAATGGTTGCAGTGTCTGGAAGCACATTAGGATGGGTTGGGATGGCTTTTCTGCTCACGCTGGTTTTGATGTTGGATTGGGCAATCGGGTTCTTTTTTGGCATGACAGCTGGTGTTCAGATCATCCCTTGAAAGAGTACTTTCCTGAGGTCTTTGGCTGCTCCCTTTATCAGAATGCCATTATAGAGTCATAGAGTCGGTACTTGTCTCTCAAGGCTCTGGTCGTCTCTGCGATTGGAATGTAGTTTTTGAGAGGGGTTTTAATGATTAGGAGTTGGACCAGGTGCTGCCTTTCTTCTCCCTTCTACATTCTCATATCCCTCGGAGATAGGATGCGGTTAAGTTGACTTGGACGCTGAATCGTTACAGTACTTTTGATTCCCATTCCTTCTACCATGCTCTTCACTCCCTTACGGAGGTGCACTTCCCTTGGAAGAGTATTTGGAGAGGCAAGGCTCCTCGGAGAGTTGCTTTCTTTGTTTGGATTGCGGCTTGGGGTCGGATTCTTACTTGTGACAGTTTGATGAAACGCGGTTATGTAATGGCAAACTATTGTTGTATGTGTAAGGCTGCTGAGGAGACTGTAGACCATCTGCTTCTCCATTGTGGGGTGGCTAGGGAGATTTGGAGTTTTGTTTTTAGATCTTTTGGGATAGATGGGGTGCTTCTGAATAGTTTCACAGAGCTTCTATTTGGGTGGTGGAACTGGTTTGGGAAGAGTTCTTCAAGCGTGTGGAACTTGATTCCCTCTTGCTTGATCTGGACAATATGGCGGGAGAGAAACAGCCGTACCTTCGAGAATATTGAGGTTTCTGTGGGTAAAATTATAGAGATTTTCTTTAGGTCCTTGTATGATTGGTTTCAGACATGGGGGCTCACTTCGTCTTCGTCCGTAGGCGATTTTTTAGAAGCCTTAGCTATTTATAATTCTGTTCTTTGAGTGCATGCTTTATGCGCTTAGAGTTCTTCATTAATAAAATATTTTTACATATAAAAAAAAACTAAAGATAAGATAATAGGCTCATTGTCCAAAAGGATCATAAAAAAATCCTAACTAGGACTATATTTGATAACATCTCACTAATTTAATTGAGAACAGTAACAAATCCGAAGCTTTCATAAATATCAACTTGAAAATGAAAATTTTTACAAGGCTCACTCTATCTAACATTACTACATAAGTAACAAATCGCTTAAATGGCAGTGATAACTTTTATTTTATTTTTTTTATAGGTGGCAGTGATAGCTTGTGTTTTAAGCGATTATTCATCTAGGATCATGAACTTATATATAATAAATTCCAACTAGTACTATTTTTTATATCATGTAACTAGTTTTGATGATTTACAAACCTGATTTATTAAAATATGTGAGAAATTACCGATTCTCCCAAAAGCTTAAGCTATTAGGAAATGATGAATTTAATCATTTAACCAATATTTTAACACTCCTCCTCATGTGTGGGCTTAGACCCCCCCCCCCTTAATGATTGGGGCCCAACACGTGGGATTTTTAATTTTTTAAATGGAAGGTAGAGTGGAGTCAGGGTTCGAACTTGAGATCACTTGCTCTGATACCATGAGAAATTACCGATTCTCCCAAAAGCTCAAGCTATTAGGAAATAGTGAATTTGATCATTTAACCAATATTCTAACAATATGATAATGTCATTACGAGAATTTTTAATGTGGCTCATTTTTTCTAACATTACCTAAAAGAAAAAAGAGTATTTCTTACTACTAGATCGACAAAAGCTCTTGAATGTCAGTCAGAAGTTGCATTTAATCAAACCATCAAAGAAATCATTTTTCAAACTGACTACTGGGATCACACCATATAAATTTTGATGATCTCTCTGACATGTAGCTTCTGCGGATATATATCATGCAGGTCCTTTAATATAAACAATTTCTCAGGAACTCTTCCTTCCCAACTGGGTAATTTGGTCAAGCTTAAGGAACTGTAAGTTCTAACATTTATTTACTTCAGTTTAAGCATGTACTCATGCTCATGAGCATGTTAGATAGTAATGTCTGAATCATGTTGGTTTGTGAATTTTGCAGTTACATAAACAGTTGTGGATTGGGTGGTGAAATCCCTTCGACATTTGCCAACCTTCAAAAAATGGAAACCTTGTTAAGTGGACACCACTGTTCTATTTTTTTTTTTTTCTCATGTAGATGAAGATTTTATCGCATGGGCACAACTTACTATAGATATGCTTGGGTTTCAGGTGGGCATCAGACAATCCTTTCACTGGCAGGATACCAGACTTAATTGGAAACTGGACAAATCTAAAAACTCTGTAAGCTATCAAAGTTTCTGGTTTTATCTTCAAATGCATTTTATGTGGATGATAAGTTATAGTTCTCTCTAGATTTTTATGCATTCTTCCAAAGCAGAGAAGTATGGCTACTATAAAACTACTGCTGAGACGCCGGTTCAATGTTTTTGTAGGAGAATTCAAGGAAACTCTTTTGAAGGTTCAATACCATCCAGTTTTTCTAACTTGACCTCATTGACAGATTTGTGAGTATTTATTTTCCAAATTTTTTTAATCTCTCTCTCTCTCTCTCTCTCTCTCTCTCTCTCTCTCTCTCTCTCTCTCTACTTTCAACAAGACTAGTTCCATAATGTTTGTGTATACATTTGTAGGCAAATCAGTGATATATACAATGTGAGCTCCTCCCTTGACTTTATTAAAAATTTGAAGTCCTTATCTAACTTGTAAGTTAACATATCCCTCCATCCACTCATATGCCTATCCAACCTTTTTTTTACCATATATACAATCTAAACTCATTCACCTACGCACTAATTATCCATTGTAATTTTCTCCCATAGAGTTCTAAGAAATGCATTGATAACTGGTAGTATTCCATCTGATATTGGAGAATACCAAAGTTTAAAAACACTGTAAGTTCCAGTAGACAATTGAACTTTAAATGCTGACCTGATTGCTG